>PPJA03000003.1:600000-909521 GCA_003707425.3 Kodamaea restingae
TAGTAGCACATGAGTGCTTATGCATTAGTACACACGACCTTTACATCACTGGAGAACGGTATTAGATGATTACAATTATGAGTTGCTTACAGAGGCATGAAAGGAGAAAATAATAAGTGAGTAATGATAATTGGGAGATGAGACACGGATTGGTAGAAACGTCAGCAATGAATGCAATGAATATTATTTTGTAGGCGAGTAAAGACTACTGAGTGGTTGGTCACTGATCATTCTCTCAGTTACTGGGTAACCAACTTTAGGTGGTGTGGTACTGAAGAGGCCAATGAAAAACGGCCTTATTCTGAGCCATGGAAGGTGTTAAGGACTTCGCTGGTACAGTCAGTGAAGAAGGACAAAGCAATGACCAGCTACAGTGTCCCGGTGCTTCCACTAGATGTCAGCCTCGTCGACTCCGATCCCGTCTAAAAGCTTAGTTGGTGGTATATGCAGGTATTATAATCATAAATGGAAACAAGTAGAAGATAGTATACTGATAAGAATCACTATAAATGACAAGCACTCTCCTTTCATTGGTTTGTTTAAAGACAAATCGTGAGACTCAGTGGTCACAAATTCGAAATATAAGGGTATTGGTTTTTTTGTGGAGAATTCGACCTTGTAAGGTCGTTTCATTTCACGCCCAGACGGGTATAGAAGACATGAACACAATTTCAGGCTTCAGGAAAACAACCATATTGAGTCGGGTATTGGTTATATTTAAATATCGATTTGAATGGATTTAACAAAATGCTTGAAGAAGCTTATTAAAAATGTCTGCGAGTAGATTCTTACAATATCTATGAACAAAATACCAGACTAAAGGTTTACAAATTGTAAGACGGATTCACAAATTATAAGACTGGTTCACAAATGTCAGGTAGATTTAATAAGCTTCATACTTTTAGGCTAATGACTGTTTGCATGCAAAGAGTAATTCTAGGGCTACTCAGTAAACCCAAGGGTGGTCAGAACCAAAAGTGCCTGCCTAGTACCTCGAAAATGCAAATTTAAAATCCTTATGCCTTTCATCAACCATGACGCGGCACTTTTGAGGACTAGATATTCCATCAGGCCAGGAACCTCGAGCATCATGGCAAACTGTTTGGGAACCTTGTTTTTTAAAGATGTTTACATCAATAGACACAAAACTGGCAGCCCGTGTCATCTCACAAAGTGAATTGCGCGAAATATTATCTTGACTCAGAAATAGTATAGGAAAATGCGAAACGATCTTGAGCCAAATTTGTACGCGAACATGAATGTACGTCGGCTCTTAAAGAAATAGGAGATTTTAAAATCGTGACTCAAAAGTATCTAGGAATATTAGTATTCAGAAGAGATCAAAGGTCCTGAACTCAAGATCTCTCTCTCTAAGTTCGTGAATGTCGAATAACCGAAAACACTTTTTACAGCCTTGGATGATTCACATTTTCTTTAAGATCGGGCCTTTCAGTGTGATTCTGTAAATACCCCTTTTTCATAGATGCAAGATATCCACTGCAGGCTTTAAAGTCGTATCGTGGTATCCCTTATGCAAAAAATGACTTCAGCATAAAATATGTTTACCTAATTATATTGCATGGGTCTTCGAATATTCTGCAGGTTCATGTCGCTCGGTAATGCTACATTAAGCTAAAAAACTGGAGTATTGTAAGTCTGATAAGCCTTTATTAGTAAGTGCAAAAGAAAACACTTTGGTTGAGTTGAAACAAAAGGAGACGAAATCTAAAATTAAATTTCCAGCTTGAACACTTTGTAGCCATATTGGGCCATTGTAATCATGTTGCACACAAACTACCATCTTTTCTACAAAAAGCCTTAAAGAACAAACTTTACTATCATCGCACTTCATGGTGTGATCAAGATGAGAGGTACTCTTTCCCGTTTTGTTCAACACCTGAACCGCAGCTTTTGAAGAGTGATTTATTAAATCTCAAACACCGCTAGGTACCTGAGAATCACCCTTGCATTTGAAGGATTTGGGGACGTGTTCTACATTTTATATAAAAACCACAAGTGATTGGCTTTCCTCATAAGTGCAATGATTATTTGTAAATCAATCGTTCGTGTCCCAAATTTATCAAGTTCCCACCACAGCTTTTTGAATTTCTTTTTTTGCAGCCATTATTCAAATGAACATGTTTCCAGGAGAGACTCCAAGATTGTTGTTGTAGTCAGTATCCCTAAGATGCGCATGAAAAAATTCAGGACACAATCTTCTTTAGGTTTGCTTTGGATTTGTCTTTTCCTCTGGTGACTACAATAACTAACGGCCTTGTCTTATTAAGGATTCCCACTATTTTGGTTTTGTACCGTTCCTGCTAACATAAGCAAATGTTGACATGATCCTATGATGCAGGCTCCTTGGCGACATTCGCTGCATAATATTTCCTACTGTTACCTAATCCTTTTCTGTAGGCATCCTGCCAACATTCGCTGCCTTGCCTTATTCTGGCTGCCCATGCTAGCTTGTCGTGTTCGCCAATCATACTGGCCGCTACCTAATTCTTCTCCTCGAGCTTCTCGCCAACATTTGCAGCCTTCATGTTGGCCACCACGTTCGGTGGAAGATCCTTCACATCAATCGTTCCCCCCTTAGTCTGTTCATACATCGGACAGGTCTTTTTGGTCTTGATGTGTCCAAATGCTCCACACAGGGTACACCTCCTATTCGAGGCATTTCCCTTCCCGATTCCCTTTCCTCCGATCGCATACAGCCCATCGGGGAGAATCACCGTGTTTGCATCGATGATTTTGCCCCCTGCAGCAGCAGCAGCGTGAAGAGAAAACTTTGGCGGCTTCTTGGCCTTGGACTGTTTTGACCTCTTGATGAAATTGGCCAACTTGTTCTCCAAAGCACGCTTCCGGATCTTGTTGAGCTCCTTGTCGTTTGTTGGTAAAATATCGCCAACGTCAGCATTCTTCAACAACTCGTCCTCAATCACCTTTCTGCGGCGGATGTACGCTTTGATGAGTCTTGGGTCGGTAACAGTCTCCACGCGACGATGCACAATTCCATTTTCATCACGAACTCTGCGCGTGATCTTGAGCACCTTGCCCTCGTCACTTACTCCGCCCTTTGCCTTCTCCTCCTTCTTCCAGTCCTCGCGAATCTTCTCTTTGATGTACTTTTCGTGGTCCATTGGCTTGTACTCATCATAGATTGTCTGCAACAGGAAGTCGGGCCCATGATCGACCAAAGAAGAACGCTGCGAGTACCAGATACGCTTGATTTCCGCCTCATAGAGCTTTTGCTGGTGCGAAGCGGTGTTGTTCTTCGGAAGATGCTCCTTGCGCGGACCAAACAAAGGATGGAAACCGTTCTTTTGGGTGGATCTCATGAGCGAAAATCCCAAACCAATACCGGTAGGATCACCCTCACCGTTCAACTGAAGCATCGTCTTGGTCTGGTTGGAGATCAAGAAATTGCGTGTCAAGTTCCATGGCGCCAACTCCTCGTCGATGTCGATCTCGGCATCAGGGTCACGCGGACGCCGCACCTTCTCCTTTTCCGCCTTTTCCTTTTTGGGGTGGTCATCATTTTCGGCCGCAGCCCGGCCCTCTCTCTCCTCCCTCATCTTCTCTCTCTTCTCCTTCTTCAACTCCTCCTTCTTGGAGTCGTCGCTGAACAATGCCTGGATGTCTTCTAAAAGCTGCTGTCCATGCTGCATGCTGTCCAATAGCGAACAGTCCTCGGGTGTTATCATAGTGCGGATCTCGTCCTCGTTTGGAACATGATCCTGGCCCTTGATTTTCCAGAATCCTTGGTCGTCACCTTGTCTCTGGTACTCCATAAACTCCTTGAGCCTCTGACGGTTCTGCATGTCGTTTTGGTCGGGGAAATGCCTCGAGACATCCTTCACACTCACACGTGCCACCCCATTGTTGTTCATCACACGGAAAACAACCATCTTAAGGCGGTTCTTCAGCGTATTGGTCACCTTACGTGAATGTGGTGCAGGCACCTCCACAGCTGGAAACACGTTTCCCACAGCAAACATGTAGTTCAAAGGCCGCAAAAAATGGCGCATGTGGTTGCCTGCGCCAGAACTCTGGATCAAGAGAAAGTCTGTGTTTCGCACATCGTGCTTGAAAATGGGCGCACGCAACATGTTATTATAAAGGGTGGGTACAAAGTCACCCGGCGCCACCTCACCAAAGTTCCAAAACGGCGAGCGGTCTTCGACACCGAGAACGTGTGTTTCTCCCATCTGAGCCTTGGGTCTCGATGTGTCGTCCTCGCGCTCTTTTCTATAATAGTTAATCAACTTCGAGCACATACCGAAATTTGAAAGAATCAATGGATACTCCTCCGAGTACTCCATACCAATCAAACTGAGGGTATCGGTGGTTGTCAAATCCGAGGACTTTGCAAAAACCTCGCTCAAACTCTTTCCCCTGTCCTTCTTTTTCTTTCTCTGGCGAAGCTTTGAAAAACTTATAGTAGCATTTGGCCGCACCATAAAACGCGGCCTGTGAAAGAAGCGCGATTCCTCCTTGCTGAGGCGCACTTTGTAGTACGGAGTCTGTAGACGGAGCGCAGGCACCGAATGTTCTATATTGAGGTTGCTCAACTGCGAACGCTGCTTTGTGTTGTAGTTGTTCTTGAGAATCTCGTACTCCTTGTCGTTGGAGAAGTTGAATTTTGCAAGCAGCTTCGCTGCAATCTTTTTCTGCTCTTCAGGCTGTGGCACAAAGATGAGGTTGGGGTCATTCATGTCCAATGTCACCACAGAACTGGATACCTGGCCGTTGAAGATGGCATCGTCGTCGTACGAGTCCACGGGTGACGGGTAGAGTGCAGCGAGGCTGTTTGAGGTGGTGTTGGTGTGTTTGCTTTGAGCGTTCGCTTTCTTATCTTTCTTCTCATTCTCGTCCTTAAGATGCTTCTTTTCATCGTATGCATCCCCCCCGTTTATGATCTTCTCGTCATCCCAATCAGTTGTACTTAATATCAAATCCTTCAGGAACTCCACAAACTTGTCCTGGCTGGACCAGTCCCTCTTGATGAAAGCAGACTCGCGGAGATACAGGTCCAAAGACCGCTCATTGATCTCCTCGATAAAGTCAAGGTCTTCCTGCGTGATACTTCTCACGTTTGGCAATTCCTCCCTGCCCAACCCCTTCTTGAACAGCCTTTTCTCGTCGCGTGCAAACTCCAACGAGAGTTTGGTGGGCACCAACGGCTTGATATAAGAGCGCGACGATATCTGTGGCTGCGTGCCGCGGTAGTACAACGGGGCAGGGTTGAAAAACAAGTGGAAATTGAAGGGCTTTTTCTTTGAGTATCCGGGGTAGTGGTATTTGATATTCCTTTTGAGTCTTTTGGCCTCCAATCGTTTCACGATGCTTTCAAGTTTGCGCTTTTTAGCCGCACGTCGTTGTTCTTCCTCTAGTTTTCGCTTTCGCGTATCTTCAGGCGACTCAAATTGGAGCTCGTCAAACAGTCCCATGATGTGGTCGTCGTTGAGCTGTGGGAGGTCGTTGAGTTCTGGGAGTCCGTCGTCTTGGAGCTGTGGAAGATCGTTGATTCCTGGAAGCCCGTCGTCTGGGAGTCCGTCGCTATCTCCGTAGAGTTCGTCAAACTCGTCGTCGGCCTGCTGTTGTAGTCTTGTTTCGTCATTCGTTTCGTGTTTATGGTTGTTTTCGATTTCTGGCAATAGATCCTCCTCATCCGCGAGTTCGTCGATATCTTCGTAGTCGATGGCATCATCGGCGTGCTCTGTGCGGCGCTCCAGGAAGATTGCGTCGATAACTGCATCATCAGGGACGTCTGCGGTAGATAGGAGGGAGTTGACGTCGCCAGGCATGATTGAGTAAAAAAAAGTTAAACTAAAGATGTTGCGAAAGAAAAGGATTTGAGCAGTGGGGTAAATTGGAGTGCTAGGAGAACAATTGGGGGTATTTAGTGGTATATGGATGGTTAGTTATTGATTGGATGGATGGAGTATTAAAGAAGGAGTTTATTGGATAGTTTAGTCGTTCTGGATGTTTAGTTCTGCTGGATGTTCAGATCTACTGGATGTTAGTGCTACTAAAAGAAGGGTTTTATTGATGATTTAGTTCTACTGGATGGATTTAATGGTAATGGATTCATTTACTGGTAATGGATGGATTTAATGGTAATGGATGGATTTAATGGTAATGGATGGATTTAATGGTAATGGATGGATTTAATGGTAATGGATTCATTTAATGGTAATGGATGGATTTAATGGTAATGGATTCATTTAATGGTAATGGATTCATTTAATGGTAATGGATTCATTTAATGGTAATGGATTCATTTAATGGTAATGGATTCATTTAATGGATTCTTTCACTGGTAATGGATTCATTTAGTAAAGCTACTCGTGTGAATTTAGTGATGTGCATTCAGGTGATCAGTCTAGGAATCAGTGCTGCTATCCTAGCTAGGGCTCTCTATAATGGGACATGTTTAAAAGACTAAGTTCAATCAATGGTTCAAAATATGATGAGATTTGGAGTGACTACTATTCAGTAGGCAGATAGTAGAAATGAATTTAGTGAGGGTGGAAGTAGGGCAGTAGGGGAGAAAGTTTGCAAAGCACTAGGAATAGTGAAATGATTCTACAAAAATATACTGAGTCTAATGAAAAACTAAATAAACTTTTTAGCTGGTGGTGCCGACTTTAATGTGGGATTACCCGAAAAGTGGAGCATCTACTAGAACCAGTTGATAATTTTCCTGAACATTTAATGAGGAATTTAATACGGTCATTTTTAATGACGAATGAATACTCATTCCACTTTAATGAAGAACCACTGGAAGGACGTTTCCGGTTTAAACCAGCGAACAAACTTCGGCTAACGCATTATCAAGGCGAAAATTAAGTAAAGATTAGTCTACTGCACAAGCCTAAAATATGCGCCTGGGTCCACCATTTATACTGTTAAGTACCGGGATCCTGCCTGGACATGAATCATTAAACATTAGCCAAATACAAAACTACACAGATCAAACAAGCCAGTTCAATACATTAAAAAGAATTGTGGTAAGTCCCAACTCATGATGGAAACTACCTCCTTTCAACAAGTCCAATTATGCGTGGACTCATTTAAACACCGTATTCAAAATATACCCGAAACTACTTCTTCTAAACAAAAGCGTTTCGAGTTTCAAACACATATTAATCATTTCACAATGATAGTTGTAAACAGTGACGTTGTTAAGATGCTTCTTGACTTTGGCAACTTTTTTCCGTTACAAATTTGCAGCCATTATAACGAAAACTCTCAACGGTATTTTAGAAGACCTAGAACAACGCAAACACTAAAGAAACACAAGAATACAAGGCGTATAATATAACTATGATTAATAAAAGTATTTAAGCAGTATATAAGCAGTATATAAGCATCAACACATGAAAAAACACATCCACTTGCCGAGCGTACATTAATGAGCACTAACGCGCACATTAGCAGTCATGGACCTCTCACCATCTTCAACCACAATTCTTTTCAATAGCTGACATCGCACTTCCTTTGCTCGGTGCCTTCCATCGCCACTTTCATCCAGTCAATACTTTATCAAATTCTATCCCCATCCTTCTTAGATCTTACCCTTCATCAAGTTCAACAACATGTCCTTACCGGTGAACCAAACAGTGCGCGAGAAAGAACCAAAGTCCAAGGTACTGCTGATCACCTCAACAAATCCAAATGGCAACATGGCAGGAATCCATCCACGCGCGTACTCCATGGCAAAAGCACCGCTTGGCATCGAGTACTGCTTAACATGGCCTCTTGGCAAGTGGTGGGTGTCACCCGGGTAGTAGATCTCCGGGGTCAAAGCACCAGGGTATGCAGCCTTTTGCTCGCCAGTCAAAATCGTGAAGTAGTCGTCGGCAAAGTGCACTCCAGTGTGGCCCTCAGTACCCACAGCAGTTCCAAAGAAGATCAAGTACTCGGAAATGGAAGCGTGCAAAATAAACATGGTTCCCATAGCATTTCCGGCGTTGTTGTAAACCCAGTCGTCGAAGTTCAAGTCATTGGTGTACTCAGGGTACTTTTCCTTGATCTTTGGCGCGAGCTCAATCATAATGGCAGTGGCGTTTCCATCAGGGTGTCTTGCAACGACATCACTGGCAATTCCAGCGAGAACCTTCTGGTCAAAAACATATCTGGATGGAAGGAAGGAGTGGAACAACTTCTCGAACACCTGGTAGGCCACAAGGGACAACACAACGAAGGTCAACAAACGCATAGTAACTTGTGGAAAAAAGTATATACGAATATACGAATAAACGAGATCGGAGCGCGCATCGGTGTATATGCAGGATGTACGGTTGGATGAGTGATTGTGCTTGATGAAGCATGTGGATATACTGACTGAGAGCTATATGAGATGTCGTGAATAAGCTAGGATGTTTGATGACTAGGTTGTATAGCTTGCCATCTACTGAAAATGTTGGTTCATCAATTGACTTGATAGTCCAGCACTCTTTTTTAGAAGTACCTTATATCGTTCCGGAATCGTTTGCATAACCTTGGACATTTCCTAAACCGTTCTTTCCTTGGAGCTACGTGCCTTTACTTAGCCCATGTCTTGTTAAGTGCTTACTTAGTGCTGTTTATGCTTACGTAGTGCGGTCGTATGCTTACTTGGCGATGTCTTTTGCTTACTTAGTGCTGTCTTACGAATCTGCGTCCCTATATTTAAACATCTTCCGATGTACCAAGCACATATGGCCTAATCTGATCTCCTCGGTGTTTTCACACTCGTTGGTTCAAATGTATCCCACACCCTTAACAAACCATCATCTCCTCAGACCCACGCTCGATCCCGCTGTTTGCTTACGTAATATCGAATGGCTGCAAAAAAGGACTGGTGGGAGCCACAATTAACATGGGCACAAGGATCTTTTGACCGAGCATTTTCTGAAGTCCCAGAGGTGCTGGCGCTCTGGAGCTTCAACCCTGTTTTCAATGGTATCCCTTGCGAGGATAGTTCCCTGAATCACCATTTTTAACAGTACTAATTATCTTGGCCAAATTACCATTCAGTACCGATTCCTTTGGGGCAGCTTTTCACTTTCAATATTATTCAGTAAACCAATCTCTACTGGTTGTCACCTTGGGTCTCCTTGAAACCCTTCTAAGTGAATAAATCTGAATTTTACTACTGGTATTCCCATAATACGTCCCTTGGAAAACTATCTTTTTAGACACAAGGATTTGACAATTATTCTGGTCACTTTCCGCAGACATTCTTAAGCTGATAAGGGGGTGCTGCCTTTTCTTTTTGTCTCCTACTTCTCTCTTTTCCACAATTCTTACAGTCTCTTATCGAATTTTTTGTCTATTTGATCTTGTTCTTTGTTTTCCTGACCTCTGTTTGACTCTGACATCCTTCCAAGTCTTTGTTTTGATTGCTTTTTCTAGTTTTTGGTCTTCCTCTTGTTCTCTTGTCTTGTTCTTTCCCTCCTGCTTTTTTTCTTAATCTTCTTAATATTCTTAATCTTCTTAATCTTCTTAATCTTCTTAATATTCTTAATCTTCTTAATCTTCTTAATATTCTTAATCTTCTTAATCTTTCCCACCACATTCTTTCTATGGACATCGACCTGTTGATTCAATCAGGCTTGCTTTGCGCGCTGGTTCGCGACAACGGCTCTTCATCACTGGAATCCATTCTCCTCCTGTTGTTCAAGTGGGAGGCAGCATTGAAACACGGCTCCACAGACTTCTTTCCAGAAGCAAACTCCACACATTTCAAACAACTTTTGGGCGGCAACGGCAACTCCAGCATCGAAGCATACATACGCACAAAGTTCAGCGACCTCAGCGGCGACTTCCGCTGTCTTGTCATGGATAAAAGTGACCTCAACGACTTGGTCAACAAGAAGATGCTCCTTGCAAACTCGTGTATCCACCCCGAAATGACCGCTTTGTTGAACCGCAAGATCGAGGAGCTTTTGTTCGCGGCAAGTTACGACTTCAAGCGGCTGAATGTAGTTAATTACGTGGCACAATCGCAACGACACCCCGAGATGTTTGAGCTCGTCAGTACAAATCGCGTTGTACCGTGCAAAGTCTTTGATGCTTTTCTCGATGATACACAGAACGAGTACTACGACTTGTTTACACGCTGTGACCGCAAGTGGCTATACCGGAATTTGACGGAGTGCAACCTTGCGGTCATGACCCGGTACTACAAGTCGGTTCTTTTTTCGACCGTGGAAAGGCTCCAGGGTGTTGGGGGTGTGGAGTCGACTGCTGCTGCAATGATTGTACAAAACAAGCTTCCTCCTGGAACAAAGATTGACCAGCTACGGGGTGGTTTGATTGTTGGAGGTGAAGAGGTGCTGTGTATGAATGAGAAGGTGAGGGATGTGGGTGTATTGGTGAATGAGATCACCGCCGGTTTGAAAGATAACTGAGAAGTGAATTGAAATGGTATTGAATAGAGGACGTTTGAGGTTTGGTGTGTAGAGGTTCAATTATATATAGAGGCCAATATATCAAATTCATTGGCTGCAAATTTTTGTAGCGAGTTGTAATAGCATTGTGACTGGGTTATTGAATTGAAAACTGAATTTCTTTCTGTTGGGCATGTTTGAGTTATGAACTGCTACTGCTGTAGTGACGCACAGATGATATATAACGACAAATTATATTCTATGATGGAGACTTCTATTTGAGTGAAGAATAAAAGATACAAAATCTTTGTTCAAACATTTCACGTTCTGATGTCCTTCCTTTTTGTAGAATAACAAGGCAATCGGACTTTCTAACCTACAGACAAGATGCACGAAGATCAAGTGAACAAGAGGTCTCTGAAAAACAGTGAATTCTCGGCTTCTGGCTTCTTAGAATTTTGAAGAGAAACCAGCGGGTTCGAGTAGCATTTAAAAGCCCGACACATCCAAGTGGCCCGCAGTTCAAAACCCAAAACCTTTCCCTGGCTT
Source organism: Kodamaea restingae (assembly GCA_003707425.3). Taxonomy (NCBI): domain Eukaryota; kingdom Fungi; phylum Ascomycota; class Pichiomycetes; order Serinales; family Debaryomycetaceae; genus Kodamaea; species Kodamaea restingae. Next base: position 610,932 of record PPJA03000003.1, read on the forward strand.
TTCAGCAGTCTCCTTTTTCCTCACTTCTCCCCTTGTCTTTCCTATTTTCCTCGACAATTGCATTTCCAATCGGTAACACTATATATACTTGGTTTCATCGACATTTTGATTGGCTCTTGAATTGGCAATTCGATCTTTTGGTAAGCTAGGTGAGTCTTGATAAGTTTCCAAGTAACTAGCTGTCCTAGGTTAGTTAGTTTTGGTCTCAGTCAAAGATTTGCAGCCAGATTTTGAAGCAACAAAAAGTTTTGCAGTCAGGTATTACGCAAATTATTTACATCAAAAGCCATTATGGTGTCTTCCATGAAGAGCAATCCTCGCAGTCTGCGTGATCTCTTCTGTAAGTAACATTAGTGGAAAAAGCGGCTGGGTTAACCAGTCCTAAAAAGGTCACGAAATATCCAAAAGGGGATTCAGTCCCATTGACAAGGCGTTTCACAAATAATAATATATCATGCTTTGTTGAAATGTAGAGGTACCACAAGAATACTAGTCCCGATCCGTAGATATTTTCCATTTTAGGCGGGAATTGTAGCAGAAAATGAATAAAGACCTTACGAAGAAAATGTGGTAGATACGGAAGAAGGGAAGTCAACGACATGATGAGCACTTTTATACGATATTTTGACGGTGTTAGAGCGGCAGACAGACGTGGAATATTTGTGTACTCGGATTTAGCACATGGAAAACTTTTTCGTATATAACCAAAGCAAGGCACAAAATTATGCAGTTGTATTAGGCATTATGAACTGGATGGTGACTTCATTGCAATGGAGCGAAGAAGTTAAATACCATTAAACATGTAATTTATAAATCTACCATCGCCAAAAGCAAACCACAAAGCATATGGTAGGAGGAATTGCTATGCACAACTGGCTGCGTTCCTCGGTAAAAAAGTAACTCACTTTTATCGGTGATATGGATTTATTTTAGTTGCATTAGCTTTTACTCAAAGCGGCTCAGAAGCCTGTGGAGTTATAATGGAATGATTGGAAAGTTTAAAAACTGAGCCCACCGTTGTATGCAAGATCATAACATCGACCCATTTGTTTAGTCGTAATGCAAGATAACCAAAGATTGGACCGAAAAATGAGACCACAAGATGGATTTGAATCGTACCATTAAAGTGAAAAATTTCAGTACTTGCTATAAACTAACCACTGAAGATGTAGATGACCTTCCAGGGTGATCACTTCAAGGAGGATTTGCACTGCTAGCCAAATTTTATTTGCACAGTACTGATGGAAAAGATAAAAATCTAATGGCTTTAGCAAAATAACTAGGTGTGATTCTCATTTTGATCTCGTTTCATTTTTCCACTGCGGTGAACAAGAACGAATATAAGAATTCAGAATGCTGAGTATTTCTACGTAACTCTGAATTCTTACAACTATTACTACTTGAAACTATTACCTTGAAACTATTACTTAAAACCGTTACCTTGAAACTATTACCTTAAAACTATTACCTTAAGACCATTACCTTAAAACTATTACTTAAAATCATTACTACTTAAAATCATTACTGCTTAAAACCATTACCTTGAAACTATTACCCAATTCTTCCTATTAAGAGCTCAGACTATCTCAATCTATAACCGTCGCTTATATTTGCTGCATGTATCGCCAGACGGTAACTGTCACTGCATCCAATTATCTAAACAGGACGTTACATAATCCCGAACTAGTCGGTGAATGGAACAAGTGTATACCACAAACACTAAGAGTCTATGACAGCCAATGAATTTTGGTGGCTAGGATACGTGGTACATAAGTAATATGGTGCCAGAATTACCTAATCCAATGGGAAATTTGCCGTATACAGCGACTAAAACTAGAGAATTTAGAATCTCACCACAAGAATCACTGGTACACTACTTTACGATTGTGACATATATAAGCCAGCATTATTAGCTGTTTTTTTGATTATTGTGCATTTGACAGGGCTAAATTAATTCCAGACCGTATGGCTTCCGTGAACATTCCGTTCTGTTACAAATAGTCGAGGAATATTTTATGTTCTATTCGTACCTCACTTTTAAATGCCGCTTTGCATCCTAATGGCACATACTACAGCATATGCTGCTTTGTAGTCTAATCTATGCAAAATTTATGTGTTTCATATGTTGCCCGAACAAGCTTCTTTGCAGCCACTATGAAATATTTTTGAGTCTGTTTTAGGTCGAGGGTGGGTTACATGCATCCGACAGGATTTCACAAGACTTGTCATGGGAGTGACAACCCAAGTTGATATCATTGGCTCCTCAACAATTGCATTGGATTTCCCAAAATAGGATTAGATACCTCTGGGAGTGTATTTATGGCTACTCGGCTGTATTTCAACTAGCCACTGTGAAAATATGCACCACCTTCAACTAAGCCACTTTCTATGTTTTTCCTCTTTGAGTTACAATTTAGATCAGACTGGGGAAAAAGCCAATCTTATCCATCTAAGCAAAAGGTTTGCAACCAAAACCTAAACACAATCGTGGGGCTCTTTTTACGACGCATCCTCCCAGAGAATGGTACACGAGTCAATACAAGCAATATTCTACTCGTATACTACCAGCCTTTTCTCCACTTTTGAAAAAGAGTTTCCAGAAATGCCTACATAAAATTATATTAACAAATCTAAGAAACTGGCACTTGGAACTCTAACTGAATCTTAGTATTTCAGGCCTAGCACAATGGCTCCTTTTTAAAATTCCATCTACGTGGATCAGTTACCAAATCAAATGGACTATTCCAGTTGCTTTTCTAGACAACTTTTCCACAAACTAAACACCAAATCTTCACGATCATATCACATCTAACTAGCTTGATTCATCTCAATTCGTCTTTCCTCCCGTCTTAGTTTGCTTTGCGCGCATCCAACTGTTTTTCCAATTAAAATTTGCAGCCACAAGCTGATAATAAAACTCAATACCCATTAAAGGCAGAGAATCTTTTGACATCCGCAATATTGCCATGATACTGAAAAACTATACTCTGTAAGAACCCAACCTGAACCCTGCGGGATGATGAAGAGGGGTCCTAAATGTTGTTGAAGAATTCAGAGAGGTCTTGTAAATAAAACTAGATACCCTTGAAGTACCTGGACACCAACAAAATAAATATCTCGTAAAATCCCCCGTCTACTCATTACAGTCATCATCGCTCAGGAATTTGCTCTATGCAGTCTATTTATGTACTTTTTCACAAAAACCAGTCCACCAAACCCTTTTGTTCAGAAAATTACACTTTTTCTCAAAAATTGCAAAGGGCTTTTTTTCCTATTGCGGATCGGTTTCAATCGACGTTTTCCTTCAATTCTTACCTAATCTTGAATGGGCACCAGCTGATTCGCCAACAAAACTCTGGACTGGTCCACCGTTCGAGTGTTGCGACACCAACAGCAGAGCTTCAAGGTATTCTAAGGATAATACATATCCGCCATATGTACATTTGTACACTGATTCCGTCAACCGCGGGTATGCTTTTTGTAATTTTGATCACGGATATACATTTTGTACGCTGATTTCGCCGTCTGTGAGTATATCGTGTACTTCGAGCAGTTTGTGAGTACATTTGCACGATTCGCCGTCCCTGGGCACATTTGCACGATTCGCCGTCCCTGGGGACTTTCGCACAATTAGCCCTCCCTGGGAACTTTCGCATTATTCGCCGTTTGTGGGAAAATCGTACCAATTCACAGTCGAGACCTTAGTTGGTAGATACATATCTTGTAACACTTGAACAGTTCAGAGACTTTTAGATCTTAACTAGTATCACATCTGGCAATGCCCCAGTCTGCCCAATCGGTGAGTCTGCTATAATCCATGAGTGACTCCGCCATTTTGCGGGTGACTCCGCCAGGTCTTGTTCGTATCACGCGCCTTGCATATTTTCGATAAGCAATTATTACCACGTTCTTATGAGACCAGAGAGATCAAGAACAGACGAGTCGACACGCTTGATCCCTACAAAGAGCTACGACTCTATCGCAGACATCACCACTGATGAAATCGCAGCATATGTTCAGAACCGCAGATCGTCAATCATTCTGTTGGGCGATGGCAAATTGCCTCCTGCTTTTGCTGCAAACCCAAACATCCCCCAACAATTGACCAGAACAAAGTCGCCATCGAGAGCCTCACACACCGATAACATCTCTGAGATCATCTCCACACACACTGTTGGTGCCGAACCAGAGACCGACGTGGCCACAGAGGTGTCCGCTCTTTTGCGCTATTCCATCCCCTTGATTGTGACTTTTCTCTTGAAATACTCATTCACGGTGGCGTCAGTGTTCAGTGTTGGGCGTTTGGGATCCAAGGAGCTCGCTGCTGTTTCCTTGAGTTCCATGACCGCTAATATATCCGGATATGCCATCATCCAGGGTGTTTCGACATGTTTGGACACATTATGCGCACAGGCTTATGGTAGAAGAGAATACAAGATGGTTGGTGTTTACTTCATCAGATGTACCTACCTTCTTTTGTTGATGTTTGTGCCGATGTTTGTGCTTTGGGTGTGGGGTGCAGAGCCGATTTTGATTGCGATTGTTGGTGATGACCAACGGGAATTGTGCCAATTAGCTGCAAAGTACTTGAAGGTGGCACTGGCTGGTATTCCAGGCTACATTATGTTTGAGTCTGCAACCCACTTTCTCCAGTGCCAGGGTATTTTCCACGCTCTGACTTATGTACTTTTTGTATGTGCACCTTTGAACGCTATACTCAACTACTTGTTGGTTTGGGACTCGAGATTTGGTATGGGCTTTGTTGGTGCTCCACTTTCGGTTGCAATTGCTGATTGGGCAATGTGTTTCATGATCTACGGCTACATTTTCTTTGTCAAGGGGCACGAGTGCTTGCCACGGAGATCGTTGTTGGATCCTATCTACTTCCGCAACTGGAACAAGATGCTTGACCTTTCGATTCCCGGTGTTCTCATGGTGGAGGCCGAATGGTTGGCGTTCGAGATCTTGACTTTCACGGCGTCCAAGTTCGGTACCACTGTGCTTGCGGCTCAGTCCATCTTGACCACCACTACGGGTTTGATGTACCAGATTCCTATGGCATTGTCGATCACCACTTCCACCAGAGTTGCATGGTTCATTGGCTCTGCTTCTACCAGCTCTGCCATTATTGCTGCGTCTGCGCTGATTCGTACATCGATGGTGTTGGGGTTACTTAGTGGACTGTTTGTGATTATATTCAGACACTCGTTGGCACTGCTTTACACCGACGATGAAAAGGTTATCGCTCTTGCTGCCCAGGTGCTTATTGTGGCGGGAATCTACCAGGTGTGGGATTTCATTACATGTTCAACGGCAGGTGTTTTGCGTGGACAGGGTAGACAGAAGATTGGAGGCTACCTAAACTTGTTGTGCTACTATTTTGTTGCGTTGCCTTTTGCGTTTGTGATGGCTTTTTACTTTGATTGCAGGTTGATCGGGTTGTGGTATGGTATGATAACTGCGTTGCTTTTGATCTCTTGCTTGCAGTATTACTTTGTGGCAACTAGTGACTGGGATTATATTATCAATAAGCTGGTTAGTGAGGCTATTCTTGATGAGAACAATATCTCATAAGGGGAGCGATCAAACGAGCTAGAACATTGTGCTAAGTCAGTGGCGAGGGAGCTGATTTGACCTAGATTTATGACTCAGTTGCTTGACAACTGAGTTAGTATAGACTGATATTTGAATTAGTAGAGTTGTAACGTAGGAAGAGAAATATGGGAGTGATGAATTACAGACGATCACTTACCATTTTAATCCATTAGAACTCACTTGATATCAATTTTGGAGGAGAAATGGCAGCTAGTCCACCAATGGTAACCGAGCAAACATTTATGAAAGTAATCGAAAGTGGAATGCAGCCGGATTTGCAGCCATTTATATGCAGGCCCAAAGTAGGTTGAGCGTGACAAGAGCGACCAGAAGGAAGATTAATGAGAGAGAAGTTTGAAAACAGAGAATGTTCAGGAGTGGGAACTTTCGTTTTATTGAATAGTCCTTTTTCAAGATTTTAATCTCTTTTGTGATCAGCCCTTTGGGGAAGCAAGTAAGTTTCGATGTGTGCGAAAACAGCGTGGCGAGTGAGCAAATTAATCAGTTAGAGAAAAAGGGTAGAGAGACATGTGCATCAACGAAAGGCATTTTTCACACTATGTCAGAATTAAAAGTGGAGTAGTTGAATTTCTAGCAATATAGGGAGAGTAATCTGTGTCGCTGAACCTACAAGTTGTTTGGCAAGGTAGAGGTCAAAGAACACTTTTACGATCTTGCAGTTTTGGACTAAAAAGACATCAATGGTTCTATTGGGAAACTTACTCGAAGCGATACGAAGACATTGATCAAAATCTAACTTTCCGTCTTTGCTTAAGTTGCTACTGCATCGCTAATCTCAAGAATAATCACTTATTAGATTATTAGTCATTCATAAACCGTTAATCACTCAGCAAACTTACAAATTCATTTCCTCTTCACTCAGAGGAGAGTCTAGCTATTGAGTTCTTTAGCATATCTACTTACAATCACTTCATGTTCACTAAATTTCACCTTAAATCCCTTACGCTTCCCGAAAACCTGCTTAAAATCGGCTTATACCCTTTTTCAAGAACCCAGTGCGTGACTAAAATTTTCATTTCATATGTTCATAAGATGTAACAAAGAAGTAACCTTGCTAGGAAATAGTCCGCTGCTAATGGGCTGGGTGACCACTTTAGTACAAAAGGCAAAAAGTTACAGGGTTACTCAATCGGGTATTTAAGGAGTACATCAGGTATTCTGCACTATGCAATATCGGCTGTTTCTATTGCGATATGGGCTATCCTAATGTTCTATGCGATGCGGTTGAAATGTTCTACACTATGCTACATGGCTACATGTTACTTTCACCATAAGCTATTTGCTTTCTCTTACTATACAGGGCTATGGAATTATGCTCCACGTCCCCGAGTGCAGATGCATAGACTTTCACTACCGGCACGTACAATGACTTTCATAACTTGCATACTTTCATAACTTGCATACTTTCATAACTGCGGGTCTATGCGCCTATATGGATCACCAGACCAACTAGCCACAGCCATTGTTCAGCAACTTCGGTGAAACCCTTTGTTTGTCTATGCAGGGCGCTCATTAATAGTGATAATTCACAACCCTTGCGAGTTTAACACGTCGAATAGGCCCTGATTGAACACATCACCATGCCAACCTTGCCAATATACCCTATCCATATTTTTACAGCATTTCGCCTCGTCGACGCCTCAAGTATGAAAAATATCCGCATAACAATCAACACGTGATACCGTGACAATAAAGCACAAGGCAGGGTTGGATCGAATCACCAAACAAACTTTGAACAAAGAGGCCCACATCGCGGCGGCAAAAAATAGTCTTCTCTGGCATTCGGATGTGTCCTCGATACAGCAGGTGACATGAAAGAAGGTACAACCTAACACTCATCAAGTAAGAAGCGATAGAGTTTATGATGGTTGTAAACAAGATTTGCAATACTCATCGGATTCATAACTTTAATCATAAGAAGCAACTTGACCTAAAGGAAGTTTCATCTAATCGCTAAGGTGTAATTTCCAGAATCAAGAATCGGAATTACCAGAATATCTTAATTTACCAGAATCAGACCACAATCATCGCATAACAAAGATCGATTTCCACAGGCTCACCTCACTCAAAATCTCGAAAGCTCATAATGTCACCAAGGCCGCATAAATTTTCTCCTCCTGCAGGCCACCGAAAAAACAATAAACACAGAGTGCTTAAATGTCTTTACAACCGGTCCAAATTGGTAATTTCAGCGCAGGGGCTGCTGTCATAACCGTAACGTGGCAGCCTAGAATGCTCTCAGAAAATCAGTCACCGCCTCGAGCTTGAAGAGCGGTTTTGAGTTCGGAATCGAGCTCTGCAACATCAAGAAGAATTTCGTCTATAGTCTTGATTACGTCATCGTCACTACTCTTGTTTCTCAAATGCTGCAATTTTTCCTTGATTCGCACACTTCGTTTTGAGCCACCTGCCAGAGGGCCCTGGCGCAGCTTTTGTTTGAGTTTGCGGTACTTGTGGATGAGTTTATAGTAGCCTGCGTATAGGACCCCAGAACGTTTCATTTCTGCAACGTATTCTTTCTTGAGCTCCGCGTATTGTTTTTCATAATCGAGCCCTTTTGGGACGTTCAATGAGGCAAGATCTGAAAGATGTTCCAAATATTCATTATGCAGGCGCACCTTTTGTATTGCTTGTTTGAGGTGATCTAGATCGTCTTTTGGGGCAAATTGCAGTTTTGGATAACCAGTATTTTTCTCCCCCAACTTGGCAGGAATCTCATGACTTTTGTAGCCAGTATTTCGACTATTGTCCTGACTGTCCATTTGATAATTCTGCCTTTGATTGCTGGAATCTTTAGGGATGTGTTTTTGACTCCAAATGCCCTTATCCAGACTCGAAACATCCCTGTGACTACTCAAATAATCTCTTTCCCAATCGTCCTTTTGACTTTGTTTTCGCCAATCCTCATTACCCCTATCATCCTCAGTCATAAACTTGCCATTCCTCCCTGTTTCACTAATATCCCCAGCTCTACCGTCTCTACTGACCCACCCCTCATCTTTACGGAACTTGCCGGGAAAGTTTGAGGGTAGCGACACGTCCGGCAGACGCGCTCTACCAGTCAAATTATCGACCAACGAGTCGTAGTCGCGGTCGAGGTACTCATCGTCAGAGTCAGAGTCACTCAAGTGCCAATTGCGCTGTACATCCAACGTCCTGTTGTAGTCGACGGTGGGTTCGTTGACCAATTGCGTGCAGTCTGCGCCGCCAAACAAGTACCTGAGCATCGCGGTATAAGTCGTGGAAAATTGCAAATTCTAATAAACGCGTTTACAAAGACACTCCACATCCATTTAGACTCCCCACACAGCACATACACAGCAACCTGAGCATATAACAGGGTGTGGGGTATCGTGCTGTGGTGTGAGCTCGCGCGTGTGAAGCAATGTCGTGCCAGCTGCCGCGACATCGCGACATTTCAAAACAATCGTACGGTCACCTCCAAATTTACCCCCCGCCCATAATCTCTTGCCTCAGGCAATAGACTGCATGCGGTTGTATAGTCTATGTACCTTTGAGCGAAACTTTACTTTCCCCGTGAGGAATTAGAAGCACCGAAGAAAGCCAAAATTAAGCTAGTATTGTCAAAAATCAAACTCTATTGTATTTGTGGTCATAACCGGATGAGGCCGTTTTGCGCGCGTCTTTGTAAAGGACACCTCAGGATACCGATTGTTCTCCTGAGGTTATATTAAGCCTTAACTACTTAACCTACCCTTGGCCTAGTATTGCTCCTGTCAGCTTGTTTACTACAGTTTGGTCATACTACTGATTAGTTTTTTGATTACTCTTTTGATCAGTCTTTTGATTAATATTTGGATTAGTATTTCGATTAGTAGTTTGCTGGTTTAGTGGGTTTTCTTATTTTGGGTGAGTCGATCCTTATACTCTTCCGTCTTTTATGTTCTTCTACCACTATGTTTTTCTCCTGTATGTCTTCACTTTTGTGCTTTTGCTTCTCACATGCACTTCACTCGTATGCTCTTTTCTTCTTTTCTTATGTCACCTATTCATGTTACACTCACCCTCTTTCTCCTCTCTATCTTTCGTTTCTCCAACTTCCTCTTTGACTCAATTTCTTCACAACATCGACACAAACCCATTTCGGCTCCAAGTGACACAAACATCGGATAATACGGGGTTGCCAGGTCGGATTGACAGGGGGTGGGGTACAGTGTCGGTAAGCTCGCCGAGAGAGTGGCTTACGTGCGGTACTTCTCGCATACAGGCAGGTCGGGTGGCGCTCCACACCTCCTCTTTACTAGCACCCATGTCTTGTCCCTTATCACCTTCCTCATGGTACCAAAAATGCTAATCTGGGCCTAGTATTACGAGTCCCGTGACCTGCGGAACGGCATAATGGTACGCGTAGAGTTTCCTGTTTTTCACAAACCACAACCGGTCGACTGGCAACAAGACAGTCAGTCAAGGTTCCCTGTGAGGAGAAGAACAAATGCCAGCTGCAACAGCCGTGAATGCACCGCACGACGAGCATTGTCAATGTGGGATGGTCGTTTCATATATAAGTTTCATCAACAAGTGGAACGGCATCTGAACATTCCAGATGGACTCCGATGCCGCGCGATGTTGACCGTTTGTGCGGAAAACGATCTACAGTGCCGGCTGAAAAGTTGCAAAAAGGGTAATTGCGGTGAAGGATAAGGCATTTGTATCAAGGAATGCCCAACGTCGGTATGCTCCGACTATGGAATGTAGCCATGATGTTTGAGATGCCTTGCTATGCACTCGATGTAAATGCCTGGCACTAAGCTCAGATGTATTTCTTGTTTGGCATTACTTGATACAGTGCCTGGCATGCATTTACCCTGGTATAATGCCTGGCGTACCTGCTTGACATGCACCTTATGCAAATCTAGTAGAACCACATGAGTTTGCTTTCATCCGCAGTGCTTATCTTTCGTATGCCAGTCGGCGTCAAACGATCTGTCAAAGGTGTTGGTGATGCTTAAAATGGGCCAGATTTCTGCACGACCACTACAAATACACACTAACCTGGCATCTTTTAGCGTTTGCAATGCCAGGCCCTATCGCACATTACACAATCCTATATCCGTAATCTCATACATTGCCTTGCATCTCTCGCTGTGCTCCACTTCGATACTGCACCTACTCATATGCCATATAATATTATGCCATGTGTATAATTATGCCTTTCTTGTCACTCATCCTTTTGGCTGCTTATACTTTCGTTAAGAAGTTTTGGGTACTGCTGGATGATAGCACTGTCGTTTTGTGAAGCTAAGGCGTTGTGCGAGATTTTTGTGGCAGTAGATGGAAAATAGTCGCTATTTTGTGTGTGCACAAAAGCAAAGGCATTGAAATCACTAGATGCCTCGTACTCTGCAGATACAACATCTAGCTAGGCCTGAAGGCACCCTGTAAGCGCTTCAACGAAGTTTTCCTAAGCTGACATAAAACCTGTTATGCAAGCTCTTTTCGCACGTGTAATGCTCATAATTGTGGTATACTCACCTCTGTCTGCTAAGCTTTCGTTTTCGGCTGCAAAAGTGGCAGCCATACGTGCATGAAAAGTGGCGTGGCTGTTATAGACGATGATGTACATGCAGGAGAGTATACTTGATCCTGCAGGATGAAAAATATTTCTTGTGATTTTCTCACACCAGGGGCAGGAGGGGCACGTGAGTACAAAACCAAGATTACCGCCAATTGGCGCCTTTGTACAGAGGGCACTACGAGAAGCAGCGGGCAAGGTTTTGCATGTTGGAGAATTGGAAGTTGGAAGGTAAATGAGGTGAACCAGAATATCACGAGAATCAATGGCAAAAACGATGGAGACAACACATGGGACTCTTTTCTCTTGTTCGGGATATGGGCATGTACAACACGGATTATGAGCGGGGAATCATGGAAGAAAGAAGTAATGCGGGACAGAAGAGGGATAGCGGTGAGCCGGAAGTATTACCGAAGTCTTACCGATATGGTACCGTTGTATTTAGCGAATATATGTTTGCAATCCACACTATTTGAGCTATCTTCTCTTGAGTTGGGCGTTTTGCGTGCTTTGCACCCACTTTTCCCGATTTGGAGTAGGCTGTGAAATTTTTCACGATGTTTGTACTCCGATTTGAGAATTTGGATGGACCGAGGGAGACGACAGTCTGCGGCACTGTTAATATTCCGATCGGCTCTAATGTAAGGTGGCTTCGACCCTTTTTGATATAGCGGGGTAAAGTGAGACAACAAAACAGCCTAGAATGATGGTGAGGGAAGGCTAATACTAGCTAGATTATGACGATTGGTACTATTTGTGACTAAACATTGTATGCTTTGTAGGCTTTTGGGCATCTAGACGGCGGAGTGTGGAGTGTTGACAGAAAGATCGACGGATATCGGGGAATATACATGAAAGACACAGACATAAAGTGACAGACATGCGTTGTTGAATTACCTTCGTCTATCCAAGGTAAATAAAATGAAGAGACATATCCAGGCGGACCAAGGAAATGGGCAGCAAGTCAAGAATGTGAAATGAGATGGTTTATTTGATTTAATATTTGAATGGATGGAACTGGTAAAGAAGCACGTAAGACGCTTTCACTTGTGAAAGTCCATGTACTGGCGCATGACTGTAGGTAGAAAGAATGTAGGTAGAATAAATGTAGGTAGAATGAATACGAGGCCAACAAGTGAAGGCTTGTGTTGGTGATTACCACTACATGACCACACCATGCTAACAACGCCGCGTCACCACAAAATCAAACCTAATACCTCCACCATTCTCTCTCACCCCTTACCACTGCTTCTGGACCACTATCACACTTTTCTTTTTGACTGCCAAACCATTCCTCCAATTATTGTTGCACGGCAGTGCTCCATAGCCCGCGCGTTGTCAGCTTTCCTTTTGCGGCCAATTCTCAGTCTCAGCTTTTTTAACCACCGCATCGTCAAAAATAAAAAGTTAAGCGCGCCGATAATTATTTTGACGCACAGCTAAAAAAATATTCTGCGCTGCTCACGGTGCCAGTGGGCGACCCGCCATATATAGCCTTCGATATATCGTTTTTTACCACACTGATATATCGGTTTTCTCAGCCTTATTTATCTTGTCAACCGCTGCTGGTTTCCCATCTTTACCACCACCTTATGAAACATAACCTTCCGTTAACGCCCTCACTGTTTGTCCCCGACAGCATGTCTTTCACACAGATCGACTACCCAGCACAGCTCTACCATGCCGAGTTGCTGCAGCACACTCAAGCACTCACAGAGTACCCCGAGATCGAGGGTCACATGAACCAAGCGCAGGCGCTCGCAAGACCAAATCTCGAGTTATATAAACAGCAGCCTTACCTCACCTTTCTGATTAGACTTAAACTCATTGACTTCCTCGTCAAGATGGCTGTGCGGCTCAAGATCCTCCCGTTCGTTTTGTACAAGGCTGTTCGCATCTTCGATCGCTACTGCTCGAAACGAATCGTGCTTCTTGACCAGCTGCAATTGATCATCACTACATGTCTCTGGTTGGCTGCCAAAATCCAGGGAGGCAACAACCACTTTGTCAACCTCAACAACCTCGACAAGGTGGGAAGTGTGCGCACCATCAACGACCTTGGATACGGCCTGGGAGGTAAGTACCTCGGCCCAACAGAGCGTTTCAGACTCCCAAAGTTGCATGAGCTCGTCAAGCTCTGTGGCGCAAAGTGCAAGTATGACCAGGGAATGTTCAAGCAGATGGAGCTCCACGTGCTCACCACCTTGGACTGGTCGTTGAACGACCCACTGATCGAAGAGTACCTTGTGCGCAGCAACGAGTTCTGCATTGTACCGCACGACTCCGCCGCCGCTGCGGCCATGGAGATGTTCAAGGTTAAGGAGTTCCTCAGTTACGCCTCTCACTACCTGGCCGAACTCATTGACGTTGCCTTGCCAGACATCTCACAGGTGATTGTCGACATCGCCAACGAGCTGTTTGGTTTTGACGAGCGCAGCCCTCATTACCAGCGCATTGCGCTCGCGCAGTCCACCATGGACGCACCCACATATAGAAGCATCAAGAAGCATTTGGTGCGTGCGGTCCTCAACTCATCCGACTTTTTGCTCAAGTTGTTTTCTTCCTCGGGACCACAGCACGTGTACAGACAAATCCTCGCAGTGTACGGCGAGCCGTGCCAGCCGCGGTCGAGCTCACTCTCTAGCGAGTCAAACATCATGTCCCTCATCAAGCAATCGCCTCTGCATTTATACCACCAGCTGCCCAAACAGAACGGCCATGGCCACACCATCAACAATTTAGTTCACTCCAGCATCCATTCACACAAGACATTCGACTGCCCGCTGTCGCTGCTGTCTCCATACTCGAGAATGTACCTGCCAAAAGCATACCCGAAGAACTACCTGCCCAAGACATTCACCAAAACGCTGCCCGGTAAAGCGTACAAAACAAGTCCCAAGAAATGGTTCAGCAGCCCACGAAAGCTTCCACAGATCAATACCACCGCGCCACCTAAGAAGGCCGGCTTGTACCTGCAGAGCAGCTTGAATCTGAGTGTAAGTCTGCGCTCGCAGGACGAGGGCGGTGCTGGCGACATCTTTGAGCTTGCGTACCGCAAGGTCGGTACGCCGTTGAGCGAGAATGAGCTGCCGATTTTTGTCAAACGTGAGGGAGGCTACGCGGTAGTGTAGATTAGCATAATAATAGATAGCATGCTCCATTGGAGAATAAAGATTAATATCAGAGAGTGTAGGGAAGCTACGACAAGAGTGCATTTGTTAAAGCAGAACCGTATGTTGAATAAAATTCAAAAGACGTGGTGTACTGCAGACTGACGAGCTTAAAGATCAGGCCATCATAGCTCATAACAGTCTAGATATGCAGACATAGCACTCGTCTCCACGCAGAACAAACTTGCAGTAGCTTCACTTTAATAACTTGGCTCTAGCACAAACTCTATAACAAACTTTATCACAAACTCATTTATCAGATAGCTACAGACTTTTCTCTGACATATATCACCAACGACATATCTTACATCACCAGTTTTTCAAACCCTCGGTTTTTCTACCATTCATCAGATGTCTCATCTCTCATTGATATTCCATGTTTCGTCATCATCTCATCACACCTACAGCACAGCATCTAATGTTATGTCTATTTCCGCTATGTATGTCTCCTATATCCCTCATATGTATCCCAACCTATGTCTATTGGCACGCCCTGAATTCGCGTGATTTAGGCGAGGCACTTGCGCAACCGAACCCGCACAAAATCGCCTATTCACGCAATACCAGGCCAAGATCACTATCATAATCCGCTAAACAGGCACATATCTGCATGTCCGAAACTTTATGTTCTGGGCAGCATAGGCGCATCCACACGCCTTGCACGCAAAGAAGCTCGGTCATAATTCCTGCACATAGAGGTGCACCATAGGACTTTTCGATGCGGTTGTGAGGACGTTTCTGGGTAGGGGATTTGAGGTGATGAAAAAGGATTAGGAGTGTTTGTGACCGAGGGGTTCTGAAGTTGAAACTTTTTGAGTTTTTCGCCCGCAGACGTCTACAGGTAGTATTGGTTTTAGGTTTTAGACTTCTTGGATTACCTTTATTTGTGTTAATGAAACGATTTACCCTAGCTAAATTGCACTTAGATGGGTAGCGAAGATATCCAATGGAGATGTTCTATAAATAAGGTTGAAGGCTGTGAATTGCATAGCGTAATTTTGGTTCGTTGTTGGGAGGTTGGGTATAACAAGGTAAGACAGATTTGACAAAAAGATGGTAGGCAGACAGAAGAATTGACAGAATGACAAAAGACAGAAACAAAGACAAAGGAATAGATATAGTTCGAAAGATAGACAAAAGACAGAATGTCAGAATGTCAGACCAGACAAACAGGCACAAGTCCCCCTTGGACACTCACAGACACAAGTCCCCCTTGGACACTCACAAACACAATTTCGCAAAGTACACCTGAAATCTCTTTCCAAAAATCCTTATATTCATTACAATACGAACGATGCAAGGTAAACTATTCTCTCACAAAGGGCCCTGAATAACGCAAGTCAATTCTCTTTTGACCAACACGTATCTCCGAAAACTCCAGCCCATTTCGCACCCAAGTTATATGCAGGTGTTGAATTTATAGGTTGCAATTTTTTTTTTTGGATAGGCGGGTGGGAAGCTATTGGTTGTAATTAATTTCGGTTCTCTCTCGCAGGTGGGCTTTGTGAATCTCAGTGTGAGTTAACATTGGATGCTGGAACCGCTTGGCTGGCCGCTAGATAGTCTTAGGAGCGTCATCGGCCCGTGATGAGGCGTATTCTCGCATAAAAAAGTCACAGAAAATACGAGACAGAATTTTTTGGAGACCAAAGGGCAAAAAGACTTGGTGACAAACAATATTGGCAGATGAGGTACCATCAGCAGTCCTTTTGTAATCATCTTATGATCATATTACTTCCTTCTTACAGTCATCTCAATACGCATTGAAAAAGCATCTTAACAGTTATTGAAATAGGAAAGCATTATTTTCTGCACTCCGCCTATCTGGTAATCTGGGTTTGTGAAAAACCCCTTTGGCCAAATTCCTATAAACTCGATACTAAATCGAATACTCGACCTTCCTCTATCCAAATCTTTGTGTCTGTGTTTTGTAGTTCTGTCCATCCAAATTGCAGTTGCTTCAGTCCGATAACACCGTGTTTATGAAACAAAAGAATTTCACTGTTTTGAAAAATTCCCTCTTGGGTATCTCGCTTAGATTTTTTAACAATCACGGCGTTCGGAGCCCGCATGCGTTAACGAGCACCTCTGACGTTCCATCTTGGGAGTGTCAGCTACCGTGCACCTATTGTGTGCATTGATATCTTCACGTGATTATGAGAGACAGAAGCAGGGCCATGGGGAATGTCTGATTGGTATTCAGGGAGCAGAAACAACAATAACCTCAAAAAGGCCTTTCAGTACACAACATGTAAACAGAACATGTAGGAAGAACGTGGGCAACTCAGGCACCCCGTACGTCAGCTGGATACCCAATTGGTGTCGTAAAACCGACACTCCGCTGGAAATCCGCACCAATCTGTCAAAAATATCTACAAGCGAAGGTATTCGCATGCTTACGTCAGCTCTATTGCCTGAAAGAGTGTATTTTCAGGTGTGCAGAAAACGGTATTTTATCGAGACCCGGTGACGAATTACCCTTTTGGTGGGTGCTAGCACAACAAAAAGTTGGGTGCACCGTTCATAGGCGTTGCTCACGGCATGATACAGTGTTATTTTTGGTACTATAGTGGGCCTATTTTTGGCAGTTGGATTTTGCCGGGACCTCTGATGAAACATTGTGACGAAAACAGATTCGGTTAAGAAATCCATAATAAGACTGAAACAATCAGGCAGGTCAATTACAACAATCGAAGGCTGAAGCTGATTATGCGAAAAATAAAGGCTGAAGTGATTTAATCAGATTAATTATGCATGTGTTGCAGACTGAAGGCAGGCTACTACGCCATAACAATTGAACCTGGGGCTTTTGGTTCACTGGCAAAAAAATAATACGCAGGAGCTACTTCGTAAAACTCCTGCTAGTGTCAAGTCTAAATTTCGCGTAGGAGATTTGGATGGCCACTTCATTCCATACCGAGTCATTTGAGCCACTAAGCAGCTGAACGAGGCCACTCATTGCATTCTGTTCACTACGATGAACCATCTTACACCTTACTAAACCATTTCTGTTGGTGCTGCTAATACATCAACCTCTTTCTCTCAACCTTTCAGCTTTTGACTTTTGCATCCATTTAAGTTTTGACGGAGTTCAATCTAGACATTAAGCCACACGCCCTGTCACTATGATTTTGGCGTGTTTCAGAAAGTCGCGGAATTTGCGTCAACCCAGGATGTCAACACGATCTCCATAATAAATGTGGAAATTTGCGAAAAGACGAGACAAGCCCACGAAACGTACAATTCCGATATGAGCATAAGGCAACAATGGGTAAAGAGAGTGGCTAAACTCGGGATGGAGACACAATGAAATATTGATTCAAATTACGAGATAAAATCCATTTCCATGTAGAATGTACAGAAATAACAACCACTGGCCATTTTCTCCGGGCCCATTATGAACCTCTGACATTGTTCACGGCCGGAAATATATGTTTAAAGTTTGGTGTGAGAATTACCGGAATCAAAAGCCATCAGGAGATGTCGTGAAATTTCTTCACTGAAACCTCCAGTTGCAAATTATTTCACTAATTCTTCTAACATGGACGAAATCGCTTTCATTACACTCTTACAATTTGTGCATACAATGCTATTCTCATTTCAGTCTTATTTGCAGCCAAAAAATCTTACGTAAGAACACACGAATTCGCACAATACGAATGGTTTTCAAAGCTGAGCATCTAAAGCTGCTGATCACCACCAGTATGACATCCATAACCCTAACTGTACAACCCTGGTAAGTTTAAACATGCAGATTTGTGCTTCAATAGATAGTTTGTTGCATAAGCTTCACCTTGGCAAGGTAACTTCCCGGTTGAACGAGGAACAATAACTTAAATTGCAAAATAACAAGCCCTATTGTTGTACCAAGGCAGCACTATCATTCTAAATCTGTGTGGGCGATTTTAAAGACTTGCGCCATTGCTATCTCCTTGCGACAATTTACTCCATAAACTCGACTTCAACCAGGCATTACTCAAGCCGGTTTACAGCTACCATCAGAATTCTAAAGCTAAAAGAGTATATTATCGTAGATCACAGCTCTGAGTACTTGGTCTGGTTTAGAAGGCTGAATGTGGAAAAAGTTTACTACTACACCATTGCAAGGGTTGAAGAACCGAGGTGTGCGCACGATCGATTCTCTGTAAGGAAAACAATACCGTGAGAATCCTGAAGTTTCGTGTTGCTAACTTGGCTGGCATGATTATGGGGACATTTAAATCAGTTGCAAAGTCGATCTCTATTATATGTTCAAGATCATTCTAATTCAATACTATTGTAGCTCGAGCTCAGCACACATTATTGTGAGTTCATATTTGTGTATGCTCGATACTATAAACTACTGATTGATACCCTTGCCTAATCACACTCCTTGCGTAGCCAAAACCTGTTTGTACCACATTCCACTACCTCTGCAAGGGCACTCATTTCGCCCTCTGTAGGGCTAGTAGGCCATGTGCAGTACATAAAATAGGTTTTCACAATTAGGGTTTGTTGCTCAAGGGATGAGGGTTCCTTGTTGAATCAACTAATTTGTGGCGTGAATCTATTGTCTATTTGAGCTGATTTTATTGTGGAGAAGTCCATTTAATCGCTGTTACCAAGTAATGTCGAGTAAAAGTCTGGTATATCCATAGAAGTTGCAAACCCTATGACGTAGGGTAATATCAGCTTATGTGCAGTATCAACAATAGGAGTGCCTTACAACTTCATGTATGTATGGTAGACTACTCTTGCAGATCTTGCTTTGTCCGATAAGCTGCACATGTCGATACTACACTGCATGTACGGCATTTGGTCAGATACGCTGCACGTAATAAGGAGTAATAGTATGTAATAGTCTGCGGGTAAGTACTGTCAAATCCTTCTGTAGTCGGGAGGGAAAAATACTTTTTATAGCCATTACGATATTTGGTGCTCAAACTTGTGGCATTATTTGACAAATATACCTTCCGTAAGCCTATGTTCAACTGGGCAAATATAGCAGGTAGTAAAAGCACTCGGAACATTGTCTTTGTTCAGCGCGGCACTGCTAAAAAAAGATTCGACCTTGCTAAAAGCTCAGCCCCAAAGTGCCGGTACGCTAAGTTTGGAATGCGACATTGCGACATTGCGTGTGATGTGCGAAATTGTAGTTCGCGGCAGGGAAGGACAGAAGGACTAAGGAGGTAGAGATGAGGGAGGAGTAGAACATTTGAAAACAGCTAAATAGAGGTAAGATGTATTATGGCAAGTGTACAATACACGCTCAATTTTCCTTCTAAACTTTCCTTCTGTAAGGTATCTTTTGTATCTCTTATAAGTTATCCTCTCTAAGCTATCTTTTATAAGCTATCCTTTCTATATTATCCAAACACATGGTAAACAATCAATCCTCGACAACCGCAAACACGCTAAAAACGATTTGATTTTTCTTGTACTCACAAAAACACAGAACATTTCATGGAGAGCAACTCGGACTAAAACAAAACCTTGTAGTTTTAAAACATTATAAACGCGTGTATATCAAGCTGCTAAAGCGAGATTAGTTTATTACCTTATCACTCCAAAAGAATATCACTAATTTATCCGCTTGATCCCACTCATTTACTTATGCCACTAAATCAATCCACTAATATCACTATTTCATCCTTCATCCTTTTCATCCTTTTTTACCACTAATTCTTACTAAACACTTCATCACTAATCCTTCTTACTAATCCTTCTTAATAATCCTTCTTAATAATCCTTCTTAATAATCCTTCTTACTCTCACTACAACCCCAATGACACAACAACGTCGATAAAACAACTCAAACGCTCAAACTGATGCACTCCAGTGCCAAATAAATCACTAAATCATTTTTTTCAGTGTTTCTCCGTAAATTCTCCCTTTTACTGCTCCCTAAAGACTCGGAGTACACATATCCCATTGAAAAATCTTGGAAATCCCAACATTCACTTGCTCTACATAGTGTCTTCTCGTAACCCGTTTCCTCTGACTGATTCCACCCTTAGGTTTACCACCCACGTCCAAAACCGTGATTTTCCATCACGTTCGCTGCGCTCACATTCACGTTGCTTACTTCTGAAACCCTGTTTTTTTCTTCCATAGCCACAACATGCACTTCCGCAGCTTATTCACCCTAACAGCCCTTGCTGCGCAGATCCACACAGTTGCCGCCGACGCCCTGGAGTTGGTGGGCACATGGACATCCAAATCCAACACGGTTTTCACTGGACCAGGATTTTATGACCCCGTCGACGAGCTCTTGATAGAACCAGACTTGCCAGGCATCTCGTACTCATTCACCGAGGACGGACACTATGAAGAGGCGCTCTACCGTGTTGTTTCTAACCCAAAGAACCACTCGTGTGCCATCGCATCCATCACATATCAGCACGGCCTGTTCGAGCTCTTGGCCAACGGGCTGTTGGTTTTAACGCCAATAGAAGTTGATGGCAGACAGTTGTTGAGTGACCCATGTGGCGACAGTTCCACTTCCAGCCAGTATACACGCTACTCCCAGGATGTCTGGTTCAAGGCTTTTGAAGTTAGACTTAATGCTTATCACGGAAGATACTCGTTGCAACTCTACCAGTTTGACGGAAGCAAAATGCAGCCATTGTACTTGGCTTACAAGCCACCTTTAATGTTGCCAACGGAGACTTTGAACCCTACAAGCGGCGCAAGTAAGAGCAAGAGAGGCGACGGGTTAGCGAGACGCGTAAAGAGAGGCTTGGAGAACCAGTACCGTACGAATGCGGTGAAGGAGACTTGGGGCGGAAAGATGGATGCGTACTGGTGGATTCTGGTGGGTGGCTTGGGAGTTGCGCTGGCTGTTTTTTTCATGAGGTAAACTGTTGGATATAAGAATTAGTTTAGTGACGTGAGCGAGGCAGGATTCAAAGAATGCAAGCGAACGTGAACAAAACGGGAATATAAGTGTTAGTAAAGGAGTTAGAAGGGTAATTGAGGAGTATGTGAAGAGGGTGTGAGGAGTGAAGATAAAGGATTAAGTTGGAGTTAAGTCAATGAGTAAAGTGAGTAAAGTGAAGAGAAATTGGGTGGAGGAGTAAAGTGAAGAGAAATTGGGTGGAGGATAAATTAGTGAAGCAGCCAAGTGAATAATGAAAGGACATGTTATTTGAAAAGTGTAGGTATACGATAGGATAGCATGTTTGAAGGAATGTATGCAGTGAAAGAGAATGTTAGAGGTACTTCTTGAAACATTACGTACTCCTTGTGTATATCAGCAAAGTGAGAACAAGGAATGCGATCACCTTTAGTCAGCAACTGTTTCAGCCGAGTGTTTTTATCTCTTCAACAAGTTAGGTACAACCATCTCTGTTATCCAATTTAGGACACATGGGTCTAGATGAGAGAGATAGAGTGATTAAATTAGATGATAGTGGCAAGAAAGAACAGAGTGAGTGCAAAGGAAAAGAGAACTTAACCGAAGGTCAACAGCAAGTGCAGTTTACATTACACTAAAATAAGTTCATGGACAATGCCCCAAATACTACTTTACGGTTAAATCCAAACTATGCATCCCATAGCGGGCTGCAAGAATTATCACCTAATCAAAGCAGTCAGATAGGTAAAGTGAAGGGGATTCGTTATGAGTGTTGAACAATCCGCAATTGTGGATCCTATGCTATCATTCAAAACGTACGTTGAAACTGGCATATCTCTCTTCATCATTCATAATGGCACATGTAAGTAAGCCGTATGATGGTATTTGATTTGAAGAGTCGCAGAAAGTAGGCCAAAAATAATTCTTGACAAAAGACTGTTAGAAGAAAACTATGAGAGTTCCACCAAAACTTTTGCAAACCAAACACATATCTCGGTAGTCAAACCACTAAAAGCTTCTACTATCAGTGTTCAGGGCATATTTTAAAGTTTTGAACTGTCGATAAATTATGCAATGGCTGCAAAATTGGTGTATACTGTTGGAATAGCGTGCGAATATTGTTGAATATTCTGAAAATTCTACATTGCTGAGAGTAGTAGTTTACATCACTCTAAACAGTGCTTTAGATGGCTGCAAAATTCTTATCGGTCTAAACATTTAAACGGGTGCAAATATATTGGCACATGACGGAAGTGTTGGTCCTGCAAGAAGTGTAGTTCGGTATTTGATGCCCGTCTCTGACAGTTTTAGGATACCAATTAAGACTCTTACTACTTGGACAAGTTATCTTTTGCCATTGCTCAATCTAATTACATCATAATGCATTAGACAGTGTCGGTTAACATACTGTTAATGTCGATATACTATACCATTTGCACCTCTCCATGAAGCGCGTTCTTGCCAGCTCTCCTACTGGTTGACATTGATATTAAACCCAATTTCCAGCTCCAATTGCTTCTTCATTTTCACATCCATCCAAAATTGCAATTCATCACTCCATACTTTTCCCCCTAACGGCAACTCTCGCTTCCTCTTTACATAGCCCCATATTATAGAAATTGCCACCTTCTGATACAATAACGTTGCCACCGCCCCATTGTCACCTGCACATATTTAATTATTGATCTGCCTATGTTCCTCTACATTTCATCGATCCTCAATCTATCACTCCTTTTAAGTACCACGCTATTTTCTTAATTTCTATACCCCCTATCTCACACTCACCCACATCACCAACCAAACATCCAAAGCCTTTACCCCTGAATCTTTTCAATTAAATTCGCCCATATTTAACTCTTAATGATCTCAGCACTCAGCCTTTTTTCATTAAATACTCAACATAAAACGCACCTGCTTGGTCATTTCGTTTTATCAGTTTCTATTTTATTTTCTACGCCACCATGTCCTGGTTCAGTGGCAACATCTCCACAGTCGAGCTCGACAACAAAATCGCCGAAGCTACATCAGAGTCCATCCCCAATGGTGAACTCGAACTAGCCACGGCGCTCGAAATAACCGACCTCATCCGTTCCAAAAAGATTCCCGCCAAACAATGCATGCGAGCACTCAAAAAACGAATGACGCTTGTCCACTCAAACCCAAACCTCAGCACTTCCACACTCAAGTTGGTGGACTTGTGCGTTAAAAACTCGGGATTCCATTTCCTCCTCGAAATTGCTAGCCGTGAGTTTGTAGACTACCTCGTCGACGTAGTCTTCAAGACACACTACAACACAAAAACATACCAGCACGAAAATCTGGCCAAGTACACAGTTGGCCAGCTCATTCTCCTGTTGATTGCACTGTGGACACAGTTTTTCCAGGGCCAACTCCAACTCAATTACGTTGAAAAGAGATATAACCAGTTGAAAAACGAGGGATACGAGTTCCCGGAGTTTGATTCCGAAGGAGTCGCCTTCACAGACAGCTCCCGTGCCGCCAACTTTGTCGACTCAGAAGTCCCCCCAGACTGGGTCGACAACGATCTGTGCATGATTTGCTACAACCCGTTTCTGATGCTCAACAGAAAGCACCACTGTCGGTCTTGTGGCGGGGTGTTTTGCCAGACGCACTCCAGCAACAACGTGCCTTTGGTGAGCTTGGGCATTCGCGAAGCTGTGCGCGTGTGTGACAACTGTTTCGATAAGCACAAATCTAAGGAGGGGGTCTCGCGGAAGCTGACCAAAATCAACAATGATGATGAGGACGAGGAGATGAAGAGAGCGATAGAATTGAGTTTAAAGGAGGGGGGAGTCCAGGCAGATCCCCCTAGCCGTAATGTTCAAGAGGAGGATGAGGATGAGGAGATGAAGCGTGCTATAGAGTTGAGTTTGAGGGAGTACAAGGGGGAGAATCAAAGAGATAAGACCGACCATCAACCTGAAAGTTTCAACCAGAGTTATGGTGAGAGCCACGATACAAATACAAACACCCAGGCCAATTCCGAAGACGACTTCTACAGTCACCTCTTACCTCAGAGCACAAACGCAAACTATGGTCCGAGCCGCCATGGTCTGAACACAAATTATGCCTTGCACTCTAATAACAATAACTCCAATAGTGCCGTTCGTCATGATGTTCGTGCCAACCCTGCACTCCTCTCCCAAAAAGAAGAAGAACAAATCAATCTCTTCATTACCCTCATGAACTCGGTCAAGGGCGACCCCAAGAAGAGCAGCAACATCCTCTACGACAATAACTTAAGCGAGCTTCACGCGCAGATCGTGCAGCTCAAGCCCAAGGTAAACAAATCTCTCCGCGCTGCGATCGAGCGTCACGAAGAGTTCTTGGAGTTGAACAACAAGATTAGCACCATTCTGCGGTTATATGATCAGTTTTTGGAGCAGAAGTTGAGCATTGCGTACGGAGGACATGGAATTAGTCAGAACATTCAAGACAGTTACAAGAATGACCAGCGCTATGGTCAAGATGAACAAAGTTATGGTAACCAACTCTATGGCAAGAATAACGAAAGCCATGGCAACAATCTCTATGGTCAGCAGAATCAAGAACGCTACAATCCCCCAGCAAATGTGCCCCAACAGCTACAGCAAGCGATCACTGGGCAGTATACAGGTACGTCGACCGGTCACCAAGGCTCTGACCACTATCCTGTTCAACCCGCTCATTCGGCATACGGTTTTCAACAGAGTGCGCCGGGTGCCCCACCTTCGGACCGTTCAAGTTTACAGGGACAGTCAACAGGTTATTCTAACCACGGAATACAGAGGCAATCTACGGGTTATCCGGAGACCACTTTCCCAAGCTATCCAGAGGATGCTTCCTTTGCAAGCTCCCCTGATAAGCAAAACCAAGTAAATGGGGCAGAATTGGAGTCGCAACCGAAGCCTGGGTATTCTAATATTCCCAAACAGCCGACTGGGTATTCCACAACTACGTACGAGCATAGTATCCCTAGACAGCCAACCGGGTATCCTGATGTGGACTACAACGAACCCTCTGAGCCGGTCTTGGACGATGACGAACCGCAAACCGGAAATGTTGCACATGCGCGCTTCCGGTACCCCGAATTTCCCTCTGAACCTTCTTATGACTTGAGCAACACTCAACCTGGAACAACATCTGTGCGTAGGCAGTCAAGTACATTGCCGGAGAATGCTGTCGAAAGTGCAAGTGCGAAATTCCCAGAGGTGGACTTGCCGGATATGCCTCTGTTGCCAGAATTGGAAGGAAAGGAAGAGGACAAGGGGAAAAAGTTTGTGGCAGAACCGGAGGCATTGATTGAATTGTGAGTGGTGAACTCACTACAGAGTCAAGGATTCAGTAAAGGGGTGATAACTCACTGAAGATCAAGCTTGATGAGAGTAAGTGCTGCTATTGAGTATGGTATGGATAATAACTAGTCGATAAGCGAAAAAAACGTAGTTGCAATTGCATAGAACATATGGAAGAAATTTCTTAATGGCTAGCGGGAGAACTAGTCACTAAAAAGACTATCAAGCTAGGTTATTCTAGTGCGAAGTGGACTTTACAACTGAGTGGTAATGAATCAAAACATAGTCACAGTATTCGGTTCATCTAATAACAGTTTCGTTCCTACATCTTGGTTGTACCGCCTCTAAAACCTGGTACATTCAAGTTATTGTCCTTGCACCTCTTTGCACTACAGCTACGATTGATCACGTGCGTGATTGGTTGAGAGGTCCCTGTAGATATGCGGCACTGTAACAGGAGACAAATTGGAAATATCCAGCCTTTCGAACGCTGCCGACTTCTCTCGCGCCAACGGCAGAATCACAGGTACAAAGACACTAATGAACCTTCCCGTATAATCCGCTCGCCAGGTTTGTTTACCAGTTCATGCTGTTAATTTGCCCAACCGTTTTTGTTACATAATCACACATTGCATAATCTCGTTGACTCGCGTATGTGCTCGTAACCTAAATACCGGGGGATGCGGACACAAGAGCGTGTGTGTTCAGTGTGTGATTTATGTCTACCGGTGAAGATTCCAGGTGTTTAAAATGCTGCAATTGAATTGGATTGAACGCATTCAACGAAATAACTGAGCGATTATAGCGGGAGGCGTAATAGGCTGGTGCGTATTTAAAACACACTACCTGCAGTAATCTTTGTGCCTCTTTCCTATTTCAGCACTCTTGATTTCTTGACTTGTCCGTACATTTCGGCTAACAATCTCAATGAATTGCACAACCAACCACAGTCTTCTTTTATTTTGCTCTTGGTTGATTGGTTGTTTTGCTCGCATCAAATTCTCTCAACCTGTCAGCTAGAAATCATCGTTTTATTCTTGACACAAATTCAGAGTATCAATACTATCCACAAATCCGAACACTTTTGATCCTCAAAAGTCATGTGTTACACTAAGACCCGCTGGCAAATCCTTCAACTAATCACTTCTTCAAACGCTAATTTTTTTCCGCCTTTTACCTCGCAGTCGCCTTCTCACTTAATTCCCTCATTGCTTTGTTGCTGCACCCTTTTCTTCGGCTTAGCCGCGCAATTTAAGAAAAACGGTGAAAATTTTCACAAACTATACCAGTTACTGTTGACCACAAGGCTTGTACGTCACATTGAGTAGTAAGCCTGGAATCCCATAAACACGAGAGCTGCCGCTTGACTTGACTGAATCAGCTCACACCCAAAGTGAGCTTTAATATCATCCCCCTTTTGTCTTCAGGTCCCCCAACTGAGCAAAGTTAAGCTAGACACCATGTCACAACTCAGCTACGAAAGAAACACGTCATTTGACGTTTCCAACGCGTGCACTGCGCACATCGAACCATTGAACGACCACTCGGTTTTGCAGGAGCAACTTATTGGCCATGCTCTCCGCACTCGTGTGGAGTCTTTGGACCCGGCCACGTGTGATCCCAACTCGGAAAACTCCTTTTTCGTGTGCGACCTCGGTGAGGTCGAACGAGCGTACCGCGAATGGACTCGTGAGCTCCCAATGGTACATGCCCATTATGCTGTTAAGTGCAATCCTAATCGGGAAATTGTCGCACGGTTGGCAAAATTGGGTGCAAATTTTGATTGTGCATCAATCTCCGAAATCAATACGGTTTTGGACATGAGAATTGACGCCAGCCGTATTGTTTATGCAAATCCATGCAAGACTACCAGCTATGTTCGCTATGCCGCTTCGGTAGGTGTCGACTTGACCACTGTAGATAACGTGGCCGAATTGCAAAAGTTGGCTAAGCACCACCCCAAGGGCGCCATCTTGCTTCGCATTGCAACAGACGACAACTCTGCGCAGTGTAGACTCTCTTCCAAGTTTGGCGCAACATTGCATGCCGTCATCGACGAGTTGTTGCCAACTGCTCGTGACCTTGGTTTGGATGTTTGTGGCGTGGCGTTCCACATTGGCTCTGGTGCAGCTGACTTCACGGCTTTGCAGACTGCAATCGAAGAGTCGCGTGCAATTTTCGATGCCGCTTTGGCCATGGGCTTCAAGATGCGCATCGTGGACATCGGAGGCGGTTTCCAGCGCACCGGATTCGAGGGTGCTTGCAAGGTTGTGCGCGCGCTGTTGAATTCGCAGTTCCCAGCACACTTCGCAGATGAACACCAAATCCGTTTCATTGGCGAACCGGGTCGTTTTATGGTGGAGCGCGCCATGACTTTGGCGGTGCACGTTATTGCACGGAGGTCTGAAGCGGATCTCCCGAAGCTCTATGTGAACGATGGGGTATACGGCAACATGAACTGTATTATTTACGACCATCAGTATCCGCAGCCTCGTGTGTTGTGTCACGGGGGGCGGTTTGCGTACGGCGAGTCGCAAGGGAAGAAGGCCGAACACCAGTTTTCGGTCTGGGGACCCACTTGCGACGGCTTGGACTGTATTTCCGAGCGCTGTTATTTGGCCCACGATGTGGATGTTGGTGATTGGTTGTACTTTAACAATTTGGGAGCGTACACCAATGCTGCAACCACGGGCTTCAATGGTTTTGACGCGAATGCTGATGTTCTCTATGTCGATTCACTCGGAGTGATTTGAGCAAATATGAGTGCTGCGAACGTGAGTAGCAGCCTTATTAACTAGGTAGAATCAAACTTTCGAAGACGTGAGCCCCGAGCTCCTTATTACTAGAGTAATATTTGTAGCACATCAAGTGCGAGTGATATCTTTGGTAGAAAGCGAATTCTAGAACTGAAAGCCAGTAGAATCGTATATTGACGGAGTGGCCACCAACCCTGTACTGGTTTATATAAGTGTGTGGGGTAGAGTTTTTCGTCACAAATTTTGCCTCTAGTATTTCAACTTTTCGTTTATTAACTTGGTCTATTTTGGTTGATTATTTCAAGTTGGTGTATTTCTACAGAACGACATAAAAAAATATAACAAAAAATGGCTGCAAATTTGCTTACGTGATGGCTGCAGAACATGGTGTCGCAAAAAGGAAGGATATTAGAGAGATTTCAGGAAAAGTATACCATTAAACTGTTAAATATGCAGATAATGGCGGTATGGATGCGCTCAGAGTTTGAAGTTGATATTTCTATCGAAACCATATTGGAATGTAGGTGAAATCGAGGAAGAGGATGGCAAAGGTTGATTTTCATAGAAAGTTTTGAGATTTTAAGGCAATGATTCAACTGAATATCAATACACCAGCCTTGCTACTGTCTGTCTTTTGAAAAAGCCTTTTAGCATTTTCTCGCTTGTGAATTCCCTATTGCTTCGAATTAAACGTTAAGGAATCATGTAATGATGTTCTAGGGGTAATTACTTGGTGTTAGTAGTATTATACTTCATATTCGTTTTCTTGTAAGATTGTACTCTGCTTTTTGTGACTAATTTTTGGTAGTCCCTCTTTATTCTTCCTTCTTGTGGTGCGTTCTTGACATTCCTTTAAGAATCTATAAATCTTTGTAAGACTCCGCCATTATGTAATGAATCCTATTTGCTGTTTTGTGTACCACCTTTCTGCTAGATCCTTTTTTGCCCTGAAACGCAAAACATGGCGGAGAATTAGTTGAGCAAAATGTGCTCAAATATGCGCTTTCAAAACCTCTCACATTCTTCTCTGAGATCACTAAAATTTTGGATACTGAATGGCTTCTTTCACTCACTCTTGCCCCCTCGAAACCCCAATTCATCCAAGCCCTAACCACTGATTCACACAAACAAGTACATTCATCCGAATGCCCTTCATGGATCTACTTTATGTTTTTGAAGCTCAGCTTGTGATGAAGATAAATACTGAATAATACCGCCATCTAGATTATAAAATGCAGCCTCTTGATGATTGCATAGTTACAAAAGTAGTTCACGCTATCAGTGATTTTGTACAAGTGGGGTCCATTTCGGGTACTTTTTAGTGAGGAATAAGAAATGCAATTTCCAGCTTACATTGGCCTTTTGGGTGAACAGGTGAAAAGCTAGCCACTCGCAGGGGTTGGTTCAGAAGAGCTCTAGCTGGTCTGTGAGTGATAATTATATCTTCCGCAGTGAGCCCCTTGCCTAGCCCTAGTTTGTCTCCAGCTCGTCTGTGTTTGTTACACAAACTTGGTCGTCAATTACGAAGATCGACTAATTACTGGAAATTCCTGTTCATGGGCTGCTGTGACAATCCTTCAGGAATTCACGGAAGCAAATTTCAATGCGACTATTAAGGTTGCAAAAATCACCACCAAATGAAAGGCCTTTCAATCGCCAACTAAATACCAACTAAACACCAGTTAAACACCAACTAAACACCAGTTAAACACCAACTAAACACTAGTTAAACACCAACTAAACACTAGTTAAACACCGACTAAACACTAGTTAAACACCAACTAAATGCAAACCTAGACGCTAAAATCAAAACTAAATATAAACGCAAACCCAAACACCAATCAAAATCATAAACAACGTAACCAGATCTTAGATACAAATACAAGAACCACTAATTCAAAACAATTTAATGCTTGCTAATTTAATGTCACCAATTCAGTCCAAACCACCAAACACTGAATCAAGATCCTTCAAGACAATCAACGCCTGAAATCAGATGTCAATACTCGTCGCTAAAACTGTTCAATAATACCTTAACGTTTACGTCAATAAAATAAAAAAGACACAAACCCTTAACTCTGAACTAACTGAAGTTACACCCACTGACAATTCAATACTAATATAATGATAGTTAACGAAATTTGGTGATGGGTAGAACTAAACCTTCAAAACTTTACTCAACAAAATTCCAGGAGGAGCATTCGTGGCTGCTTGCTTGACTGCGGTACAGTGATTTAGTGTTGTTAATTTACTGTGCAGTACAGGCGACGTTACAATCCCAACCTTCCAGTCTTTAGCAACAAGTTACCGTATAAGTTAACATATAAGTAATGTGACTTTTCTACACATTGGCATTGTGTGGCATTGGGGCAATAGAGGGATGGGATCAACATAACTTGGGTGTTTGAAAATTGTTGCAATTGTCCTTTATTTTCTTCACCTTTTCTCACAGCCCCACGATTCTGCCTATTACCATTCTTGTATTACATACTCTTATTATACACTATTCCTTTTGCCTACCCGTCGAATATTCTGCATCTTCAACCCCCTGCACCTTCTCCCTATTCATTTCTTTCCACTACTGGCTAAACTTGTCAATTCAATCTCGTCAAATCACGTATTCACCTTTTTGTCATGTCCGTTCTTTTCTTGTGACTTGCTTCCTCTTTTCGCCTTTTCTCCCTCCATATTTTGTCTTCTGTCTTCACCTACATCTTTTGTCTTTGCCACCTTTTCTCTTACGATCTACATGTTTTGTCCCTTTATCTTTTCTCCTACCTTTTTATCTTTTCTGTCATCTTTTCTTCTCCTCCTCTACTTCATGTCCGCCGCCCATAACAGCGCGCAGATCAGCAACGCGTTGAATGCAATCTCACAGAAGAAGCCCACAGACCCAGAAACAACAACCCCAGATTTAACTGTCTACATCACCGATGACGGCGAAAAATTGTCCACCGTAAACCGTGCTGTGCCCTCAGTCGACCCTCCAGCAACATTCAAACCAACAGAAAGCCAACTATTTCTTCCTAATGGGCTCCCTAACATCGCCTTCTTGAGAGAGCACTTCATCCACGAAGGCCGCCTCCACGAAGAACACGCCATCCGCATCATTCGCTCCGCGACAGACCTTCTCGCCCGCGAACCAAACCTTTTGGAGGTCCCAGCTCCTGTCACGATATGTGGTGACATCCACGGCCAGTTCTTCGACTTGATGAAGCTCTTTGAGGTCGGAGGCTCTCCAAAAGACACGTCCTACTTGTTCCTCGGTGACTACGTGGATCGTGGTTCGTTTTCTATTGAATGTCTCATCTACTTGTATGCAGTCAAGTTGAACTACCCCAACACTTTCTGGATGCTCCGAGGCAACCACGAGTGTAAACACCTCACCGAGTACTTCACATTTAAAAGCGAGTGTTTGCACAAGTACTCGTCGCAGTTGTACGATGAGTGCCTCAGGTCATTCAATGCACTTCCCCTCGCTGCAGTCATGAACAAGCAGTTTTTCTGTGTGCATGGAGGATTATCTCCTGAATTGAAAACATTAGATGACTTGAAACGTCTCGATCGGTTCCGCGAACCCCCAACCAAAGGTCTCATGTGTGACTTACTCTGGGCGGATCCCATCGAAGACTACGACGACGACAACATGGATCAGACTTATGTGCGCAACACTGTGCGTGGCTGCTCATATGCCTTTACATACAAAGCCAGTTGCCAGTTCTTGGAGAGAACCGGGTTGCTTCTGGTCATTCGTGCCCATGAGGCTCAGGATGCCGGGTATCGTATGTACAAGAGTACCAAAACAATGGGATTCCCGAGTTTACTCACCATGTTCAGTGCCCCAAACTATCTTGATAGCTATAACAACAAAGCTGCGGTCTTGAAGTACGAGAACAACGTGATGAACATTCGCCAGTTCAACTCGCTGCCGCATCCATACTGGTTGCCACAATTCATGGACGTGTTTACCTGGAGTTTACCTTTTGTCGGTGAAAAGATCACCGACATGTTGGTGAGTATCTTGAATATTTGTACCGAGGAGGAGTTGGGTGAGGAGACTGTGTTAGCAGACGACTGGATGGAAGACCAAAGTGTGGTAAAGGAAGGTTCTGCTCCCGATTCCGCTTCTACTGCAGTTTCTGTTTCTGGATCTGGTCCTGATAAATCCAGCTCCGACCTTGAAGCAAAGAGGTTGGCGTTGCGTAACAAGATCATTGCAATTGGTCGTGTTTCGCGTATGTACCAGGTTTTGAGACAGGAGAGTGAACAGGTGGCGCACTTGAAGGAATTGAATAGCGGCCGCTTGCCAAGAGGCTCGTTACTCCATGGTAGTGAGGGCTTGGAGAGTACTATTCATAGTTTTGAGGCTGCACGTAAGGCTGATTTGAAGAACGAGGCGTTGCCACCATCTTCGGAAGAGGTCGAGCGCATGGCTTTGGAAAGGAAGGAGAGTATCAAGAGGGAATTTAGCGAAGAAAACCAGAGTCCGGTATTTCAGAGATTGATAAGGAGGTTGAGTAATGGCCTGACAAGAGCAAGCGACCAGAACCAGTGAAACAAGCAAATAATACCTTAGCTTATCAGTCGAACATTATACAACTGAGAATATCCGAGTGCAGTGAATATTGATACGGGCTAGCATTTTCACGCTGGGTGGTGAGCTGACAATGTCAATAAAGATTGGCATAACTTGATAAGTAGTATCAGAGGTCAGCTAAGTGTCTCTATTAAACATATAGCACTAAATATCTGTGTTATACTGACGAGTTCAGCAAAGAATGAAAACGCGATGACTGGATGTGTTGAATGGTTAATATATGTAGCGGACGAGTCGTGAACTCTTTAAAAGAAAATGACTTCCAACTCTGCTCGGCTGGCTGTGAGCACATTTTTACTAAAAATACGCTTGGTTTCGTCACTCAGGTATCATTCCAGACTGACTCTTCTCGCTCTATACTAATCTCTTAGGTCGACACACTTCTCTATATTTGCTAGATTTGCTCAGCACACTTTCTTATTGCCTCGAACACTCGCATATTTGCAACCATTAATTTAGATTATCACTCCAAAGAACTGCTTAAAGCCATTATGAGCGGGAAACTCATACTCAGTGGTTTTAATCCCCTTTCTTTAGTTGTAATCCCAGTACTGTTCGAATATGATTACACCTAGAACTCTTTGGACACAACAACCGAGGGCACAAGAAGTTAATTCGCAGAACATATAACAAGAGATCAGTGCGACATCAGGACGCGGCAGACAATAAACAAACCGCTGAATTCAGTAGCCTGGACGACATTCAAAAGGAATGTCTGAATTTCGAAATTTCACGTTTATCTTGATGCACGTGCATCACAACATGTATTCCGTGATTTCCAACTCCCGTTTCTGATAGTGCTAGGCGTACAAACGTGGACTCTTATCATACCAAGAAGCTAGTTGTATTTAAAAGCCCACTTTGCGACAATTAGTAAATGACAGCACGGACTGTGCAAAGACATTCCATCGACAAAGCACCAATACTGATTTCATCACTTCATAATCACCTCTTCCACAGCCAGACTACTCCCTAGACACATAAGTATATAAAGCCACCTCTATCCCCACCTCAAACCCACGGACTTGTGCGGTTCGCGTTTGTCACGTTTTATTTATCATTCAGTTTGTCAGTTCAAATCACTCGCACAAATCAGTTCGGACGATAATGAGACTCCTCGCACAACAGCCCAACGTGGAGAACACCGTTCCCCTAGACATATACCAACTGCTGTCGCCAGAGACCTTCTCACTAGACGACGACAAGTTTGTCGTGTATGGTGGAGGTACCAATTTCTCCATCAAAGTCAGTGCTAATGACCCACACCACCATCTCACAATTTCACCAGCACTCGAAAGCATCGATTTCTCGGTGACGACCATCTATGTGCTCAATACACTGCTAGTGCTATGGTTCCCTGGGCAGAATACGGGACTCGAGTTGGAATACCCGTCTATAATGTTGCATGCTCTCAAAGGAGAAGATTTATTGCACCTTGAGGTGGTGCTGAGCGAGTTGATAGGTGCAATACCACAGGAAAACACGGACCTTACCAGCAGTGTGCAGTTGGAGGTGTCTAAGAACGTAAGCGGTGACTACAGCGATGGCATTTTTGCACATGGCCAGTCCGATATGCTTGGTATCTACCACGCGATGAGCTCCTGCCTGGCTTTGCACGACCTGGAAGAGCTGGAGGATGTGGATGATCCCGCTGTGCCGACATCTTGGGTGACTGCGTTGCAGAATGTGGGCGATGCCGATGACTTGGGTGGGGATGAGAGCGAGGGCGGGAGTGTTGCTGGCATGAGCGTCGACGTGGGGTGGGGGAGTGTTTTGGGGAAGAGAGAGGGAAGAGGCGAAGCAAGAAGTGAAGGTGGGAGCAAAAGAAAAATGACCAAGAGTGATAGGTGAGTGTGAGACTGAGGCACACGTCAACGTGAGTATATTTTTCACAGACTGGGCCCATTGGAATTCGGTGAGCTGGTAAGGGATTGTTAATGGGCAAAATTGTGAGTTCTGCATTAGTTGAATGCGGCTGGTGAAGAATTTTGCGGGTTCGCACGGTTATGGATATTAATCTCGATAAATTCAGTCAATATGTTCAGGTAGTCTCCCACTGACACCCCAAATTAGGACACTTTATGGAGGAGTGTTCACGATAGAAATGACACAAAGTGTGTGTAATGTGAGTCGAATATAGACGATTAAAGAAATACTCTAGAGCAAAGAGTAATGTCTTAATTTGTAAGTTCGCGAAGGATGGTTGCTGTAAAGAGCAATTCTGTGGTTAGCGGGACGAAGACTTTAGGCGTTAACCTAGGCTGAGTCATTGCTTTTACATCTTCTAAGCGACGTTTTTCATTCGTTAATAAATTCCCTAGTGTTGTGTGGGTAGTTTCTCCTCAGTATCGTCTTTGTAGTTGATATCTGCAACCTTGCAGTCATGGTAGCCACTTTTGTGTCCATCTGTGTTGTATGTTTAATTCACTTTTGTGATACAAATGTGCAGTCTCGGGGACTCAATATACAGCTGTACATCGGTTCAGCCGATTCAAACTTCAATAAATCAAGGTTCAAATGTAAAACCCGGTAGTCTTCCGGTGATTTTGTTTTATAAAGTGTTTTTGCTATTATGTAATGATCTCCTGATAACATGGGCCTTAATTCGGGATATTTGACTCCAGTATTGATGGACGATTAGTGAAAATTGATATTGTTGAACGTTTTGTTAAAGGTTGATGTTGTTCAAATAAATTGTTGCAAATAAAGTGCGACCAAATTGCTGCAAACAATATTTTGATAATAAATTCAAGAACTCCCCTTGGGAAGATCCTTCTATTTCGATTTTTAGGCTCAGTGGCTAACCAACTCGGTCTTTGGAATTATGAGTGCATAAACACCTATGGCAATTAATAGAAAATGAAACTAATTTTGTCACGAAGGGATGAATTAACTGGTATTATGTTATTCCAAGAGTGACAATTCAATCTGCGATATATTGTGTATAATGAACGCTGAGTATTCTTTATACCATTTACTATTCTAACCATTTCTATATATACTATATTTTAACTCCAACCTTATGGTGGTCTTTGTATTCCTATAATCTTCATCTCTATCTTCATCTCTTTCTTCTATAATCTTCATCTTCATCTCTATCTTCATCTCTTTCTTCTATAATCTTCATCTTCATCTCTATCTTCATCTCTTTCTTCTATAATCTTCATCTTCATCTCTGCCAATACATTTCCAGTTTATCCCAACCTGCAGTTCCCTTGACACATGGTGTTTTGAGCACTTATTTGTAGCGAATCATTGCACTGGTGATGTTGATTATCTCATTCATAACCTCCACATATATTCCCCAAAATCTCTCAAGAAACTGCTTAACCATTTTCCGCACTGTTCTCACACCATGTACTTTTGTGGATACTGGTAACTGCTATTGGAGTACTGCATAATGGTTTTTAGAATTACTAAATAAAGCCGTTCGAGCGCCCTGTCAGGCACATTTGGACGTTTACTGAGAAAGATGCCAATTCTAGGATCCATATTGACCTCTCAAGCTCACCCAAGCTATATTGTTTAAAAAATATTGCACTTAGGCATCTCAGATCGCTCTACATAGTTTTACGGGCCTATCAATAGCATCATGCCAATGCTCGTTATCTTTGGCTTATATGCAGGTTGGTGGACTTGATGAAGCTCGCTCCGTTGTACGGCGTGTAGGTATGAGGTTGATGTAACGACTCGGGGCAATCTGTCTTGAGTGAAATCACAGATACTTGGGTTGAGGTCTCAGCTCACAAGCCCTATTAACCGCGTAGTACTAAGTCACTGAGTACTCAGCTTATCTACATCACATCTTAAAGGAGATCATCAACATTACTTTAGGGTTCATCAGAGATTCTACCCAAGAGTTTACATTCTTGTTATTAGCACCTTGGCTCGTTCACTGATCATATGTATAAATAGATGCTGTCTTCCCAAAGCCCACATCATCAACTGCTTTGAATACTCTTTATTTCCTTATTAGATTCTCTCCTTGTTGACGGATCAACGAAGCGATAACACCTGCCTTTGATTGCCTAATAAGCCCCTACCTGAATTGTGCAAAAATCTAACCTTCACCACTCATCAACTAATTCGTTCCAGTGACTTCGTTAGCGAAGAGCTAAGTCACTTTTTAATTTAACATGAAATTGGACGAACGCATCCAACTCCGAAATCACATATTTAAGCTCGCACAGGGCCGTGTTATCCCCGCCACCGACACTCCATTTTGGCGTGTGTTCATTCGCGACCCTCTTCTGGCCGCCGATGTCTTTGATTTGGTGTCGTCTACCGAACTCCGCACTATTGCAGAACAGAACAAAGCCAACTACGCGACCTTTGTACGAATCCTTGCAGAATACATAGCAGGTATCGAATCGTCACGACTCAACCGTGTACGTACGCTCAACTGCATTAGATGGCTCTCGAAGCTAGTCCCGGTGCTTTTCGATGTTGCTGACTACAAGGAGATTGAAGAAGAGCTTTTTTGGAAGGACACATACGACCCTTTGGCCATAATAGGAAGACGAGATACTGACGAGTGTGATGGTGGAGGGAAAATGGAGATTGAGAGACTTGTACGCGGTCAAAATGGACGAGCTCTGAGAGCGAATTTATACGAAGATAGGCATGAGAAGCAGAAAAGTCAAAAGGAAGAAAAGAATCAAAGGGAACAGATAGAACCACGAGACGAAAGATTCCGAAAGGATCAGAAACTCCAAAAAGATCAAAGTCACCCAACAAACCAGATGAAGTCAAATCTTCAAATTAATCAAATCAACCAGATCAACCAGAACCTCCAAATCAACCGAAACCACACCAGTCACTTACACCAGCACAATAAGCCACGCGCGCCCCTTTCCCATCGCCTCGTCATCGCGCTCGTCCAACTCCTATTCGTAGATGGCTTCACTGCGACCGGAACAGGCCTCTGGGAGCCTGGCGTCGGTAGCTCGGCCCCCCTCAAGTACAACCGGCCCAATCCCACGCTCGACGCACACCGTACCGAAGTATTGCGCCTCCTTCTCACGCTCACTGCCCCCATGAATACGCCTCCACTGGTGGTGGTTGATACTGGCAACGCATTCATGACCGTTTTGGTGTGTTCAGTGCCCCGCGGGCTTCTCTTGAAGTTGGTTTGTCTGCTTATAAACCTCGTTTGCAGGTCTTCGTGCGAGGACAACGCGTTGGTTTTTCCAAATGCGCCCTTCACTGAGGTGAGACATTTGATGGTGACGTATGCGGTACAGCTTCTAGCTAGTGGAGCAGCATATCCAGTGCCAAAAAACGTTGGTGAGACCGGTCCCACTAAAGATAATCTATTTGAATATCTCGCTAAAGAGAACCCCAAAAACCCGACGACCGCCGCTAAATTTACTGAGAGTCCTAAAAAGACCGCAAACTCTGCTCAATTGTCGGACACTCCCACTAAACAAACAATCACGGCCAACACTAACCCAAATCCTAAAGATATTTCTTCTCTTCCTAACCTAATGCGAAGCTTTTTCAAACAGCTCTCGCGCGAAAACGAATTGTTGTTCCTCGCGAACGGGCTCATGAGACACTTACGCTCTCTGTTGGCTACACACAAGCCTAGCCTCTGGGCTTTAGAACTGACGGTGCTTTTGTGGGAACTCATCCAGTGTAACAAACACTTCCGCAAAGCTTTCGCCAACTCCATGAGCGAGTTTGTCCTTCTTCTTCTCTTCACGGTGTGCACCTTTCACCAGACCCAGTATCGCAACTTGGTGCGTATATCGTCCTACATGTTGCTTTACATCTCGCTGGACGAGACGTTGATCGCGCCAGCACTAGAGCCCATCGACCCGCAGCTTTACGAACTGCTTCCGAATGCGTTCAAATTGAGTCCACTGCCCATAACCACGCGTGATTTCTTGGTGACGCACTTGTGCTGGCTCTGCTCTACAAAGGTAGATGCCTTAATTTCCACTTGGACAGAGACACTTTACAACGCCACTGTGGTCATCAAGAGCGATATCTGGGAAGAAGATGTGCCTGCGAACAATTTGACCAACAGGAACCCTGGTGGAGGGCTTTCGTATGCTCTGTGCCACGCGGTCCACGGTCTTCTCGCCAAGTGGAGCACTAAAAGCTTTCTAGCGGAAAAAGCAGGAAATAGTGACTTGTTGGCCTTGTTGGTGCGTGCAGTGTGTACTGCAGCGGTGAAGTATCCGCGGCCATCGCGGATGCTTTTGTTTCTGGTGATGAAACATGAGAAGGTCTATCGGGGGTTGGAAAAAACCCTTCTTGAAGGTTTCCCAGAGTTTTCAAGGGCCTCTCTCGATGCTGCTAAAGTGGGCTCTGGGGAGAGCAAAACAGAGACAATTCCAGTGTCAGCAAATAATGGAAACAATACTGGGATTGGGTTGAATGGAAACAATACTGGGAATGGATTTAATGAAAACACAGGGAACGGATTTGCTGAAAATACTGGACAGAATAGATTTGCAGAATACCCTGTGGATCACAGATTTGGTGAATTTGCGGATCCCAATGAAAACAAGGTTGAAGAAACTGCGCATAATGGAGACAACAGAAACTTCGAAGAGAACTCGCTCACTCGCGTAAATACTGTCTCCAGTGCTGCATCGCTATCCCTGGATACTCCAACTCAGAGAGAAGAGCAGGATACACTGGAAGAGTTGTTTCGTCCCCAACCCCTCACTGGGATGTCTGACAACGCACGCGAGAAGCTCCCAATGGAATGCTCGCTTAGCCGCAGCTGGGCAGGAACCGATGCGCTCCGCATCATCCTCTCTATTGTGGTCCCATACTTGAAGGAAACAGTAAAGGGAGGTGACACCTACGAGGCAATAGTATCCATCGAGGAAAGTGATCTTGAGCAACTCACAAGTGCGGACAGTATCAACTACGACTATGTGCCAGAAACGCCTCTTTGTCTCCTTACGTTACACTGGACTCCCCAGTCTTTGGGGCAATACTTATCGTTCTTATACGCGGATGTTTATCGTAGTGGCCAGGATGTGAGAGCCTACACCAACAACAGCCGTATGATGAGCAACATCACCACCTCCATTGCACTGGTATCGAAGTTCACTCTGGGCTGGACGAGCTTCATCAAAGGCACAGACCAGAAGGAGCAGGAGCAGCAGCGGGTACTTGAGGCACACTTGGAAGCAGCGAATGGTGTGCTAACGGCCACCAACCAGTGGGCTGGAATGGATATTCGCTTGTTTAGGGTGGAGGTTGTGGGTGTGGGTTTTTTGACCCGGTTGAACTCCGACAACCTAATGAGAAGGTTTAGCAGGTTGAGTACGCGCGGAAGCGCTCCCTCGACGCCAGTAGAGGAGAAAGAGATGCGGTTTGGGAAGCGGAGCTCGGTGGGGTCGCTTCATAGTTTGAATACGTTGAATCGGGGTAACTGAGCGACGTTACTGACTGAGTTACAGTTGGACGAACTGAAGAAGTAAACGAGAGTAGTAAAATATTACTGAAAGGGCATATTCCAGTGGTAACCATGGGATTGATTAACTATTTAGTTTGTATTGCATAATTGCAGAAGCACAAGTATGCACCAGATAATACCACGCTTCTGGGTGCAAAAAGTAATGCTGCAAAAACTTCCTAATTCGGAAGGCCGAACCATCTAAAAGTGAAAGGCGAGTTAAATTTTTGACAACTGATTTGATTGAAGTAAAGATGGCATCCTAGATATGTCTAAGTAGTGAGATCAGGTAGTCAGGACCCAACTGGTTACAAATTGAGTTTAGTGAAAACAAGGACAAAGCGAAAGGAAACTAATACATGAGCGAGATATTCTCACCCGAATACCATATGTACCGGTGATATTCAAGAGATATCTTATACACGTTGGTTTCCTCAGGAGAAATACATAAAGAAAGTCATTTAAAGTTCCAAAACTTTAATACGTAAACAATAAGACATGCATTCCGAAACTTTTGCAGAGTTGAATCAACACAGTTTTTGCGAGTGAAGCAAATAAAATTACTCTTAGTAACCACCATTCAAGATTGTATATACCTCTATTGTAGGCTTTTCACATATTACTTACTTCATACTTCATACTTTATACTTTAACGTCTTCTTCGCATAATATTGAAATATATTATACCAAAAAGGCAATTGACTCCTCTACATACAAATTATA
Organism: Kodamaea restingae; assembly: GCA_003707425.3. Lineage (NCBI taxonomy): Eukaryota > Fungi > Ascomycota > Pichiomycetes > Serinales > Debaryomycetaceae > Kodamaea > Kodamaea restingae. Next base: position 651,877 of record PPJA03000003.1, read on the forward strand.
CAGTGTTAAGCTTAATAACCTCTAATTATTACCTTTTTCATATACTCAACAACCGTACCTTAGAACCTCTTCATAAATTTAATCAGTTCATACATTTATCCCTTATACTCCAAAATATAACAATCCTACTCTCACCATTATTTCCTTATATTCAAAGATTCCCTCCTACCCCTGTGTGAGTTGTGCTCACTAACGTCTCCTGCCCTTCTTCTGCACCAACTCAAAACCATCGTCGTCAACAACAGGTCCCTGTGGCTCGTCCACCTCCATGGCGTCGTTTGAAGCATCATTGGCATGTGTGTGCACCTCCTCTTCCTCGTCTTCGTCATCAGACAGATCTGGATTCTGAGGGTCCTCTGTGACTGTGACGGCACTCTTCGTCCTCGTGGACTCTCTAGCGCTCCATTTTTCGTACAACAGGTCCACCAAAGCGTAGTCCTTGTCTGCAACCTGTTTGTAGATTTTCATCACCAAAGCTCCGATTTCAAGAGCAGAGTCGTTGTCGACGTTCACCTCAAACTCGTCGAACATGGCGTAAAGCAAAGTTTCCTCAATCAACTGAATGTCCACCACTTTCTCCTCAAAGAGATCCACAACCACTCCACTCATCCAGTCTCTCTTTTCGGCGGAGTTGGGGCCACCCCACAGGTTGTCAACAGCAGTGGTTAACTCGTCCCATTTATGGATGGCCATACACACACCAAGCTCGAACTTAGCCTGTTGCTTTTCGTCGCCAAACTTTAACGATGTTTCGGACTCAACGTAGTCGGTGGGATCGATTGTAGTCATTGCGATGAGGTTTTTTTAATTCAGAAATTATAGATAACTTCGTCAGCGAGCAACTGATGCTTGGTTCTTCGCGGTCAAACTCAAGCGGCGAAGCCCGGCCCAATTGAGACACAAATCTAAAGTCTGAGCTTCTGAGTTGTCATGCAGTTATCGCTCATTCGTTCATCCCATCAGTTAGTTGTGTCCGTTGTATGCAGGATTGTAGATTAATAACTGGTTATGAGTTCTTCTCCTAGTCAGATTGTTTCTCTGCCCTCTGAACTGTTCATCTTGTTGTGTTATGGCTTTTTATCAAGTCATCACTCACTGTTTGTTGTGCTCAATTAGAATTTTTGCACCCAAAAAGACCGGTTCGCTCATTTACGTGTCACACATTTACAACTAAGACCTTTACACGTCACTACCCATTAATAGTTCGTTTCATTGCATTAGTCCACTCGGGCCCATCAGTTTAGAATCTTCACTCTTAGCTCTTGCCCAATATCTCATCCCTCTCCAACACCTCTGAAATCTCCTCCTCCAGCACATTCAAATGAATCATCCTGTACCTCTCCCCCGCAACGTTCTGCTGCAACAATATACCATTCTCTACCAACTCATTCACAATCTGTTTAAACTTGAGAACACGAATGTTGACTTTGCCGCTCGCTTCAAACAAAACCGATCCATAAAGCAAATCGATAAGTGAGATCTTCTGGTCCAACCCACTCAATGCCGAAGAACTTTGCTTCGAGGACATCATGGTGAGCGAATTTTTCATCTCGTCAATGACATCACCCAAACTGTTTTCTGCGAGTCCTGATCTGCGTTTTCTGAGCAAGACCGCCTGGAGAAGCAACTTCGATGCAAATGGTAACGAACCAAGAAACTGTGCAGTTGGCGAATTCACCAGCTCCATAATTGCTTTCGAAATGTGCGTGATTTTGACGTGAAACGTTTGTTCACCTTCATCTTTTTCGGATTCCTTGCCGTTTGTGTTGTCCAAATACTCCTTTTCGGCGATCTCAACAGCACGTCGACAAATGGTCAATGCCCTACGGGCATCTCCACTAACACTGGCCACCTTTCTCAGCGCAAACCCCACAGCATCGGGCTCCAAAACAACTTTTCTCCTGTTGGACTTGGTGATCATCTCCAATCTATGCTTGATGATATCTCCCAATTGTGCGAAAGTGTACCCCACAAACTGTATTCTGTTCAAACCCAAACGTGACGAGATTTTGTTGGAAAGAACACGCTCTGGGAGATCCATTGTGTTGGCGACTGCTATTACGACCAACTTGGAGTGTTCGTACGTGGGCCAGTTGAAAAAGTTGTACATGACATTCTGGTTTTTTGTTACGATTTGGTCCAACTCGTCCATCAAAACAACCAACGGTTTACGCTTGGGGTCAGGTGTACTGAAATGCTGCTCAAGAAGGATCGCAGCATTGGATGCACTCACCTTGTACCCACTTACCTTGGTCCACAATGTTTCATAGGCCACATTGGGAGAAAGAAGCTTTAATCCATTGATCTCAAGAAAATCAAAGTCCTTGAAATCACCATAATCCACCAATTCCTTCAACTGTGAAATCACTACTCGGATGGTGGCAGTCTTTCCGAGACCAGGAGTACCGCTCACATAAACACAACTGCCTGTTTCTGTCTCTATCGCAGTGGAAATCTTGTCCAATAGCATAAACGACTCCTCCTCTCTGCCTGGAAGCGAATGAAGCTTGGCAGAGGTGTGCAACTTCGCTTTAAGCTCCTTGAACGCCTGTGACGTGTTCGATCCTTGCTCGAGGTCTATTATGCCCTTTTTTTTTGGAGAAAGAGATGCTAGAGTGGGACCTGCCAATATAGGCTTGATTTTGAACGATTTGTTGAGTGGGGATAAAACCTCCGCCATCATCTTGAGCTTTTTGTCTTTTCGAGGCAGCCTTTTCACTTTCGTGGGACTTGTTTCCCGAGCCCTCTTTTTGCGTGTAGGACTTGCAACCTCTTCAAAAGAGTCATCACTTGGTATCTCGTCCTCTATATGTTTCTTTTTGTCTATTTCCTCAAAGGAATCATCACTCACTTCATCTGTGCTGTCATCCACTTTATAGTTTTTATCAATATCATCTTGATTCTGTTTTTTCTGTTCTTGTTTCGGCTCTTCCAGGAATCCTTGGTTCAGCTCTCCCACATCTTCTAGTTTCAGCTCTTCCTTCTCTTCTATTTTCTGCTCTTTTTCCTTTTTCTGGTTGTTTTTAATTGTTCCCTTCTTTCTTTGTTTTGCAGTCAAGTCTTTAATCGCCACCAAAAACCCATCACGGTCCAGTTTGAGCATCCCACGCAATTGGTCAAGATCGTACTCTACTATCCCTGTAGCAGCGTCATATGCTCTGTATGAAAGAAAATGCTGTGTGTTTTTGTCAAATTGCACCTTGTTAAATACCTCCACCTTGTCTATAATGTCCTGCTCATCGATTTCCCCTACCGACGCAGTTAGAAGCACTTCCTGAGAATTTTCTGGGGTTTCTTCAACTTCTGAGGCCTTGACAAACCACAGGACACATATGTCTATGGCTCTGGCACCTACGCCGAGCTTTATATCATTCACAAGCGCGATTTCAGTCGATTGTTTATCGCGTACTGAAATGGTGTCACCTATATTGATCTGAAGGTTGTCACTTTCGCGTTTAAGAGTGATGGTATCAGCTGATGGAGCTTTCCTGCGCGTCCTTCGCCTGTTACCTGCATCTTGTAGTTCGTACTGCCATCCAACGAGTGGCTTTGGCATGGATATTGATGGATTTGGAAAGAAATTGAGAGAAAGCGAAAAAAGAGAAACAGATATCTGGATATGAGTGGGTTAGTGAAAAGAACGTAAATGAAAAGTAAGGAGGTAAATTGAGTAACACCATCAAGAGCTAACTTGCTAACCGTGGTATGTACGCGAAACTGTTCAGGTTAAACCTTTACCTGAAATTCAAGCGTTGCCAAACCTGGGCTACGCTATACAGTAATTCGGCAAATGAATGTACAAGCTAGCTTGCTAACTTTGATTTCTCATGACGGTTCCATTCACCTTTAAACCATTACAAACATCTTCTTTCTAATCGACCACACATCACAATACAATGTTCACCCATCGCATACAAATACCATTACGGGTAAAATCCCCAGCCTGGCTTCGATTATTTCCCAAGATATATTCATATAATCCTAATTATTGTGCTGTTTTGCACGGAAAGCTTTTTCAAGCTGAGCCCTCCTCTCAGGACTTCCATTCAAAGGTCCATCAATCATCTCTTGAGTGACTCCATTACTAATCAAAGTTTTCCAAGTATTTCTTCTCTTAAACGCGTTTGTGCTGTACTGGTAGTCTTTGAAGGCAGACATGATTTCCTTCTGAGATTTTGCAACAAATGGCCCCATTTGCACAGACTCTTGGTTCAAAACTTGCCCACCAATTAGAACAAACTCCGAAGGTTTTCCGTTATTTTGTGCAATAATCTGCGAACCATCGCGATTAAAAAAGGTATTCTGGTACTGCAGTACCTTCTTACCATTCACTGTCACCTCACCCTCCAAAACATACAAAAAGAAGTTCGACTCACAATTGACGTCCTGTACATAAACCGCGTTATTTCTAAGCTTGCCGTAGTAGTATTCCATCGGGGTGTAGGCCAATTCCTTGATAGATTCCACACCATAAGACTTACCAGAGATGACCTTGACTTCTAAATCACCATCTTGATTTATAACAGTCGGTATTTCCCAAGCTTTCAAGTCCCTATACCTCGGCTTACATCCCTTCATATTGTGTGGTAGATCAACCCAGAGCTGCAAACCAACAGTTGGCGAGCCGTCTTCGTTAGGAACAGGCATTTCGGAGTGAACTATACCTCTTCCTGCGGTCATGAATTGCAAGTCTCCGGGATATAAGATTCCTTTGGATCCAGTGAAGTCTTCGTGTGCGAATCTACCTTTGAGCATAAGAGTGACTGTCTCCTGCCCTTTATGCGGGTGTTCAGGAAACCCCAGGCTTCCTGAGCTGGAGAAATGGTCAAACATAAGAAAAGGGTTGTGTGTTTTTGCCAGCGTAACTCCTATGGAGCGACGGACCATGGCTCCTGCACCTTCTGCGGTATATATAGCATTAACGATTTTGGACACTGATCTAGTCTTAGCGTTTGTTTCTGGTTTGGTGCTCATTATGTTTTTTGATAATTTTTGAGTACATGAGTGCGGCTTCTTCTCCTTATATAATGGTATGTGTCTTCAATCCTGCGGATATTTGTTTTAATCATCTTGCTTTTTGAGCCGTAATCTGGACTCGATGACTTTTTTTCGCAACCAAAATCTGACATTACTACAATTTAGTAAGGAATTACTATGATTATGTAAGGTGTTCAGATGACTATGCTTACATAAGCTGTGGTTGTAATGCGGTAGCACCCTTCTACTTTCTTCATGACGAAAGGGTTTATCCGAATGGATTACAAAGTCCTATTTGTCTATCATCAAGCTCGATGATGAAAGAATTTTACTAACCACGTGAGGCCAATTCAGACTCTGTTAGTACGAGTTAATAAGTATGCTAGTACCTACCTGACTAGAACATGATATAGTATTCTAGTGATGATCATTCTTTCTTACGGAAAGTTTTTTCATTACGCATTAGGGTTGACTGAATATCCTGTAACATGGCTCAACTTCTGCTCTGTTAGTTTATGTTTGTGAGCAAAGCTCACTTAACTAGCCTTAGTAAAGGGTATAATGGCTTTATTCGCGGGTTGGAAAAACAGTAGTTTTAAAACATTTCAGTAACCTGAGATGACACGCAATAAGTGAATGATAGGCTGATGGGCTGAGTCAAAATCATTACTGAGAGATAAAGAGTTAGTGAAAAAGTAACTCATACGACAAGGGTCTGTGAGAACAGAAAAAATGAAGGGTACTTGAGTGGGAGAATAACGAATTAACCTGAAGGGACTCAACCTAAAAGATACCAATGAACCTGAAGGGGACCCGAGAGATACTGATACGTAAACTTTTTAACGTTTTTTTTTCAAGGTGACTATTTGAAGTTGGCTCCTAAAGATCGTAAAAGTTTGTCAATACTTGTTCAATAGATCTTGTAAGTATTCTAATTTCTGTGTACACCTTTTTCCGGCCAGTAATGTTTGCAGCCATTTTCTGCGACTTAATTTTTGCAGCACACAATATTTCCACCAGTTCGTTTGATCCTGTTGCAGCCATCAGTTAATATAACTATTGCTTTCCTGCACTCACGTTTCCTTACTTATATTGTTCACTCACGCTTTAAATCAAAGTGCAAATAAGGTATGATAGAAGGAACAGCTGCTGCGATAATTCGTCATACCGGAGTAGTTCATTTAGTGTGATTTTCACACGTAAGTGTCTCTGAATTCACTTAACTTTGTTTTGAAACAATTCGGAGTAAGTTCGAATTGTTTCAACTTATTTTCCTCCCTCACTCTTCCTCCCCTGGTATTACTTCTTTGACCTTATCTCTCTTGTATTCATTTTCTCTAACATTCTCCCAGCTATTCTTGTAATCCATTCAGTCACATTCATTAAATCTTACTCTATATTCGTGCATTCGTAACTAGGGCTTCCCTATTTATATATAAGCAAAGGCTCTCCAACATTTACAATCTCATCAAGATTGAGCTTCAAGTCAAATGCCTTCAGAATGATGATCTTAAAGATCTTTTGCACGTTTATAGAGTGGCTCGTGGAGCAAAATATAACCGGTGCCTTCATTGCCACCCCAAACTTCTTTGCCTGTTGCGTGATCTCCATCTGGTCATGATACAGCAAGTCTATGAACAGATCGTACTTGGTTCCCACCAAAAACGGAATCGCCGTCTTGTTGAAACCCCTAACTTGTCGGTACCACTCTTTTATGGAGTTTAGTGTCGACTTGCGTGTCAAGTCAAACATAAATAGTATCGCAACTGCGTCATTGGACACCAAAGGCAACATGTTGATGAATTCCTTCTGTCCTCCCAAGTCCCATATGGAAAACGTGATGGTTGTGTTTCTGATTTGTATCTTTTTGTCCATGAAATTGACGCCTAGAGTCTGGATGTAGTCCTCGTCAAAAGAGCCTTCGACATATTTGACCATGAGGGATGTTTTACCGATCTGCGAGTCCCCTATGAGCCCGATCTTGAGTGCGACCCTGGATGTTAGTATGTGTAGAATGATATGTTGTTTGTGGTACACTTACTGGTTATTGTTTTGATCTTCGTCTTCCATGGTGTTATGCTGCCGCTTCAGCAGGTGCAATGATTGAGGCGGTTGATTTACGAGTGGGTTTAGATAAAACGTAAACACGTAACTGCAGATCGCAACCTGTAAAATATTATGTAATTATTCTGGTTTGCTTAGTAAGCCTTATTATGATTTCGAATCATGAGGGGTCCAAAGTCAACGATTTGGTTTTCACGACCCGGTTGTGGAGGAGTATGAGAATGCAATGAAGGATGAGAACTTCAGTGTGGGTTCAATTTACAAGTTGGTAAGATATGGTTGAAACACAACCCTATAATATGGTTATTATATGAAGAGATGACTTATTGAGTAGCTGGCAGATGAGAGGCGATATGAAAGGCACGTGCAAGTGTTTTTTTTGTATTATGTGTTTGGTAAGCGAACTAGCTGAGAACTGGAAAGAAGATAAGCTTTAAAGAAGATGGATTACAAAAGCATAGTGTACAAAGTCGTCCAAAAAGAGGTCGACCACTACACACATATCACTCTTCATTGACCATTCCTTTAACTTTTTATATTCGCTCACAGATAAGAGAGAAAACATACAGATAAAAGGACGGGGTTGGGTGAGTAAAATAAGATTTTGCTATAGATTCACCCAAAATGAGTATGTTCCCCGATTTCTCTCAAAGAACTTTGGAATATTCAGAATACTGGCGCTGTTCGGTCTGCAGTAGTCATTCTTATCTGTTCCAAGGAAAAGACAAGAGCGCTTCCACGGAATCTCTAAAACAATTACTACAAACTACTTTTGCGAGCAACTAATGCAGACCTGAGTATTTCGAACTCGGAGAAAGTCATATTGGCTCTATATTAAGTTAAAGCCCCTCATCTTTGTATCGTGATTTGTTAGTCTATCAGTTTTGGGACAGTTGCAGCTAACTTTTGTACATATGGTGGCTGCAAATATCAACTTTAGCAAAGAAAGAATTTAGAGTAAGTGATGAAACAGAATGGTGCCAATATAATCTAAGTGCAAGAGTGTGGTAAATCTTGCTATTATGTGGGTTTTTGGAGTACGACGGGCATACCGGGTACGAATTAACCGAATAATTATGAAGGGCTTATGTTGAATAAACGCGAGTTTATTAGGCAATCAAGTATTAATTAGCCATGATTCCATTTATAATCCTTTATTAACAGTTTTTGCAGTGTTTCCGTACCCTATTTACGTTTTATTGTTATATTCACATATACATTGTTATATTGTTATATTCTTATATGCACATTTATATTGTCATCTTAATCACGTTTATGGTGTCATGTTGTCATCTAACTCACTTTTTGCACTACCCACTTTATGCTTTCACCTTAAGCATCTCCCTAATCTCACAGTTGTTCACTCAGATGTATTTATAAACTATGTCACTCCTCGCTGATTCCTCCTGACTCCGTCGCTAGTCTGTTCTTAGTCAGTATGGTTCAACTAGCTTTACTAATTCCGCTACCAATCTTCCTATCCTAGCTTACGAATTCTCACCACAGAGTATGTACTCATTTCAAAGTTATCTCATTGCACACCTCTACCAGTAGTTGTCTACTCCTTACACAGGTTGGCTAAGCTTGTCTAAAAATCGCTTTTTTTCTATCATCGCCTGTTCTCTTAACTTAGTCTGAAACTCTCTTTTACAGCATCGAACTTGATATACTGAACGTTTAAACAAAGGGTTGTACAGTAAAATATAAGAATAATTGATGGATTTGATAGAAGTGTAAACGAGCCGAGACAAAGAGAAAATTGTAGTATGAGTCAATGCTTTTCCAATCTTCGAAAATCACCAAGCAGGGCTACTATATTACTCGTTATGCGCGCTATTTTCCTTGCTAATATGGGACCCGGGTAACTTACTGCTTCACTGGTTCTGTTTCTTTTTTCAACCAGTTTTTTGCAGCCACATGAGTTAACTCCCAATAGATCACATTGTCAGATACCACACCCCTTCTATATTTCTATCATTCATTCTGGGGCACGTCACTCGTCATTCTATACCACAACCCTTCTATACGCAATCACAATTCTATATTACCATCACTCGACTCATTACTCGCTCTTAACCTCTTCCTGTACATAAGTGGGTCTTTACCCTCATTTAGCCTAAACCTCCTGCATATAGTGCTTGCTCTCGTTCTTCTACTCTCTCAGGTCTACTTCTTCTTTGCAAAGATCTCACCCTCGTTTTACCTTACACTACTCTATTATTTAGACCTCTTGTTCGCTCTTGCTTAAACTCTTAGTGTTCAGGTTTCTCCCTCCTCTTGCCTAGTATTCTCCCGTTCTGATAACTTGAACTTTTCAGGGTATATAGCCCTATTGCACGTGATCAATTCTCCACTCATTTTTCATAGTGTGCCCGGCAAAAAAATTTTCCAACCCGCTAGCATCGATTTTTTGATGAAAAGTTTTTGCCAACCAGTTTTTCAACTCCTGTACTGAAAATCCGATATCGAACATGGCTGTTGGAAAGAACAAGAGATTATCCAAGGGTAAGAAGGGTTTGAAGAAGAAGGTCGTCGACCCATTCACCAGAAAGGAGTGGTTTGACATCAAGGCTCCAACCACCTTCGAGCACAGAGACGTCGGTAAGACCGTCATCAACAAATCTACTGGTTTGAAGAACGCCGCCGATGGTTTGAAGGGCCGTGTCGTCGAGGTTTCCCTTGCTGACTTGCAGGGCTCTGAGGACCACTCTCACAGAAAGATCAAGTTGAGAGTCGACGAGGTCCAGGGTAAGAACTTGTTGACCAACTTCCACGGTTTGGACTTCACTTCTGACAAGATCAGATCTCTCGTCAGAAAGTGGCAGTCTTTGGTTGAGGCTAACGTCACCGTTAAGACCTCTGACGACTACGTCTTGAGAGTTTTCGCCATTGCTTTCACCAAGAGACAGGCCAACCAGGTCAAGAAGACCACCTACGCTCAGTCCTCTAAGTTGAGAGAGGTCAGAAAGAAGATGATCGAGATCATGCAGAGAGAGGTTTCTAACTGCACCTTGGCTCAGTTGACCACCAAGTTGATCCCTGAGGTCATCAGCCGTGAGATTGAGAAGAACACTCAGTCCATCTTGCCTTTGCAGAACATCCACATCAGAAAGGTTAAGTTGTTGAAGCAGCCAAAGTTCGACTTGGGTGCTTTGTTGGCTTTGCACGGTGAGTCCGCTGTCAACGAGAAGGGCAAGAAGGTTGGCTCTGCCGGCTTCAAGGATGTCGTTTTGGAGACTGTTTAGTTTCAAGCATCTAATAAGAGTAGAAGAGATAATTATATGACTCCTTATTACCATCGAAGTTTTTGAGGAGTTCCTGTAGACCAACGATGAGTTGTTGCCGACGAAGTCAGCAAGAACAAGAGATGTAAGAAAAGACGAATTGAATGAGTAAGGTATGGAAGAGAGACAGGCTATTGCTGGTGGAGTCATTAATGGGTTAATTACAGTATGATAAACCGAACCAGACACTTTCCTCAAACCTCAATATAGTGGGACCTAAACAATCACTAAGAATCTTAATATTCTGTCCTGCATATAATCGCATACTGGCCCATTAAACGACTGTATGGAGAGATAGTTTGACTTTTAGTGATTAATGTGTTTTCCGTAAACAAATTCTTTGAGCAAAGTGTATGGAGGGCCTGTTAAGTGAAGAGTTTCGTATAAATAGATAGTGGTAGGGTTCTTAAAATGTGGTAAATGTGCTAATATTCTGTGCTAATCAATCGATGATGATGAATACGTGGTTCTTACCATACAGTGGATAAATGGTGATAAAAACATAGTGGAACAACATGCTGATAGTAAAAACATAGTGGGCATTCAATTTTTACCAGCTTTCGAAAAGTCATAGGGACAATATAATGAAATCAATACATGTGTTGCAGGTAATAATACTGAATATTTCTGCTAAAATGTTCTAACAATGACGTTTTTGTTGAATGAATCTGCGTCAAGTGTTATCAATATGAACAGAATAGCTCAGCTTTACACATAACTGACCGCAAGATATAAACATACCCAATCAGAAACAATAAAACTAAAAAGGTAGAATTAAAACTCTATTGCTCTCTTGTAAAGCTGCAAATTCTATTATTCTGTACTGTTGTTACTTTCTGCTTACGTCATATTACGTCATACGTAAGTCAACCTCCTGATACATTCGAACACCATATTCATCTGCTTCGTTTTTAAATGGAATTGTTCTTTACCTGTTTACTCTTCATCAGATTTCTCTTTGCTGGATTGCACTTTTTCAGTCTATCTTTCAACCGACGTATTGTCCAACTCGCCATCACAACTTCGTCAACAAATAGCTTAGTTGGTGCTGAGGTAATCTTTGCTTGCTTACGTAAACCACGGCCACAGCGCGGCGTCAAAGACCTCGATACTGCCACACCTTTATGGGCTAAAGCGGTACTTCGTGATTGTTTGGAATCTCTCACTTCCTTGAATCCTTTGCTGTTGTACCTTCCGCTGCTTTCTCTACACTCCTTCTAATTACATTATAGCTGATAAACGATCAGATCTAAATTCTGCACTTTCTGCAGATTTTTAGCGAAGTTAATTATTTGTGCAGGATGAGAGAAGATGAAACATGAAACGCGACCGCATACAACTGCATTTTCATGAGTCCTCAATGATTGCTATCGGCTTACTTGAATACAGTAAAGTTATATGGCCGGATTGTTGTTGAAGAGCTGTAGTGTTTTAAAGATCTAAGATAGCAGAGTTGGTGCCTTTTATAGTGACGTAATTCATACCAAAGTTCTATCCTTGTAAACCTAATGTTGAATAGAGAGGTTCTCTTGTACTAAGGTTCTCTATCACCGCATATCCTCAGAAGCTTTCTATAGTCTATTTTTACTCCCGCTATACCTTCCTTGCTAAATTGGTCTGCTACTAAACACTTGTTTTCTAAGCCACCAGAGCGCCATCACTGAGACAAGCTCGGAACTTGACGAATTCATAGGAAATTATAACTTCTACAAGTAAAATTCCAACCAAAGGGTCACTTTGAACCCACCTACTCACTCAGTTTGTACTCAGCCGCTAACGTCCGCAACGCTTACATTCGGTGTGTACTGAAACGGCGGAAAAATTAGCAATTTCAATTATTTACTTTGCAAAACAAAGCTCTTCTTGAGAATGGTGGCAGTAAGTATTAATGACGATCAATCAAGAATCCATCGCGCATCAGTTCAAGCGGTCATGTATTTCAATATAGATGGACATGCGCATGTTCAACTACCCATCTAGATACTACGTATCTGAACTCTACTAACCCCAGGATAATTCCAAGGAAAGCCCCCAGGACAAAGCATCCAAAGAAAGCAAAGGGGAAACGAACATCAATGATGTTCAGGACGTAAATGCAGCCGCAAGAAGCAACTTGAACAACCTGAAAGGTCCCATTGATGGCAGCAACCACGAAACAAAAGCGGAGAAACCGCGTAAACGCGACCGCGCCACTTTCAGTTGGACCCGCGTTGGATACTGGGACGATGAGTACACATCTGATAAATTGCAGATGTTGAAGATCGCCAAGAAAATCGATACTTACGTGCTTGAACACTTTTATTCTGACTGGTACTGGAACTGTGCGTTGATGGTGGGGACGTGCTTTTTCACCTGGCTTGTGGGTCGACTCGGTTTTGGGTTTTTAGGCTTGGGACTTGTGTTTTTGTTCACTGGATCTGTTTACCGTAACGAAGTGAGCCGTTTCAATCGTGACATCCGTGACGACATGTCGCGTGTGCACGCGTCCAACCGTCTTGAGACCGAGTTGGAAACAATGGAGTGGCTCAACTCCTTTATGGACAAGTTCTGGGTGATCTATATGCCTGTGTTTTCCGAGACTGTGATGTTCCAGGCCAATGAGGTGTTGAAGGACCAGGCACCCGGGTTTGGAATTGAAGCCCTTTCGTTGGACGAGTTCACCCTTGGAAGTAAGGCACCAAGAGTCAACTCCATCAAGAGTTACACCAAAAAGGGCAATGACCACATAGAGATGGACTGGAATTTTCTGTTCACGCCAAACGACACTGACGACATGACCAAGAACGAGATTAAGAAGAAGATTAACCCAAAGGTTGCACTTGGTGTGACTGTGGGTAAGGCATTTATTCTGAAGAGCTTGCCAATTCTTGTTGAGGATATGTCCTTTACCGGTAGAATGAACATCAAGTTGAAGTTGACTCAGAACTTTCCGCATGTCAAATTGGTTTCGCTTCAGTTCTTGGAAGCTCCAACCATCGATTACGCATTGAAGCCTGTGGGAGGAGACACGCTTGGCCTTGACATCATGTCTTTTATCCCCGGTTTGAGTAAGTTTGTTAACAGTTTGATCCACGCCAACTTGCGTCCTATGATGTATGCGCCCAACTCGTTGGACATTGACGTTGAAGCCATCATGGCCGCTCAATCCAATGACCTGACAGGTGCGTTGGCTGTTACCATCAAGAAATGTACGAATCTCAAGACTGGTCCACTGACTGCTCCAGACAGTATTAACCCTTATGTTCAGCTCAAGGTTGCAAGCAACGCAGAGTTGAGTGAATCAACCAAGGTGAAGAAGTTGGTTAACGACCCAGTTTTCCTCGAAACCAAGTACCTTTTGATCAATCTGTTGGAGAACAACCACCTCCTGTTGAATGTCTTCAACCTCTTGAAGGACAAGGCAGAGGACCAGTTGATTGGAAATGTGGACTTTGCGCTCGCTGACTTGCTCCAAGAGAACACTCAGATCGGTATCCAGAAGAACATCACCGAGGGTGGTCGTGTTGTGGGTAAAATTGAGTTCGACCTCCGGTGGTTTGCTGAGTTACCCCCAATTGTTTTGGATGATGGCACTAAAGAGCCTGTGATCGATTCTGAGGTGGGAATCTTGAAGGTCAACCTTCATGAAGCTCGTGATTTGGACATCTCTCAGTCGGCTGTGGGTACCTTAAACCCATACGCTGAGATTTTCGTCAACTACGAGATGGTGAAGCTGTGCCGTCGTTTGAGAGCAACTAATTCTCCCCTGTGGAACCAGTCATTTGAAACTTTGATTACGCAAAAGGCCGAAACTCGTGTCCAAGTTTATGTGAAGGATGCTCTTGAGAATACGCTTGTGGGGCAGTTGGACGTCAATTTGCAGGACCTTGTGTTTGAGTCAAGTCGTGGCCAGCAGTGGATCACCCTGAGACCATTAGACAATGCCAAGCCGGGAACACCACCTCCTAAGTTCCGTATTACTGCTGCATGGAAGGCTTTGAGTATGCTGGAGGACTCCAATGTACACAACTTTACACCAGCTCCAATTGGAGGTATGAAAGTCAATATTAAAGGTGCTCGTGGACTTAAGAACTTGGAATCTGTTGGAAAAGTCGACCCATATTTGCGTCTTATTGTTGGTGGTAAGGTGCAAGGAAAGACTCCGACTATTGCAGAGACGTTAGAACCACATTGGGACAGAAACTTCTACTTCCCAGTTGTTAATGAGCACCAGCACTATTTGCTTGAAATTATGGACGAGGAGGAGGAGACAAACGACAGAAGTTTGGGAACTGCAGCAGTTGCTGTTCATGATTTCTTGAAGAAGGATGCTGATGGGTACTACCAGGCTTACGATGGACTGGAAGAGATTATTGAGCAGCCAATCATTCTTGATGGCAAAGAGCATGGTGTTTTGTCCTTCTCCGTGGTATTTATTCCAGCCGTTCCGGTCTTTACCAACAACCAATTGCTCTACAGAGACAAGTATGAGCAGTCGTTGAGGGATGCTGCACAAAAAGAGGCTGACCGTAAGGAGAAGGAGGAAAAGTTGTACAAGGAGAACCCAGACCAGTACATGTGGGTTACCACAGACAAAGATGAGCTTCCTATTCCACCAAAGAGAGAAATTCCTTTGGAGAAGTTGATTCAGTACAAGGCTGGTCTCATGACTGTGACTATTGAGCTGGGCCACTTTGAGAAGCCTGGTGTGTATGTACACACACTTTTCGATGACAGTGCCTACCCATGTGGTATCTCCCAGAAGAGTCAAGGTAAGATCCTCAGCACCAGCAGCTATGGTGAAGGTTTCGTTCGTGACTTGCAACACTCGCTCTTGGTGTTGAGAGTCCTGGAGCTGATGGAGGTTGTACGTGAAAAACAAGTCATCGCAGAAAAGGTGTTTGACACTCTTGACATTCTCAAGAAGGCCAAGAATGCGCCAGTCACCCTTCAGATTGACAAGCGCAACTGGGTTAAGCTCCAGGTGGACTTTGTACCAATCGAAGTCGTTTTGGCACCTGCAGACACCGTTTTGGATGCAGGTATGGTGCGTATGGATATCTTGAAGGCTGAAAACTTGCCTTCTGTTGACTCCAACGGAAAGTCAGACCCATTTGTTTGTTTGAAATTGGACGGTGTGGAGATTTACAAAACTGATAAGAAGAGAAGAACTTTGAACCCAGAATGGAACGAGGAGGTGGAGTTCCCAATGGGTTCGAGAGCCACTGACTTGCTCATCTTGGAGGTTTATGACTGGGACTTGACGCACGACCCTGAATTGCTTGGAAAAGCGCGTTTGGACCTTACTGGAATCAACCCATTGGATGCCACCTCCTTCTCCGTGAACCTCGACACCCAAGGAACAGTGCACTTGCGTGTAAACTTCAAGCCTCAGTTCATGAGACCAAAGTTGGGCTCATCGGGCTTGAACATTGATCTTGGTGCTATCAGTGGTATGCCATTGAAGGGAGTATCGACAATTGGTGGTGCTGCAGGTAATGTTGTTGGTGCAACTATTGGATCCGCTGCTGATACTATGACCAAGGGTACTGGTTTCTTCAAGGGATTGAACAAGAGAGCCGCAACCCAGAAAAAGAAGAAGGCTCAGCAACAAGAACAATTGGGAGGTCTTCAGCAGGGAGAAGATGACTCCAACTCTCAAGCACCTTCGGAGACTGATGATATGGATGGCGGCGAGTCTCTCGGACCTCAGGCCACCAACAATAGTATCTCGAGTAGACACGGTAAGTTCAGACACCATGACAAGGGCCCTGTTGTTGGAATCCCTAACTTGGACATTGACGACTTGCCTCCTCCACAGCGTCCTACTGCTGCTGGAACAGTGCAGGTGGGTCACAGGGGCGAGCAAAACGGTAACCCACTGTTTATGGGCCACGCACGTACTGCGCTGGGTATGACGGATGTGCTGAGTTTCGCACCACTGATCCATGGATCCGATGCTGTTGCCGGTAGGGTGAGTGTTATTTCTGCAGAGGGTTTCAGCAACCCTGTATTATCTGTGAAGGTAGTCTTGAAGACGACAAGTAAGGAGAAGGACTTGTACAAGACGAGATCCACCAAGGCTGATAGCGGGTTGTACAAGTGGAATGAATCTGTTCCTTTCAAGGCTGCGCCGACTGGCGAGTTGCACTTTATGGTGAGAGAGCACCACACTTTTGGAAAAGATATTGGTGTAGGAAGTGCGGTGGTGAAGTTGGCTGAGGTAGCACACGTGAGTGACAACATTACCTTGAGTATAGGAGAAGGAAATTTGGTGGTGAATGTCAAGTATTTGCTTAACTGAGTGTTGTGCGAGAATTAGTGATCTAGTGAAGAATCGGTGAACTGACGAATTTAAAAGTGATAGTTAAACAATGAACCAAGTTAATGTAGGGTGTAGTTACTTAGGAGGATAAATAAGTACACATGTACCCCAACAAAAAAACTCAGTGACGATTGAACAAACTAGGAAGTTCAAGTGATAATGTTTTCTAGAAGATATATCCCATGTTTGAACTAAGAAGCTATGAAAGGTGCTGTTGCTGAGTGTAGCTATGGAGTGACGAAGAGTGCCGCTCAGGCAATGAATATATCGTTCATATTACCTTCATGGTTTACTTCATGAATAAGGGTCACCTAGGAAGAACAAAGTGGTTACCGAACAGCATGATCTGCGCTAGTCAAGAAGCCGTACAAACTTGTAAATCTTAGTGACCAAATTCCCCAAATACCGTAAATACCACCCAATTTTTATTCTTTGCTCTATTCAGTTTATTCGCTTAGGTCAGTTTTTGAGATTTCCATATTCGAAAGAGTTGACACAAGAGTATGAACTGAGTGAACTTGAAATGGGTATAGGATAAAAATTTGTTTTAGTATAGATACTCCGTCGTGATGAAGGAGAAAGGCATTTGGGATGCAGAAAGCGCAGTATGTCAAATTTTCAGCTGTAGATTCAGTTCAGGCCAAGATTTCAAGGCGAGGTTGATACCAAGGAGCAAGCTCTGAGGTTCATAGTTACATTTATTAATCTTTCTACATTGTAAAAAGTCATATTTAACTACGTATTATATGCACTCTGGCACCTTACACGAAGCTATATTTGCGAGTAATAGTACAGATAGTCAAATTACCCAGAGATGTTGGAGCATTTGCAAACCAGATGCTTATGATTTCCCTCAAAGTGCCCAACCTATTCATATGTACTTATATATTTAGCGAACACAGACTCTATACTCTCTATGCCATCTTGTTTATTCTACTCACTACGATCCGAACCTTGTTTAACCTCATGATTGCTTATTTGGTATGTAGCCTCATTCCTTCTTTTTCACATGTCCAGTTCTTTAATGTCACCCTCACCCAGCGCATAACCGCACTCGCCCTTAAGTCAACCCGCGGTAAGTTTCAAGCTCGCTGAATTTACCTAGTCGGGGCTTTTGGCTGCAAACGTACATAAATCACGTGTTTGCATCACGCGCCTGTGACTGTTTTTTACCTTCATTTCATAAACGCTCTATATGCACGCCTAAATGTCGCACGAACACCTGCACATTTTCCGAATTTTCCACGTGAGGGAACAAAGTCGCACAGTAAAATAAACAAACTCCTGCACATAACCCTCAAACAGTGAAAAATGTCGCGAGCTGGACTTTGCACGCTCGAAAAAAAAAGTGGGTCCTCTCTGGAGGAACAAAAAAAATTATAGAAAAGACTTTTTCACCTTTCTATATCACCAATTCACCAGATCAAAAATGACCCAAATTGTATGTTGAGATAGTCCATGTATGTGGTGGTGGGACTTGACACACAACCGATGTACATCCCTTGTTCACCGGTGACCATCAAGCGCGCCACTGCAACTTCATGTTATTGCTGAAAAATTTTCAGTATTCAAAGAACGTTACTAACATTGCAGCCTCAGAAGTGGTACAAGTCTGAAGACGCTCCAGTCCCAAAGCAGAACAGACACGTTGCTCGTCCACAGAAATTGCGTGCTTCCTTGGTTCCAGGTACCGTCTTGATTTTGTTGGCCGGTAGATTCAGAGGCAAGAGAGTCGTCTACTTGAAGTCTCTTGAGGACGGCACCTTGTTGGTCTCCGGTCCATTCAAGGTCAACGGTGTTCCATTGAGAAGAGTTAACTCTCGTTACGTCATTGCCACCTCCACCAAGATCTCTGTTGCTGGTGTCGACACCTCCAAGTACAACGTCGCATACTTCGCCAGAGAGAAGCCAACCAGAGAACAGAAGTCCGAGGCTTCTTTCTTCGAGGAGTCCACCTCTCCAAAGGAGGTCAAGGCCGAGAGAGTTGCTGACCAGAAGCAGGTTGACGCTGCTTTGTTGACCGAGATTAAGAAGACCCCATTGTTGAAGCAGTACTTGTCCGCCTCTTTCAGCTTGAAGAACGGTGACAAGCCACACTTGTTGAAGTTTTAATGTGTTAGAAATCGGTATATGAATAAGATTTTTAATTTGTAACATGGAAAAGTGGTAGCTTGTAAACAGCTGAGTGATTTCTTTGCTGACCAAGTATAGTTGATACGGTTTTTGAGTTAGTAAAGCGCTATTTATGTAGACTGATCTCAGACTAGTGAAGAGTTCAGTGAGTTTTGAAATAAGTTAATGAACAAATGTCAACTAAACAAAAGGTATTGTAATAGAGCAAAAGGTATATAGTAAGTGGTTCTCTGAGGGCTGGTGGGGTCTAAAGAACTGAGTTCGTAAAGAGAAAGAAGAGTATAAGTGACTGGCAAGTTGACACTGAGGACATATTTAGAGTGAGGCTTACAAAATTGGAATATAAATGACAACTTAAGTGAGAGTGATAATACTAAGAGCATAAGTGACAACGTGAGGAACAGCGAAAACTGAAAACTAAGAGTATAAATGGAACTTAAATAACAATAAAAACAGAATACTAAGGGTCTACAAGAGAACAGTAATAAAAGTTACAACCAAAAATTTCATGGGCATTAAAACTCAAACCGGAAATCAAAATATTAATGGGCTGATAATTCTGATTAGACTGGAGTCTATCTGTGCTTACCAGTTTCCAAAGTTGATCACAACAAGAAAGAATTCTATGCCTGATTATAACTCTCATTCGGTTGCTTTAATGCGAAAAACTACAGAAACGCAGCAAGAAAGTCCACCACACTTCGCGGATCAAATATATGAAGCAGACAAATCAAGCCGTTGGAATATACGAAGTACTCTATCGTAACTCTTGTCACAATACATTATTCATTACATAAGCACAAATATATCACAGTCAATAAACGTTCATTATATACTTCATTAAGCTCTATTAGATAACTTTAATTTCATAAGCATTAATACTATATTACATAATCAAATACAAACCTCATTGCCCAACCCCTATAGCCACTTTAATCAAGATGAAGCGCTATTGAATGCCTGAAAGTTCTCTGTATCAGGCAAACGGCAAGTGTTCTTGCTTTCTTTGTACGCTTTCTCCAAGAGCTCCCTTTTCTCAGGGCTACCATCCAATGGTCCATTGATCATTTCCTCAGTGACACCCCTACTTATCAAGGTCTTCCAGGTCCTTCTCCTGGCAAATGCACGCGTTGCAGACTCATAATCATCAAGAACATTCATAATGCCCTGCCTCGACTCAGCAACAAATGGCCCCATTTGCACGGATTCCTGGTCTAACACCTGCCCACCAACAAGGACAAACTCCGAGGGTTTCCCATTGTTTTTCACAATAATCTGCGAACCATCGCGATTAAAAAAGGCATTCTGGTACTGCAGAACCGTCTCTCCATTCACTGTCACCTCACCCTCCAACACATACAAAAAGAAGTTCGATTCTGGATCAACATCCTGCACGTAGACCGCCTCATTTTTGAGTTTGCCGTAGTAGTATTCCATTGGGGTGTAGGCCAACTCTTTGATAGACTCAATATCATAAGACTTACCAGAGATGACCTTGACTTCTAAATCGCCCTCTTGGTTGGTGACGGTGGGAATCTCCCAGGCTCTCAAATCTCTGTACCTTGGTTCACAACCTTTTAATTCATGCGGCAAGTCGACCCAGAGCTGCAAACCAACAGTTGGCGAGCCGTCTTCGTTAGGAACAGGCATTTCTGAGTGAACGATACCTCTTCCTGCGGTCATGAATTGCAAGTCTCCGGGATATAAAATTCCTTTGGACCCAGTGAAGTCTTCGTGTGCAATTCTGCCTTTGAGAACAAGTGTGATGGTTTCTTGTCCACTATGTGGGTGTTCGGGGAACCCCAGGGAGCCTGAGCTGGAGAAATGATCAAACATGAGAAATGGAGTGTGAGATCTTGCCAGGGTCACTCCTATCGACCGGCGAACCATAGCCCCTGCACCTTCTGGGGTATAAATGGCGCTGATGACTTTCAAGATAGATCTGACTTTGTTCATATTTTGGTTTTGTGCTGATTTTACTGCTGTAGTTTTAAACGTTTCGACCACTGCCGTTTTTTTAATGATTTCAGGCTATACCGTAGCGGTGTAGTGTATTTATATCGAAATGCAATGTATACAGTTGTTTTTTCTGTATCTTTCCAGAACTTGCGGCGGTGACGGTCATCCTTGACTAAGGGTAAATTAGTAATTATTACTACGGATTATGTAATGATAATAGAGCAGGGCTGCTGACAGAGAATTGGAGTGGAAAGTGATGAGGAGTGACAGAGTCGAATAAATAGAGCAATAATCACGTGTCCAAGAAGAGCAGTGAGTCTATATGTGCTTAACATTGTACGAATATCACAGCGAAGATAGTCAAATTATTACATAAAATCACATATAGATTGGAGAGAAGTTGGAACAAGCTCGCGGGGCATAAGCGGGGTGATGGGAAGTCGTAGTTTTTATTGGAGTGAGAAACAAGGTGATTTAGGAGAGCGTGAGCGAAGGAATGGAGTAATTTGCTGATGAGATAAAGCCGGGAAGAGTGATTTAAGTTTGGAGATACTACTCTCTAGTTATGATGGGGTTTAATATTTGTGTATTGAAAGGTTAGATTGATATGTAGTTCTTACATTGAGGAAGCTCTTATCGACTTATTTATGCCCTGAAATGCTCTGGAAAAGTCAAGACTTGATTCAAGGTATGGGAAGTATATCATTTGAAGCTAACCTCTCATCGTTCCACACATGCTGTACCTACATGCCTTACATAATCAAAGTTTGGTTGCAAAACAGACTCAACACACCACACGATTAAGTCGATAAATGAAGATTATCTAATCGAGGCAAGGGAAGGTAATAAGCGGCCAGAAGTATTTGCAAATATGATTAAAATGGAATATGTTAGAGGGAATGTAAAGAATATGACAGACGAGAATAAAGGAAGAGGTATAGAGAACATGAGATGTAATTAGATGCATGGGAAAGAGTTAGAAGCACAAAGAAGAATCGGTTAAATGAAAAAGGTTTAGTTGAATGAAGAAGAATGCGATGTTTAATAGGGTCAGATAGTTGAAAAAAGACGAGAATAGCCGAAGAAAAGAACCAAAATGTTAATCCTATTACACGTGCGGCAGTGAAGACTAACAAATGAAGCTTGGGCATATCGGCGTAAAAAACAGGCTTGTAGTTTGCCACTCACAGAAAACTGAAATAAAAGCTTACAATACATTAGCTTCTAAATCCAAAATATTTTGGGACCATCACATTCTTGTGAAAGAATACCTCCCTGAAATATTTTGCACAACCTGTGCTGAGTAATGAATCAACTATCAATAATGTTAATTTTCCCTTATGTTCAAGACTGCACCACTCTCACACGATTTTTGCCAACACCCCGTAGATTTAAATTACCCAACATACTGCTTAGCTTTCTCTTTATGTACCTCACTCTTTTTAAACTCTGATTGTCCTTCAGTACGTTGCTAATTTTTATAAAATGGATTTGTTTTTCGTATACCTTGGTGGTTTTCGTTAGTCGTTTTTTCGTATACCTTGTTGGTTATACTGAAATAGTTTTGTATAAACCTTGAACTTTGTCCATACTCATCTACAGACTTGTACTCGTATATTTAGGCTAAACTAGTCCACAATTCCTTTACTCTCACCCCACACTCATTTAGCCATAGATTTGTTAGTCATAAACTCCGTTTATCTTTATTATAGCCGTCCATACTTTTTTAATCCGTTACAGTAGTGCACAAACTTAATACGGAATAATTCACTCACGATAACATTACTAGAAAGAACTTTAAATACTGTTTCCTAGCACTGTCGTAGACTCCTCTACCGCATTAGTAACACAAGAGTCCTTTTCTTCGTAATAACTTGAATTTCCATCTGCTCATGATTTCGGAATAACCACATAGTCTTCGAGTAAATGCACCTTAATCGATCAGATATTCTGACGAGCACAAAGCCATACGGAGTAAGGTGACAAAGACGAACCCACCGAAGAGATCAAAAACCAGTAAGCTAACTAAAACCATCAGGTAGATGAATACTCATCTGTATGTCAAGAAAACCAAATAACAACTAGTCCCCCACACCCAGCCCACCCGTGGAACCACAGTCACAATCGCGAAATTGCGAGCCTCGGTCCAACTTCGAATCTATCGATGCCTCACCACCCAAAGGCACCTTGATAGTCTAAGACACCCAAAACAACTCACGAACACCCTGTATAAACTCCATCACTGAACACCCCCAGTCTAAGCCCTCCCTTGTTTGGCAGCCTTTTCGGCAGCCTTTTGTGGCAACATTTTGGCATTTTTTTGGCAGCAGTTTTTTTATCTTTAGCATTCACTTATTACCTGATGAACAACAAAGAGCTCCGTATTACTGCGCTTCTTGCGCTTGATACTGTGTTCTTCCTCTTGGAGGCCATCATCGGCTATTCCGTGCACTCACTTGCACTTATTGCCGATGCTTTCCACATGCTTAACGACATCATCTCGCTTGTTGTGGCGTTATGGGCCGTCAGGGTCAAAAACACCAAGCCTGCAGACGGAAAGTACACCTACGGGTGGCAGAGAGCAGAGATTTTGGGTGCTTTGATCAATGCGGTGTTTTTGTTGGCACTTTGCTTCACCATCGTTATTGAGGCCATCCAACGTTTCTTTGAGACTCCAGACATCAGCAACCCCAAGTTGATTTTGGTGGTAGGAATCGCAGGATTGCTCAGTAACGGTGTGGGATTGGTGTTGTTCCATGAGCATGGGCACTCTCATGGTGGAGGAGGTCACTCCCATGGTGGAGGACATTCTCACGGAGGACACTCCGATGAGCATTCTCATGAGCACTCGCACCAAGCCACTGACCTCGAATCTCAACAGAACTCGTTTGATGATGTCGCGGACCTCCTTCCACGCAATGTTGTGGCCCAGTACGATGAAAACACACCGCTCGTTAAGAAGCCACAAAAGAAGAAGAGTATGAATATGGAGGGTGTTTTCCTCCACGTGCTCGGAGATGCCCTCGGAAATGTTGGAGTTATAGTGACTGCTTTGTTTATCTGGAAGACCGATTACTCTTGGAGATTCCTCGCGGACCCTGTGACTTCGTTGGTGATCACAGTGATCATTTTTGCATCGGCGCTCCCATTGTGTATTCGCAGTTCGAAGATCCTTCTTCAGGCTTCGCCATCCAATGTGGATACCAACCTGATCATTGAAGACGTAACGAAGTTGGCTGCTGTCAAGTCTGTGCACGACTTCCATGTGTGGAACTTGAATGAGGACATTCTCATCGCGTCATTACACTTGGAGTTGAACAAGGCTTACGAGGACGAACATATTGACAAAAAGGACTTCCTTAATGTAGTGAGTCAGGTGCGCGAGGTCTTGCACAAATACGGTGTGCACTCTGCTACGATTCAGCCCGAGTTTCCGCAGGAGGTCCGTTTGAAGCGCCAACCAAGTACCTTTGCAAGTACCAAAGACAATTGCGCGGTGGACAATTATCTGAACTGCGACCAGGAGGTGTGTAAGTAAGGAATAAGTTGAAGTGACGTGGCTTAGGTGGGACGTAGTCAGTATTATGTGGATGAAGAATCTATCTGATAGTCTAAGCAGGTGGAATTTGATTTAGTTCTCGATAAGCTAAGCTGCTGAGTGTTTAAATCTAGCGGATGTATCGAATGAATGATTGATATCCAGTGTTTTATTTAACTGTAAGCCAGAAATTAGGGGCAGACTTTCCGACTAACTTATTTAGGAGATCGAGAGAGTACGGTTATACCTGTACTTGGGCCAAGGACTGGCGGAAATGCTATTCTTGAAAGCTACAATGTTTCCAGTGATATGTCACGTGATAAAGGGTAATAATTTACGCACTTCAACTACCTTAGGCTGTAAGAATTATCTAACAAAATGAGTTGATAAATGGCAATTTAGTTGATAGTTGATTTAGTGAATAATTGGGCTAGAATTATATTGGTCCAGGCTTAATTTTCCATTTGATTGATGGTATATCGAGAGCATATAATGTACGATAAACATTGTTCAAAGTACTGCTCGATATTTGTTAAGGGCGCGGCTTCTATAGAAGACGGCCTTTACACTATATATGCAAGATCATTGTGTAATTGGAAAGAATATTTAGAGGCTACCTAGATGGAATCACCGGGAGACACCAGTCTATACTTTTAGAATTTCTAGACTTCCAATATACTCTATTTTAGCTGAGTCTATATGTTTTGCTGAGGTAGTTATCGGAGTAACTGCGACCGCAGAGATGTTATTTAGTTTTCCTCAAAAGTTTTTACACCTATATACGCACCTGACGTACGAAGTTATGTGCTTCATGTACTTTAATGGTGCACGGAATGAAACTGCTGAATTAATGCTCAATCCTCATGAATCAAGCGGCGCACTCCTTTAAAACAAACTTTCAAATACAGTTCTTTTGGACACGTCTACCAGATTAGCTTTGACACGCGCTCTCTTATCTTGTCTTATGGCCCCAGAAAAGTGGCCGTGTTGGGTTCTAAGCCCGAATATACACTTTAAATACAAATTTCCCAAAAAGGCAATGTTCCAGACATGATGTTCTGATTCGGCTTTTCTCATCTTGAAGATAACAGACCATGTAGAGCGTTGACAATGCTTGAAAAATGTTGGACAATAAGGGAAGGTCAGAATTAGCCACTAACACTAAACCCACTGTTACAACAGAATCAGGGTCAATACCCAGTTCAGCACTGCACATGTCTGGTTTGCAGCCGATTATTTTGGGCAAAACGAAAGTGAATATGGATAGGAATGCGGGAACTTATTATTAAATATTGTCTCATTGCAATCGTCTTGGAAGGTAGCTTTTTCCTTTTTATGTTTACAGTATGGAAGATTAAAAGGATATATGCAGACCAGACATTATGTGCGTGAGTTAAGATGTCACTTAAAGCCTAAGTTAGAGTTAGACGGCGGGAATGAACAGAAAACATATGAATATGGACGATGGAATGTGCTTGCTTTTAGATTGCCCACCGTGGTGCCAGAAATAGAGTGAATGATGTACGCAAATAAAGCCAAGGATACTTTAACATTGTACAAAAACAATGAATAGATTGAAGGAGCTGAAGGACTACTGAAAGTATCAAGAAAGCAATTGTCTATATCCTATTATGTTGCACATTATATTTTATCTGCTTGCTCATTCATTAAGCTGGCTTCAATCGAATCATGATTTTCAGATATCCCACCCTGAGATAAGCTTTGCTAGGGAATGTAAAGTCAAGGATTCTCAAAAGTTGCCGTACTACAAGTCACAAATAGGAGGATGGACGAAAACGCCTCTTTGATGACTTGGCTCTTCTTGTGATGAAACGGTTGACGAAAAATATCGGTGATTTTGTACGACAGACGAAAATAGATGTCAAAAACTTCCACCTCCTGAAGTAGACAAGCAGCTAAGTCTACAGGCCTACAGCGGGCTTCTTTAAAGCTTTACAATGTGTGTTTATGGGCGTGGCATTGTGTGTAAAAGAATGCCAGTCAGATGATTATCGTGGTACTTTTTTGTGACGATAAACAGTCTGTCGTGAAACATTTTGGTTCACTGTTTTGACTTTGGTCAACAAGGCAACCGAGTTCGTATTCAAGGAGAATATAAATAGGGACCAACATGGAGGTTTGCAAAA
Source organism: Kodamaea restingae (assembly GCA_003707425.3). Lineage (NCBI taxonomy): Eukaryota > Fungi > Ascomycota > Pichiomycetes > Serinales > Debaryomycetaceae > Kodamaea > Kodamaea restingae. The sequence goes on from PPJA03000003.1 coordinate 678,283, forward strand.
ACAGAGGAGTTTGAATTTAGGAAGGTCCTACTTACAAAAGATGTTCCATAAAGATGGAAATTCTTGAACGTCACTTAGGTTGGAATTTCCATAACTAAGAAGCTCTTGAATTTCAACAACCTAGGAATCTCCTATATTGAAATTTCCATAACCAAGGAATCTCCTATATTGAAATTTCCATAACCTAGGAATCACCTATATGGAAATTTCCATGAACTAGACATACAATGATAACCGGGGAACTCTATGAAAAGCAATCCTATGCTGGAATCTCTTGCAAAAATTCACACTGTATTATTTCCAATCTCTCAAAATTACGATTTCTACAATCATTTCTTCATTATTCATTTCTTGGCGGGGGTTGATGCTACCAGCAATCGTACCACCAAGAACCATTAATCCTTCCCGCCAAGCTATACAGGATACAGGAAGATAGAATTATTGTCATGTATGCATGGCATTATGCACTTTTATGTCAGCCCAGGTATGCAGGCTTGACATTTGCAGCAATTTGCAGCTAACCCCGAAAAAAATCACCCAACTCCACTTCAATTACTTTGAAAAAATCTTGAATGGGGTCTGCTTCACCTGGTATTTGTTGTTGGTGTTCTTCTTGATCGACACCGTGCGCGAAACGTTCGAGTTCATGAACGAAAAACCCGAAACACCACTTCCGCTAGTCTTGACAGAAGCAGCATCGTTGAAGTTAGAGTAGCCGTAGCTCACAAAGGAAGCCTGCTGCTGCTTGGTGGTGTTACCAGAAGCAATGGTTGCGGCATGAGAGCTTCTTCTAGAAAGACTTCTCGTGCTGGCAGCCGAAGACTTGTGCGAGTAGACGTCAGAAGACAAGTTCGATGACGACGAGCTGAAAAAGTTGGAGAGTCTTCTTCTCAAGCTCGACTTCTCCTTCATCTTCAAAGTGGCGTGGACATCGTTGGATGCAAGCTTGCCCGAAGAGCGCGAGGTGTGAATAGTCATCTTCTTCACCTTTGACTTCTCCTTCATCATCTTGGGAGCCTCAATCTCGCCACACCCAAAAGCATTGAGCATGTCGAAACAGTCCTCGTCGGAGGACTGACTCCTTGGAGTCTGAACACCCGAAAGCACCGAAATAGTGTCACTGTGAGTCTCCTTAGGATCGTTTCTCACAATTTCCTCTCTAGCAGCAGGCAAAGTTGGTGGCTTGGTGAAGACCATGGATGTAGGCGTGGCTGGAGCGGATGCAAAAACGTTTTCCGGGTGGTTGTAGCCCATGCTCTCCATCTCCTTCTTCAACACAAACGAACTTCTCATGAAACCAAGAGATGCACGAGGTGCACTTCCGTCCTTTGCAATGAGCAAAGACGATGTCGAAGACACAGACTGCACAGACTGAGCATACATTGGCCTCTCCTTCTTGAACTGCAGAATAGACTCGGTGGTTGGCGAGCCATTTCTGCTGGTGACATAAGGAGCAATGGACGAGATCTCACTACCGCTGACTGAAGGGTAGCGGATGTGAGCATCGGCTCTTCTTCTGTAAGGGTCCATCTCCGCATTCTTGAGGTTGTCGTTGTTTTCTGTGGCCGAAGAAATCAGCGACCGGAAATCACTGTTGTGGAGCGACAACTCCGAGTTACTCAGAGAGTCGACCTCATCGTCACCGTAGTGAGAAGATGCATCTTCGTTTTCGGAGTATGTGCTGCTGGCAGAGTCTGCCTCGATGTTCTCGGAGATTGGCGCCAAACCACGGATTCCAAAAGAAGAATAGTCAAAGTGGCTTCTTGGTGCTGGCACAGCCTTTGGAAGCATCTCGGCCTCCTCGTTCTCGTCCACTTCCGACGATTCGGGCGAAGAAAACGAGTTAACCGAGTGGTTGCGTCTGTGCGACCTGCGGGGATCGAACTGAGGAACAGGAGGAAGCTCTTTGTCGCTCTCAGAGTCAGAGTCGGATTCCACTACCGGAGTGGACTTGAGCTTGCTGGCAAGCGACCGGTTTCTGAATGGTGAGTATGGGGTTTCGTCCTCCTTGTCAGTTTGCACCGAAGTGATGGTTGCCACATCGACAAACTCCTCTGCCGTCTCAAACAGCGCGAGCGAGCTCATCTTGGGTCTTCTTCTAACAGGCACATCGTCGTTGATGCTCAGTGCACAAGACACCATTGGAGATTCAGAGGGGCTTCTTGCCTTCTTTTTTCTGGGGTCGAATGGGGTCTGTGGTGGAGTATTGTAGTCGAGAGATGTCAGCGACAACATCGACAGCAAACTCGATGAGATGTTTGGGGTCTGTGGGATGGAAATAGCCTGGGGCACCGAAATCGTCACGGGTTGGTTGGCTGGAATTTGCGAGCTTCTTCTGAAGCCTTTGTATTTTTCATTAGAGCTGAGCGAGAACGAGATTGCCTTGCCAGAAGAGGCGGCGCTAGGAGGTAATGTGAAAGAAGACGGGGTATGTGCTGACTTGAGCAACGTCTCTTTGGGTTTAGCTTCGGTCTCAGTCTCAATATCGACTGGCTTTTGTGGGCTTCTTGCAACTGGAGCAGCAAGTTTGACCTCCCCAACTTCCTCCTCCTTCTTGATGTTCAAGGGGAGAATGTCCGAGTATGTGGAGGACACGTCGTCGTCGTTGGAGTTGATGGGGCTGACTTCCGAGTCGTCGGAAGGTGTGAACGAGTCACGTGCATTTTGCAACTCTGGCTCGTTTTGGAAATCTTGCCCAATGTGGCCAGTTTCCCCATTTGGAGCATACCGCGCCAGGTTTTGGTTTCTCTCCTCGTTTTCTAAAATTTCATTGGCAATGTACACAAAGGTCTTGATCCAGGCTCCCTGCAGCAGGCTTTCAAAGACCTTACCCTGGTGGGCAAAACACTGCTTGAATGTGGTGAGGAGGACCGAGCCCAAAGGCTCGAGGTAGTTGACTGCAACGCCGGAAAAGGCTGCGTTTTCAGCAAGAAACTCGCCCATGAACTCGTGTACCAACTCGCTGTTTGCGCTGTTGTTGACTACGAAGTTGAGGACGTCGCCAAGAAGCTTCTTGTGTTCTGCCAACTGCTCTTCGTTGTAGAACTCATTGTGAAGACTGGCGTGTGTTTGAAGGAGATTGTCGAAAAGACGGTCAGCGAGACGGCCTGTACGGTTAGCTGTCTGCCAGGTGTTAAGCAAGAGCGTCGACTCTTGAGGCGATACTGTGAGCATGGTAGATATTAGATATGATGATATGGCCCTTTGACTGGTTTCTTTGACGAAGTTTTGTGGCTGGGTATACTGTGGTCTTTAGAAAAACCCGGCTACTTGCTTTATATATTTGTTGAGGTTGCAAAATACTTGCCACATTGGGAAGTGAGCAGACTTCCTAAAACGGAAGTCATTTAGGCTACCCGATTAGGAAGGTGAGACTTGGAGTGAATTAATCATTGCGTGCGTAGTCTACTCAACTTCTGTGCTAAGCAACCTACTTCATTATACAGTGCTATACCGCAACCTACGAAAATGTACTTTTATGTATCTGTATGCATATAATTTGTCCATATGAATATTGATGCAAATTAAAAATTGAATTAGTGATGAGAGATGGTCATATTTGATACTCGATAGAATTTAGCAGTATTCAGCAGTAACTGACCTCTCCCAAGCTTCCGCAAGGAAGATTTCTTCAGTCTCTCGCTAGTAGGTTTTTCTTAGTATTTCCTAGTTACTTTACACTACTCTCACTACTCCCTACTACCAACTGCTCACTATTCACTAATCAACTCAACAAACATACCATATCACACCCTCTTATTCACCCATATCCAAAATACCTCAACTCCAAATTACCCCTTCTCACCTATCCCCTTCCTGTCTTCTCCTCATGCCCGATCGACGTGATAGGAAATTTCTAGTGATGAGATTTAGGAAATTTTAATATTTCCCAACATGGATTAAGGGATGGACACTGCGTACCAGTAAAGTTATGAGAAAGCACAGTTATGAATCAGTAGAAATAAGTAAGAGTTATGAATGGGGGTCCAGTGGAATGTTGGAAACCGCCGACCAGTCGAGAGTTATGAGAAAGTGGTAGTTTGAAGTTTTAGCACCCGAAACGTAGGATTCCACCGGCTTATGCCAAGTGAATACTTTTACACCTTACAGAGGCCTCATCTGCCGTGGGAAGTGAGGTCCGTGTCGAAGATATAGACCGGGAGTATGGCATTTTTTAGCCCATGACAGTAGTTTCCTATTCCGGTAATCATGGAAGCCTAAAAAGGTGATTTCCGGAGTTATGGGTTTTTTCGTGGTCTTGATTCGCTCATGTTGGACAGATCGGGTTAGAATTATGTTGAGCGATTTTGTGGGAGAGCTGAATTGATCGGTATACTGTTGGCTCTTCTTAGGTTAGAAAGTGGAGACAAGATGTTCCGGCATCTGCCGCAAATGACTAAGCACGCCAACAATAGCTAAGGTAATCTGGCAATGTCGGCCATGAGATTCATTTTATGCATAGATCCGAATGAAATTACACGTGCTTGGGTTCGATAAACAATGTGGAGAAGCTCGAAGAGGTCATCGCAATATCGGGGACCTCAGTGACTGCATATAGATAGTTGGATTACCTAAGATTTCACGTCGGCAAATACAACCACGAGTACTGATATCAAGATGCTTTTGGTTCAAATGCTGGGTGTTGAGACGATAACCGATTATTCAAATTTTCGCTTTCTTACAGCACTTTAGAAAAGCCTTGATTTTCTGCACTTAATTAAAGCACCTGAACAGGTTTTGGATTGTGCATTTAATTTGTACTTTTTTTACGAAAGCGGGTAAAAACTCTACCAATATTATATTGAACTTTTGAATGCCCAATAAAATGAGTGAATGCAATCAGAGTATGTTTTTTTTTGGTACAGTTATACAATATAACTATCGCTTTTTCATGCTGCCCCTTCGCCCGTATAAAACCTTAAATATTGTTCGACAAAGTAATCACTCTTAAACCTGTTCTAGATAGCTGGATTCTACCTCTCGCTGGATCCCTCAGTTCGTTTTCAGTTGTATGATGGCTTTCACTGGTAGAATTGTCTTTTGACCAAGTGCTACCATCAAACCAGATTGCCTTGAATAATGTCTATCGGAATATCTGTGCACATGCTGACTTTCGCCTAACTTAGCTCCTTTTAACAGAGGCCATATAGCAAAGAATTAAGAAATAATTGAGCAGTTTAGAAGATGAACTGAGGTGGCTGCAAATGTTTTTTCAAGTTTCATAGAAGAATTTATGCGTTCCGCCAGCACGCAGTCAGAAGTCGCGAAATGAAAGAGGTCACACTATTTGAGCTTCTGGGCAGTTTGTGGGTGGTTTTGCAAACTGGGGCTGTAAATAATTGTTTCACTAGTTCAGGCTGTCCTTCTGTCAATTAATATTTATGAGGTAATTTCTACCTAACTAGCCGCCCTTCACTGGTTTGTCATTTCATCACTGAAAAAGTCGCTATCATACAATAGGCAGACGGAAAACTACGAGACTGAACGAGATTATCGGGTGAACCTTACGGAGAATATATTAACATACCATCGGAACGCGGTTCATCCGTATTGTGTAGAAGATTGAAACTAGGGAAATTAAAAAGAGAAACAACTGAAGCAGCCCTCTACCACACAGAGAGAAAAGCTGTATTCGGTTCAACAGATGCCCTTCACCTAGAAACTCAAATTCTATTACGTTCCAACTGAAAAACAGACTGGTGGAAGTTTGGGTGCTCAACTGAATATGGTGTTCCACAACGTAGGCGGAATGTTCTGATCAGAATACTGCAAACAACCTCAGAACCAAAAATAAGTTTGCCAAAGAATTCAGTAAAAGATACAATCCAAATGCTTCACAAAATCATTACACAAGATGCATCCTTCAACATTCTAAGATACTCATACAAACCCAACCCAAGCTACTGTCAGTTTCAAAACCGAACCAGACTCTTATCTTGAAGCCTAAAAAGGGGTTACTTTCAGTCTCACCCCAGCACCTTATCCATCTGCAGAATTTCCTAATCCGGAACCCAAAGTCTTTTGCGACAATTTTGCAGCCATGTAAAAATTCGACTTTGCAAAATCCCACACAACCACAAGAAAGTAGCATATAAGACCAGATTATTTCGTATACCCTGCCTCATCAGTTGCAATAACAATGTAAATATAAGAAAAGCGAAGTTCTCCGTTGCTCCCACAGCCTTCGCTATGTCTATGGTTGTTGCTCCTGTTGAAACCCGTCAGCAGACAGACTTTTCTTTGGACACCAAGCTATTGTAGGCTGACTGATCTCTCGGATGACCTTGAGCCTATTTTGACCAGCTTCAACGGTACCAAAGTCTTGTTACTTGTCAATACCATTGCCGATGAAGAGGCTGCTGCAGAGAATAGCGACCCAGAAGAGAGATGCTACGGCTGATGCTAAGGTCCGACGGAGATAGATCCAGAACAGACCGTTTGACCCTATTTCTTAGAAGACTACAGTTAAGGTGTGTCAGGAGTGACAGCCGTGCAGTCATAGCCAGGATTTTTGAAAATACAAATGATAGTATTTCGAAGTATTTTCTGGAGGGGCAGGTTTTGGCTTTCGTCAAAGAATTTAATTAGCTTTATTGAAGCTCAGTTGAGATTTATATTTCCTTGAGATTTTTGAAGAAGTTGAAACGGTCTTTGAGATTTAGAACTTTTGCGACACTCTGATGATAGCAGAGCTAAAGCAAGAAGTACTTCTTCAAAATTTATTTTATCTGTTATTTAGCCATAATACGGATATTTAGAGATGTTCTACATGATGATGCCATAACCATAATACGGCTTTTTATAGATTTTCTATATGATGCACATAACCTGATTGAAACCTGCAGGTTCGACATTTGCAGCCATTTTGATCACATAATAAACGTAACCAATACTGCCATAGTCAATGACCTGCAGTTACTATACGTGGACTACTCAACTTTCATGTTTTCACTTCGAGAGCAGCGTGTCTTGAAGGATGTAAACTCTAGTTTCTCTCAATCCTTCATTTCCCACATTCTCCATTATATTTCGTTGCTCTATTGCATCATCTGTTGTACTCATTTACTCTAAATTATACACACAATCGACGGACATTATCAAGAATGCATCGTGTGGTAAACATCAGCTCACATTAAAATAAGGGTTCCCTGCCTTCGGTGATTACGACGAAGCTAGCTCATGGCACTAAAAGGTTTGCAAGGTTCTGAAGATGAAAAAGACCAAACAGCCAGATTTCTGTTGCATGAGCAATTAGTCGAAACATCCACGCTATCGAGGAGATTCCTAAAAGGGCGAATTAGTTTCGAAACAGCCTAGTTTCCATAAAAGCCAATTTGAAATCGTCCATATTTATCTGGAACATTCTCCGAAAATACTCCCTGAGATTAGACTCTTTTTGCCAGCTTTTCACAAAACTCAAATGGTATAATTTTTTCTAGCACTTTCGGGTGATAACCAGTAGTCCTTTTTGACCTTCAGGCAGCTATACTCTCTAACCTTCAGCTAGTTGTACTCTGCGCTTAAGCCAGTCATACTTCTAACCTTCAGCCAACTTTTCTCACCATCTGCTGCCTTCCCAATCAACTCTGCTCAATCTCGACCGGATTCGTCAGCGAGCCCAGCTCATCAACTCGTTGCCTCTTATCCACCCAGGACTCCGCACGCTCCAACTGCTCGCTAAACACCGTCAGCAACTTCGTAATCATATCTAACGACTCCTTCGCAAATAAAAAGATCTTGTCGTTGGCCTGCTCGCCATTTGCTATGGCCAGCTGCTGGATAGTGCTCGGAAGCTGCAAAATAATATCTCTTATCTCCGTCTTCAAGTTGACGTCCTCGCCGGCCTCGGAGCCGCCAAGCAGACTCGGCTTGAAGTTGGAGATGAGATGGATAATTTTCCGCACCGTCGCGACAATCTCCGTTTTTGTCTGCTGCTCATCTTTTGTCTTTTCGTCAGCCTTCTTCTTTTCGTCAGCCTTTTTGCTTCTCTCTTCCTGGATGGCCTTTTCACGCTCGGCAACGCGATTCTGGAGCTGGTTGATCTTGTTGTTGATGTTGTCGTTGGCTAAGCGGAGAATGTGAAGGCAAAAGTGAAGCCTCTTTGCGGTTTCAATGCGCCCATCGTCGTCGTTTTCTTCAAGCGTCCGCTTCTCGCCCTGTCTCTTGCGATGCCTCGAGTTCAAGTTGTCCTCGATCTTGTTCACCACCGGAAATGCCGCCTTCTCGACGATTCCGGCGGCGTAGTTGAACGGTGCATAATTCCGTTTCGATGACTCGTAGTACCGCACCGCGTTTGTCACAAGGGGGTGTCTGCTGACCTGATTCACACGCGCCACAAGTGGGTGCTGCTCGAGCAGCGTGTTTTGCTCAAGGGGCGAGTGCACCGCGGGGGATTCCGTAGGCGATGGTGGCGCCGATGGTTGGGCAGATGGCTGTGCAGACTTTTGCGTAAGCAGTGCTAGAGCTTCGGCGGCAAACACCACGTCGTCCTTGTCGGTGTTTGTGTTGACTTTGGTGGCGTCAGAGCCCGTGGGGCTGGGCAGCGCCGTGTACAGTGGCGGTGCAGTCAGTATGGACTGTGATGTGGTGGACATTTGCGTGGGTGTTTTGTCCTCTGGGCTCATTGATATATATGTTGGGATGAAATGCACGTGAAAATAAGAATTGATCACGTAATGGGCACAACGCAAAAATGATCGAGATTTGCAAGATTTTGCTTCTGAGAGAGGGACTGACGACGAGTGCGGAGGTGTGTGTGGAGGTCGAGGTGGAGGTGTTGTTGGAGGTCTTACTCCTGATTTCCTATTTGGGAACAATTATCATAAGCGTTAAAAAGAAAGGGAGAAAAGATAAAGGTGGGGAACGATCAGATACACCATGGTCCTGGAGATTTTTGGCACACACTTGGAAGAGACCACGAGTGAGTGTTTATAGAAGGATGTGATGATGTTTGCTTAGCGGAAGTGTCAATAACGTGTGTTGAAATAGGTAAATGCCGGGTAGATGCTTGGTTGTCAAGGGTTGTTGGAGAATATGTAGCTAATTAGTTTTTTTGTGTTACCAAGTTGTGGAGTTGTCTTATGAGGAGGGTATGCAAAGCGGTGAAGCGAGGGCGAAGGAAGCGGATACGAAGGTATGAAGATGGTGTTGTGAGTAGTACAGACTGTGAATGGTTTATGACCTAAAGGCGTAGAGGTACTTGCACACATAATCGTATCGTTATCTTTGTGCTTTTTGTTGCATTCTGCATTTAATTCATGTAGCTCAACTTTTCTTTTCTGTGAAATCGAATCTGCACTTTTCTTTTATTGAAAGTTTGGGTCTAGAATATTTCCACTTTGACTACTCTTCTTTTTGTCCTTGCGTTTGCGTGGGATATTAGATTTTGGATGTGTGATGTGTTTGTGTGAGTGTGTTTCGGTGATGTGTTTGTGTGATTTGTTTTAGATGTGTGATCGTGTTTTAGTTTTGCATAGTCCTACACAGCCTATAATTTCTTCATCTTCATCATTTCTAACTGATCATGATTTCTGTAGCATCACATTCATCATTACTGCTTCCTCCTCAATCCAAATATTTATCCATACCTGATGTTATTCACCTGTTTGGCCATTTTATGTATTTCGCCATTCCCCGTATTTTTCGCAGCCAATCCTACCATCCTACAAATGGCCAAAAACAACCTGTTTTCTCTAATGCTCTCAACCTGGAATTACTGAGTTCACTTATAAAATGAGTAAATTCTCAGGTCCATCTGCTCATTCTTGACACTCTTGATTCCCAGCGATTCCCACTCTTATTCAGACCTTAACAAATATTCTCACAAAACCCCCCCTCCCATACTCCTCCATCTCCACACACCATCGCCGTGTCAGCACCCACCCTCGTCCCCTGATGAACCGCCGCTTGTGCTTGCAGCATGCCATAACCTCCCCGTACTTCACAGGAAGCACAGCCTGTTGCGCAAGCCGTGCCCGGAAATACTCGCGGAGTCGTCTCCGCTCGGCGGGGCACGTAACGTCGAAATTGTACGCGGCATGTGGGGCCACTTGAGGGGACAATAGCGGGGTCGTGCCCCTGCACAGATCGGAGACATGACCAGATGGTTTGGTAGCGATTATTTTAGTGGGGACGTTTGCTTTAAGTAGACAGGCTTGATTGGGCGATGTCAGGTGTGGTGGGTTTCTCAAATTAGAAGATGGGGTTTTTGGCAGTTGCCAATTTGATCCACTGGAAGGTATATTAAGACAATTCGAAGAATTTGTAAAGACTCCCTTTTGCAACCGACAGGACAGTGCCGAGCATGAAGCTCTTTTCTGTATCTCTTTTAGCGTTTTTGCAGATTCGCCCTTCGGGGCAGTGGTTGCGACAGACCACAGACGCAAGCTCGCTTCTTTTTCCGCATAGTGGAGAGTAAATCTTCTCCCAGGCTCAAAAAGACACGGCTTACTTACATCTCCACTATTTATCGACTCAACGCGCACCCCTTCTGCAGAAATATCACTTATCCTTTCACTGGGCGAACGCTCATATTCGGTTTGTAACCATACTACGTAGTCGCCATTTCCCCTGATGCGTGAAGTTTTCGATGCCAGGGTATCTACAGCGAAAGTATTCTTTTTGGCTTCTGTAAAGTCTTTGCTGGTGCTTTCGGAAAATCTTTCTGCAGTCACTCGAATGCCGAGTCTGCGCTGATTTAGCGATTTTCCAGGTAGGCATTGGAGTGAAGTTGCTTTAAGAGGAACCGCATGGGCGGATTTTACCTCTTGAGTTTTGGCATAATACGTTCGGGGTTTGGAAAAGGGTTTGTAGTTTTTTTCAAAGGGCTTGTTATGGTAGAACGGTTTTCTATTGGGATCGTTGTTGAGTTTCCTATTAAAGTCATACTCAGACAGCTTTTTGTCGACTTCTTTGTTTCCTTCCTTGTCGAATTCTCCATCAAACTCAAACATCCTCTCATAAATACAATTATACTTCTTAGCAATCTCTCCAATGCTACTTCCCACATGACTCATTTTCTCTTCATTTCCATTCTCACCAAAACGTTTCCAAATATCAAAAGACACACAAGAGCCAGTAGCCCCATCATTCGCGCCCCCGTTTAAACAGCCCCTCGCGCTTTTCCAAATAAACACAAGAACAACCCAAACGAGAATCATCAACGCCAACTTCCGGCATAATGGCTCCACGTACGGCTTTTCCAAGCACAGATATACGCCGGCAACGTATTCCTTGTCGGTTTTGGCCAATCTCCCAATACACGCGCGGATTTGCGCAACATGGGCAGAGGGTAGAGCGCATATCCGTGGATTACATTGTTCAGACGCCATAGAAGCTCAGAAAAATTGAGGTACGACAAAAACATTTCGCAACCGCCCAGAAGGACATGGCTGCAAAATCCTGCATACAATCAGACTGGAAGAAAGATGAGTGGATGATTGGCTGCATGTTTTATAAGATGCAAGATTTCAGGTTGTCTTTTAAGGCTTTTTGTATAAGAAGCAAGGTTTAAGGGTTGTTTTGATCAGATGTATGTTTACAAAAGGGTTGAAGATGCATAGATCAAAGTGGCTGCGATTAGCTGACGACTTCAAGAAGAGCAAAAGATGACGGAGTGTTAGGTTCTTCTCTTGTTAGTGAGGGGATTTGCGACTAACTTGTTTATTTAATAAGGAAATTTGAACAGATTATATAGTAACTCTGGTGTTTAACTCAGGTTCAGAGGAGGTATAGCCGTCCCCTGGCGGCCCAATCGGCCCAGTAGGCCTTCATGGCTAGCTATTGGGGAAGTGTTATACGCACTACCCAGTACCCTTGGTACCTGAGACGGAGAGTGTTTAGTGAGTTTGGAATGTGAAATTGTTGATCAACTGATATGAGGAAAGTCGAAGATCCCTTGATCACTTTCATTCATTTCCTCAAAATTACTTACTACACACTTCGGTAAGTAATTTATTATATTCTCCAATCCACGCCCTATCTTATCTTAAACAGTGTTCTCTAGGTTGTCACCTACACCATTCACATAATTATATTCATGTTACGTCTACACAATTCACTTAATTACTTTTATTCATGTTTTCGCTAAAGTTCGCTTTGCTCACATTAACTCAGCCTATTCTCTTAATTCTCCTTCACATATTCAACAGCCCTAGCCTTCACCCTCGCAACCATCACCTCGTCGCCACGGGCCTCCTCAAACTCCAACCATTTGCCAAAGAAAAACTTGGCCTGTTTCCTCAGCAACTTCTTCTGCACAACACGCTCGAAAAGACCCTCAATGACAGCCTTGTCACCCAACTTCATCTCCTGGTCAATGTACACATTCCACAAATCGATTCTCTTAGGCGCATCCGCAACCAAACCCTCAAAGAGAGAACGGCCCTGCTCAGGCTCACCCTTGGCAAACTCCAACTGTGCAAACTTGCGCACAACTTCAATGTGGTCGCGCTTGGGCAAAGCCTGGAGAGCACGTGCGAGAAGCTCGTGCGTCTCTTCAGCCTTTTTGCGGTCCAACAACATCGAACCGTACGAAACCCAAACAGCAACGTCACGTGCAAACTTTTTGGTCATAGTCTGGAACAACTCGTCGGCCGCCTCGTACTTGTCGGACATCTGGTAGATGCCAACAAGCTTCTGGTGCATGGTCAAGGCATCCATGTACTGGCACGAGCGCTTGAACACCTCCTCGAGCGACTCGTCGCTGCCAAAAGTGTTTTCCAAGTTCAACATCGCAATCCAAATGTTCATCTTTTCCTGCTCCTCGCGGTATGCAATTGTTTTGAGCGCGCGCTCACCGATTTCACGCGCCTTCTCGATTTCACTGAGCTGCAACTGGAACGACATGTAGTTCATCCAGAGCACAGAAGAGTTTGGATTTCCCACAAGGAGACGCTCGAAGTCCGACGTGCTCTGTGGCGCGCGCGTGGACATGTCAGCAGTGCGGTCCTCGGTTCTGGTCTTCTTCTTCTTCTTCTTGACAGTGAAGTCCTCCTCGTCCGAGGAAGACTCGTCCTCGGCCTGGTCGAGAATAGACGCAGTCCAGTCGAATGACGTCGAAAGCGAAAGAGACGGCTTCGATGCGTCCTGCATAGAGGCGTCCTCCGCGTCGTCCTGCATAGACTCGTCTTCACTTGCGTCATCCTCCAGGGACTCGTCTTCACTTGCGTCTTCCATCACGTCATCTTCGACGTCATCGTTGGCGTCCTTGGTCTCGGTGGCGTTGTCCGCGAAGTAGCTGGCACGCATTCCCAAACTCATTTGTCTCTTCTCGTTGTCCACGCTCAAGACCTTGACCTTGACTCTGTCACCCTCGGAGAACAAGGCAGCCACGTCGGCCACCTCGGTGTCGGCAATCTGCGAACGGTGGCACAAACCACTCAAGTTTGCGGTCTGGTCCAACTTGACGAAAACACCAAAGTCCTGCACATTCTTGATTGTACCCTCGAAAACGTCGCCCTCCTTCAAGTCCTCGAAAGTCACCAATAATTTGCGGCTGCCGCTGACTTCAGATTCCTTCAATGTCATGAGAACACGGTGCTCTTGAGAACACTCCAAGATACGACCCACAACGGGCTGCGAAACACGGAACTTCTTCTTCCAGTCACTGTCTGCGGCGTCAAAGAGGTCGGCAACACGGACCAAAGCGTAGACACGGCGGCCCAAAGCAACGTGAACACCAATGTCCGAGACCTTCTTGACAAAACCGGTGATTTTCTCACCGCGAACCAAGTCGGAAATGCTCGAGATGGTGCGCGAGCCCGACTTGCGGAGGGAAACCGCAACACGGCCGGTCTCAGCATCGATCTCAAGAACAGTGGCACGTGCAACGTCGTTTCTCTTGAAGGCCTCAGAGGTGGTCTGCAGGTAGTCGTCCAAAGCGTCGGTTATGTAAGCACATCCAACCACACCAGGACCCAACTCAACAAGGACCAAGTTCTCCTTGATGGTGAAGACCTTCGATGGATAAGCCTTGCCCACCTCGAGGTCGCTGACCGAGGTCACTGTGTTGTCGGCAATCTTCAAGTTGATAGTATTACCCTCAATCGACTTGACAGTTGCAGCCACGGCTGAACCAACCGGGAACTGCTCGGCAATGGAGCCTTCCACCAGCCCGAGCTCGCCATAAGCAATACGACCACACACGTCTGGCGAGAAAGAAGTCACCAAGTTGCCGGCGTGCCAGTTTCTCACATACGAAGTCACCTTGTCGCCAACCTGCACAGAAGACAAGTCGAAAGCCGCGCACGGCTCACCTGGGCGGTCCAACTCCGACCTGAGGGTCGAGAGCTCGACCACGGTGGACTGACCGAACTTGCCTGTGGTGGTAGGCGTGAACTCGAGTGTCTTGCTGTCGCGGAACCCAATCACCTTGACAGCGATGACGCCGTTCTTGGACTTACCCTCCTGCTGAGTGGTGTCCACACGACCCTCGAGGTTCTCGGCAAGGAAGATTCCCTTCTCGGTGACTCTGGCCGAGGTGACAGTTCCAGGCACAAAGTCGCCAATGGTCTTCATCTTCTTGTCGACGGGCTTGACGAGCTTGGTTTTGAAGAACTCGCCGGAGTCGTCGTGCTCGATGGCAAGCAAAAACCGCCTCTGGTCGTTGTCCATGCGGATAACGCGTCCCATCACAGTCTGGTCCTTGAAGAACGCCTTGTGAAGGTCAGTTGCACCGGTGTTCTTGGCGAGTGCAAGTCCGGTCAAACGACCACCAAACGTCACAAAAAGGCCTATGTTGGTGATGCTGCGCACAAAACCAGTGTAGACTGATTGTGCGTGTAAGTCAGCAAAGTCGGTTGGGAGCCCGGCGCTCTTTGCAGCCGCCAACAACGACTTTTTGGCACTCACTATGGTGCTACGGTTTCTGTGCTCGAGAACAACAACCTCGATGGTATTTCCGACCTGGAGTTTCTTGTAACGGAGACGACTGTGCTCAAAAGTTCCGTCGGCAAGGTGCCCGTCACGGAGAACACCAAACACACCGGGAACAAGCTGCACCGTGAGGTCTGAGTTCTGCTTGGAGATGATCTCGGCATCGAAGACAGACTTGCCCTCGATGATCTCTACCTCGGAATCGCGCGATTGCTTGCGCATAGTTACTATCAAACGGCCCTCGTCACGAACCTCGAGAATACGCACGTTAATGGTCTGACCTAAGCGCAAAATATCCTCGGGCTTGCTCACAAACGCTTCCAGCATCTCGGAAAGTGGAAGGAATGCACGCACACCACCGAAGAACAGCACCATGGCACCGTTTCTCACAAAAGAGTCGACGCTCGCGGCACTTTCAGAGCCAACCTTCGCATCTTCCAATTCGGCAATCACGTCAGCGGCCGAAAGAAGCGACTTCTTCATTGTCATGCTGAGCCTCTTACCCTTTTTAGAAAGGACACGGCACGTGACCTTAGAGCCGACCTTGTACTTCAACTCGGGGTGAGTCAACTTGATGTCGGAAATGTGCAATTGCGGCACGAAGGCGTCGAAGTCGTCATAAGCCTTGAGGAGAATACCGCCGGACTCAACAAACTTGACGATCTCGCAGTCGCGGAGCACCGCGCCAATGGGGATCTCGGCACTGCTCATGTACTCACGGGCGAGGTCCTCCTCCTTGACAGTCAAAAGCACCATGCGGTCGATCTCGGTGTAGGAGCACACACGTGCGCGGTGGACAGTTCCGACCGCGTAGTGGACGTCAAAAGTGTAGTCGGAACGGAGCTGCAGGCGGTGCACTTGGCCAAAGACGGCCTTGGAGCCGACGGAGAAGTAAACGTGCGCAGAGTCGTGCGCCACGACCGTGGCGTCCAAGATACGGCCGACCGGGAACTCGGCCTTCTCGGCATCGGTCTCGCTGAGGCGGAGAATCTGTGGAGCGCGCGAAAGAACAAAACGCTTGTCGCCGGGCAAAACACCAATGACACGTGCAGACACACGTGAGCCCACCTTGTAGTGCTTACTAAGCGCTGACTCGGCGATCTGGCCGCAGTGTGGGATGCTGATTGTTCCATCGACCAAACCGTAGACACGTGTTGCTACGCCCTCGTCGGTGACCTCGCTGACCACGCAGTCGACCATGGAGCCCGGCTTGATGGCGTCAACAGACGAAATCGTCTCGACATCTGGCTTTTTGCTGTTGAGGTTGTCGTGCAATGGCTGCAAAGTGACGTGTGCGCCCTTTTTGGCTGCAATTGTCGCGAGGAAAACGCTTCCGGGCGCCAAGCCGAGCTTCTGTACACGGCTGTTGGGCATGAATGCCGTGGTGCCGGCGATACCAGTGGTGAGCACGGCACCGTTGTCTTCGATGGACTTTGTCGCAACCTGCAAAATGGTGCCAACTTGCAAATCCTCCTTTTCGATGCCGGAATTCACATCCTGTGGCTCGACAGACAAGCTGATGCGTTTAGCCTCGTTTTCCGTCACAATTGCGCGGAGATACTGGCCTATTTTAAAGAGCGAGCGGAGCTTGGGCACCACAGGGCGCGAACTGGCGCCTCTGGTGACACTTGCACTTGTTTCTTCGTCTTCATCCTCGTCTTCCTCTTCGCTTGACGACTCTTCTGCGTCCTCAATCATCTGGGTGAGTTCCTCACTAACGCTGGTGATTGGAATCGATGCGAAAATCTGGTTACCTATGGACACAGTGATGTCGGTGGCAGATATCTGAGTGACCTGGACCAAAAGTTGGGTACCTTTGATGACCTTTTTCCTGATGTAGTGGTGGATTTTGACGTGGTCATCGTCAGTCTCGACTTTCGTGGTTTTTTGTCTTTTACGGTCTTTGTTGGTAGAAACAGTACGTTTTTTGGACGCCTCAAAGAGGACGTCACTGGCAGCCTCGTTGGAGATCTCTTTGACCTCAAGGGCCGACAAAACGGACGACCCTCCTCTTGGAAAGGCTGTTTCGTTGGTTGAGATGCCCATGAAAAAAGTGATGAGAAAAAAAGAAAATGAGATGAGAAGATAAAAGGTAGAAAAGATTAAAGGTAGAAAAGGAGAGGAAGAAAAGGAGAAAACGAGGAGAAAAGAGAGGAGATGAGAGCAGGTGGAAGGAGAAGCAGTTGGGGTTGATGAGATACATGCATGTAGTAGATGTATCCAGGTGTAATTGTGGGAGAAAGTATGGGTTAATGTGGGGGGAATGGGAAGATAACGATGAGAATCGAGGAAGTAGGTGATGGTTTCTGAACGAGATGAGACTCTGTTGAAGTTTAACAGGTTACATAAGTGCGTATGAATAGGAAGAGTGATTACATAATCACCACAACAACCTTACGTAACGTCAAATAAAACCTGGAGGTGTCGCTTACGTAACACACCAAGTTTTAGAGAGCACTTGAGGTTGGGCTGGTGAGATGGAGAAGAGCTGTAAAGTGAATGTTTCTACTGAATGGACTAGGATATGTCTTTGGTGAGATTCAACTACTGAGCTTTCTTTTGCGCTGCCGTTTCGCAAAGCAGTTTCCAGAATGAGCTTGACAGGTCTCATGAGCAAAGAAGACACAATGCAGCGTAAACCTGATATTGGGGATAAGTCTTGTGGCTGGCTGAAAGGAATTATTATAAAAGATTTTCAAATTAAAAGGTAGTAAGGAACCTCGAGTTTTCCCTTTTCCACAAGCTATTACCACTCACTGAGATTGTCATTATTTTCAATCACTTTTAACTTAATTGCTACCGCTGCACTAAACAACTTCTCATTTATCTTCTAGTTCTCTTGTTTTTAGTTACCCCATATTTCTCACTTCACCCTAGCTAATACAGGGAATGATCGTTCTTCATTACTGACAATAGCTACTAAATTACGATTGAACTACCATAGCATTCGAATATTTCTAGATTTAACTTTCAGTTTGGAATTTCTTGCAAATAGTTATTTTGTATCGCAACGGACTGTTTTTAAAGATTCGGTTTTAGTTTCTGGGCTAGTTGTAAATTCTTAGTCTTGTGCTCTCAGCGAATTGGCTGCGAAATAGTTTAGCTAGTCAGGTTTTTTGTTTTCCTCTGACATTTTTGCCCGCAGTAATCCTGGAAATGGGTATCAAATAACATAGCGATGATTTCCAGACTAGTATTAAAACATGATGCATCAAACAGGCTACTAACAGGAATCAGGAGGGTAGTACTGATTCAAATATTTTAATGAATAAACCCGAGATATGCATTTAAACCGGCAATAATTTAAAGAAATTAAACCCTCTGGGACAATAAAGCAACCATACTTTCTTCAAAATTTGGAATACTCGACTCCAATATGCAGCTTGCCGTGACTCAACTTTGCGTCATGAAAGTTATTCCTCCCAAAAGATAGAATACGTGAATCCAAAGATGGTTGTCACCCAATTATCTCTGTTTTCTAATCTATACAGTTCGAGGGTGTCAAATATCCCAATTTGCTACCAAAGTCCGCGCCGGTAAACGCAATATAAAAGAGCTTTACCTCAATTATCCTTCCTTTGAGCATTAACATTTCAGTCATTAAAAGTCTCAAATTGAGTATCCATCAGTATTACCGATTTAATACCCAATATCTCGATTTTCCCTTAGTAACCAATACCATTCCCTATATCCTCCGATCAAAACCCACCCCCAAGTTTCTTCTCTCTCTCATTATTCGCTTCGCCTCTATGGGGCCAAATTTCCTCAGCAATTTAGAGTAAAACAACCCACAAGCGTTGCACAAGGTCCGTGCACCATCAGGCCCCCGCCGCCATTCTGGAGTTTCCTTCTGCTCACACTGGAGACAGCTAATCACCGTCTTGAAACTCAACTCTGTGTTAAGCCCGCCAGGACCATACTCTGTGGTATGCCCAACACAAGAATTTACTTTCACCAGAACAAAGTCGCCGGGAACAAACAGTTTTGCCGTAGGATCCTCACTAACCAGAAGGCGTCTTTTCCTTTGTGTCCCGCTGAACAGCTTGTGTCTGCAACGGGGAGTCACATCTTGGGCAAATAATTTTTTCAATTGTTTAAGCTCCTCAATCAGACGGTCCACTTTGCCGGCTAGACCGGGTTGGAAATTGTCACAATCAACTGCTAATTGCAGTCGGATCTGGCCGAGAAGTTTCTCTGTCGATAGCACGGATGTGATGGCTGTGGGCTCGAGTCTGGGCCCGCGATTGCTTTTGATTTGCAGGTGTGATACTGGTCGTTTAGGTTTGATAATGGGTTTTGATGGGTGTCTTTGGTGTGTTTTTTGTTTTGAATTGTTTGCAGCCGTTTTTTTTGCAGCCAGATTTTGGCCTAAATTTAGATTTAATTTTTTTGCAGCCAGATTCCGGGCTAAATCTTGATCTGAATTTTTTGCAGCCAGCTTTTGAATTTGATCAGCATCTGCAGTGGGGGTTGGAAATCCTTCTTGATGTTGGATTGGTGGAAAACAAAACACCGGCATGTCATGTTGTGGGGTCACAGAAAGGTCGCGTGAAGATGGGTTTGAATTCGAGGTTGCACTTCCATCACTGCAAAGTGGGGGTGGAGACCCACCGAAAGCACGATTCGCAAGAAATTTGGGAACTGTGGGAATTCCAACACGGAATGGCAAGGATGCTGGAAAACTTGATACAGGAAGATAGTTCTGAGTGTTGGGAATATTCGGGGGTGAACCTTCAAAAACGACCGCAGTTGGTTCGCCAAATGCACTTGCACCCAAAAACCTTGTTCCATGGTGGAGCTGTGCCTTTTCGTCAACGAACTTAGAAGACGTTGTGCTGTCCAAGTATCCGCTGTTATATGGCGGTTCCAAAAGGGCCCTTGGGAGAAGTGCAGGTTCCAAAAAAGTCTTGTTCAAAAGAGTAGTGCGGGGAAATGTAGAAAAATGGCGGCCATTCATTTCGCCCAAGCTAGTTCTGCGACTCTCGTCGAGTTCAGCAAATGAAGGGAGTCTCACTGTCATTGTTGGGGTGTTGGAAGTTTGGATCTTCAAGGATTGTAGCTTCTTATTAACTTCCTGGGTGCTTTAATGCTGCATATATTTGCAGAGCAAGACTTTACAGAAGCGGATAAACGGATGATGAGAGGCAAAAAAGGGTAAAAGAAACGGTGATCGGATGATATGTTCGGATATGTATCACTGTGAGTTGATGTGTAATTGGCCGTTGGTTTAGTGCGCTGTAGGATTTTTGCTTCAAGTGTTTATGATATGAAATGGTATATTTTAGGCAACCATTTTGCAGCCACTGTGTGTATCTATTAAATCTAAACTAGTCTACTTTTCCCACAGGATTGCTCCCGGAATGGGTTCATAATACTGCTGATTTGTCACTTACTCATAATTGCTATTGTTTTATTCGCTCAATACTCTTGAATCGTATTCTTTCGACTTTTCTTTAATAAATCTTAAATCTCACTCTTAAATCTCACTCTTAATTCTTTATTCACTTTCTTCCTACTAGCACCACCTAACCTTTATTCATTCTATTAGGCTCTCTTTAGCACCACTTTATCCAAGGGGGCTCTTTTTCTATTCCAAAGTCAGAGTTGCGCTTATCTTCCCTGCTGCAACACGAAGCTTACGGAAGTTTCCGAAAGCCTTTCACGGGAAAATAGAGATGAAGACAACCGGAGAATGCACAAATGTCACAGCGAACTTAAAGGTGCTATGCAAGTGAAACGGTTCACAGTTGTGCAGTTACGAAGAAGCACAATGTAGATAATGAATAAAGATCACGAGATATATGCAGAATGCTGATATAACATCTTGGCAGAACAGTTCAAAATCATTAGTTTGATATCTGTTGGAAAAAGACTGATATATATTTACCTATAATTAACTATACTTATCTTAAATTATAGCAGCAGGAAAAGAGACCGAATGACATCAAAATCCCACAACAGCCTTAGAAAAGGGGGTTCATAAACAGAGCTGAAAAGGTAGCGCCAATAACTACACAATCAGTTTTAATTTCCTCGCATAATTGTGCATTATGCTTTGAATACCAGCCCTTATTTGCAAAATCTCACGTAGGAACCTTGGCAAGCGAAGTGATAAGAATAACCTACAACCTCTAAGCCAACAGTTTCAAACCAAAAGTGTAATCCATGGCAATGAATTAGTAGTGTGTGCCTCCACAGAAGCTTCTGGCTTGGGGTGCGGATAGCTCAATCAAAATTTATGCAAAATATACAGGAAGAGTATCACGGAACCTATTCAGTGGTTAGAGTGACTCAGACCAGGGTAGACACACATTGTGCTACTAGTGTTCAATTACATGAAGCCAATGTTTCAGCCCTATGGCACAGATTGCCTGATATCTGCTTAAGTAATCACTTCAGCTGCAAATTTACGCGGGAGCGAGTTTGCCAGCACCAAATCAGAATTTCTGTCCTTTGTATGAGTTGTAAATATTTGGGTGTGCTATGAGTGGAAACGATGAGTACCTAGCATAATTTTGAAGCTTTCTAAAGAAATTAAGGAAGAGGTCAGAGCGTTGCTGAGAAATTCACGGAGCCCGCTCCGCACAACTGAGTCTATGGCTAGTATATGGAAATATGCACCGAAAACATCAAGTATCGGAATAGTTGACACAGGATTTCAAAATAACTTTTGTGATGCATCCTAGTTATTTACACGTAATATGCAGCGAACGACTTGGCTTCATGGGATATTGCATAAATGTAGTTTTCACTAGTTTTGCTCTACCATGTAAGCACCAAAATATTGAATTTGGCTTTTAAGCTTGGCGGTTGAAATCAATCTTTTTTTACTTTTCTGGTCTTCGTGGGTACGGTGTGCAGTTTTTAGCTACCTTCAAACTTGAAAACTGGAAGTCATCGCTGGACACAGCGCGTGGTCGCATAAAGTAGAATAGTTGGGTCGTGGTTTTTATTGGCAATTTTCCTAATTGCTAATCTGAGGCAATGAGAAATTGAGTCTTTGGGTCAATTCGCGCCCAACTTCAGCCTTTCTCTTTAGAGCCAATATCATCTATTGCGATGTAATTACACTAAGAAGGCGAAGTTCAGATTCACTATGTCACTGTATATATCGGTTACCAAGGGAAAAAAAACATTAGGCAAAAGTCAGTTTAGATAAATTCGATTGAATCAGGCATGTGCAGAGATACGCAAGCCAAATACTACATAGCTTTGTTCATTCACAACTGATCGAAAGTATTTCTCCATCATATAGTGCAAAATTTGTTCGCTAGACTATGATCTTGGTATTCTATGGGAGTCTTAAGACTATGACTAAATGCACTTTTGAACAGATAAAGTGGATGCACCCCCTGAATACGCAGTCACCCAAGCAATTCACTTCAATTAACTGCATGCACAATCGACTCAATTCATCTTCATTATATTCACTAAATACACTATTTGTCATTCATAAAACTTTTCAACAAATATACAAATTTGACCAGGCAATATTCTAACTACTCTCATCAATACTACCCTCACCTTCTCCCCTTCGTCTTCACCACAATTTTCCCCTCGACGACATCCTTCGGCTGGTTCTTCATTCTCTCCTGAGAGTCCAAGAAAAACATCAAGTCCTTGACCTGTTCAGCCAAGTTTTCATTCTCCGACTTCAAGTCGTCGATCTGGGACTGCATGTTGTCTTTCTGCTCAGCCAAGTAGTCTACCTTTCTCGAAAGCGCGTCGTTCAACGAGTTTGCTTCCTCAAGTTCTTTGGAGATGGTGGCGAGCTTTATGTCTTTGCTGGATAGTTTGTCTTTTAAGGAGGGTATAGTGACCTCCGTATAGACGGTGAGCTCTTTCACCTTTTTCTGGAGATTGGAAAGTTCGGGCGCAAGAGCAGCACTAGATGTTGGTGCAGTTGGCGTGGGGACGATAGTTTTTGGCTGCAAATTTTGGTGGAAAAAAGAATTATGCAGCATTTCAGAAAAAGTGTGCATTTCCATAAACGATTTGTGCATTTCTGAAAACTTTGTCTGCAGCTGGGAACTTTGTCCCTTATAATTCACACCCAATTCTTCCTTTGACCCTTTTTCATCCTTTTCTGGCAAGTATGTTGCATCTTTTTGCCGCAACAACAGCTCATAATACTCCCTTTGGCTCTGCAATTGGCTGATCATCAACAAAGAGTACTCCAAGCCAACTTCATCTGCCTTGTCCATCCCAGCCACCTTTTCTGGCAACTCCACTAGTTTTCCATCATCGGCATTGGTCACCAAACGATGCACATAGTGGTCTCCCGCATAGTCCCACACGCGGGACGTGTCCATTTCCATCGCAAAGCAGTGTCCTGTCGATACAAAATGCTGAAGCAGGTGCTGCTGCGGCGCATAGCGCAGGCACCCCATGTGCCCACATACGAGACAAACCCAAAGGTCTTCGGATGCATCACATTCCATGCAGCTGCTTGCAATAGGTTCAGGTGAGGACGTCTCCCGTTCTCTCGGACCGGGCAGGAGCGTTGCCGGCAGGGTTCCCACAGGGGGCGTTGAGACGCGCGGGGTGCTCGTGCCTAGTCGCAGGACATTTGAGTACCGGCAAACCGGGCACGAGTCATCGCGCCACTTGGATAAGCACTGGCAGTGGAATGTGTGCTGACAGGGAATAGTCAAAAGCCCAGTGACTTCGGAGTCCATGCGTTCCAAACACACGGGGCAGGTAGGGAGCTCAACGAGGTGGCCTGCACCGGTCTGCGTTGAATCACGCGTTTCGCGCAGTGGAATTTTAGATATTTTGTAGCTTGTGAACGGATCTGCCATGATAAACGGCCCGAGTGCGTGTTCCGAGTAGTCGACGCGGACGGAACTCACGTGCACCACGCGGCACGTTTCCGGTTCCATCGAGTTGAAGCGTTTCCCGTCGAGTCGGAACTTGAAATCCGTCGCCGAGGCGCTGTCAGTGAATTTGAGGAGCACCAAAAACCGATTGGCCTTCTCGCTTTTGAGGATGCGCACATGAGAGATGTGGTCAATGTTTCCCATAAACCCGAGGAGGTCTGTGGCGGTGAAGTACGTCGGTACCGCAAGAATAGAAAGGGTTGTGGTCGTATCGCAAGTGGATAAGTCGCCTGCGGGCGCGCTGGCATCGCGGTAGAGGCGGATGACTCCGTTCTGGAGCAGCTGTGCTTTTATTGGCTCTTTGTGAGGCATGTCGATGCTGGTTATGGAGATGAGAGATGCCCGGGTATCGGGAGGGTTGGGAGAGATACTGATGTGGTAGAGCATGAAAAAAGGAATAAATTGATTTGGGTGGTAGGTCTTTACGTGGAGCGAAGTAGAGGATTAATATGATAGAATGGAGGGATTGGATGGATTAGATGATTCAGAGTGATGGATTGAGTATATAGGGGAAGGAATTATGTTTAGTTTAGGAACTGTGACGGCTGGTTTAGTGAGTGTCGCAGCGTATTAGAAGGTAGCGGGGGGGTAGTTTGCAGTAATGAGGTTTTAGTGAGAAAAACGTAGTGATGAATAAGTGACGAAGTAGTGGCGTAGTCACGGATTATTGAAAACAAGGTATGAAGGAATCGTGTGAGGAAGAAGTGAAGTGAAAAAAAAGTCGACCAGGTAATGAAGATGACGATTAGAATTCCATAGAATGTAAATGCGGATATGAGAGACAATTTGGAGACTATAAAGATTCTTTGAATCAGCATGCAAGTTTGAAAAACACAGTAGTGGCATTAGCGAGCATAGCGATTTTAAATAGCGCTCAAGACAAATAATGTGATAGTAATTAGCGACATGCAATAAAAACACGAGACCATATACAAGGAAATAGCCGCTCGTTAATACAGAGAAAAAAGCGTGGGATGTGGTAAAAAGACGTGGCTGTGAGCTAGAGCCACAAGGAAAAATGCTCTGAAGAATAGAAAGCTGCTTACTTTTAAGAAAATTTTTAAAGAGGGCGTTTTACGGGTGCAAAATGGGAGACTAAAAAGGGAGACTAAAAAGGGAGACTAAAAAGGGAGACTAAAAAGGGAGACTAAAAAGGGAGACTAAAAAGGGAGACTAAAAAGGGAGACTAAAAAGGGAGACTAAATAGGGTGATTTAAACGGCGGAGTTAGGGAGTAACTAGTAACTACGAAAAAGTAGTATAAATTGATAGTAGTAAATTGCAATCAGTAGTAATTAGGAGCAAGAAGTAGCCAATAGTGAGAGTAGCTGAAATTTCTCCGCGATTACTATCTCTTTCAATACAAACTGCTTTAATAATAGCAAAGTTATCCACATCAGTACATCTCGTTCTAATTCTAGTTCTTATTCTAGTTCTTATTCTAGTTCTAATTCTAGTTCTAATTCTAGTTCTAATTCTAGTTCTAATTCTAGTTCTAATTCTAGTTCTAATTCTAGTTCTAATTCTAGTTCTAATTCTAGTTCTAATTCTAGTTCTAATTCTACCTCCCAAAGAACATCCTTTCTTCAATTCGTCCACCTTTACTTCTTGTCCAGCCTCAATCCATACTTCTCGTAATCAAAGTCCACCAACAGCTTCAAAATTTCACCCTTGCCATCGACCAACCCTATGTCGTCTCCTAACAACGGAACAGCTTCTTGATGCGGAATCCACACAACGGTTGCTCCCGCACTCACCCCACTCTTGACTCCGGGGAGCCCGTCCTCGAAGACCAAACATTCTTCTATGCGGATCTCCTCCTCGCCGGCGGCGCGCCTTTCCGCGTTGATACTCTCCAAACAGGCGTACCAGATATCGGGATGCGGCTTTCCACGGCCCGCAGGAATCCGCGCGTCATCGCCTGTCACAATATGAGCACCGAACACGCTGAAGTCGAGGTGGCTCGTCTTCTTGTGAAAGTTCGCTTTGTCCGATGACGTACCGAGCGCGACTGCGATCCCGCGATCCTGCAAACCCGTCAAAAGGTCGCGTGCGCCAGGAAGCCAATCAGCACGGTGCCAAATGGAGCCTTGGATTTCTGCTGCCACCCGTTTGTATTCCTCTGTGCTCACAGGCAAGTCGTAGGTGTCGATCAAGAGCTGGTGCGCCTGGGGACCAGGCATACCCTGGAGGTGGATCTTGACGTCCCATGTGAAGGGTCCTTTACCGTAAGTGGCAAGAATATCGTTGATTGATTCGGTGTAGAGGTCCTCCGTGTTGAGGAGAGTCCCGTCCATGTCAAAGAGACATGCCTTGATGGTCATTTTGGCTGTTTTTTGAATTTCGAATGCAGCTCCCCTATTTTTATAAGCTCGGTTATATTGTATTGTGAGTCATGATAGAAGTACCTCGGATAACAAATTCGAATGCATAAGAGGTTTGTTTAGCTGTAGCAGTCGACGAATTTACCTCTAATTTAAACCAGCATGCGCAACTAATATATGCTCTCAGATAACATGTGGTTCTTAACATGGTGCTTGGATTGTGGGTTGTATCACCTCTATGTATCAATCGCAAACGTTGATTTATGGATATGTACATTCATAGTGTGCGTGTTGTTTTCAAATCAGAAGGCGAGTAGTCGAACAA
This sequence comes from Kodamaea restingae, assembly GCA_003707425.3. Taxonomy (NCBI): domain Eukaryota; kingdom Fungi; phylum Ascomycota; class Pichiomycetes; order Serinales; family Debaryomycetaceae; genus Kodamaea; species Kodamaea restingae. The sequence continues at coordinate 704,684 of PPJA03000003.1, forward strand.
TAAAGAGTCTGAATCCAACCTTCGCTCTATTTAATACCTGTGGTTAATGCATTTTCTCCTTGTTTTCTCCACGTTTACAACCTCGTATACCAACCTTTCCCGACTTATTACGATATCCTTCAACAACTGCCATACTCACACCTTGGTGTTCTCGAAGTAGAAGTTTATAGCGGTCACCCCCAAATAACGCTGAGATTTCGCGCGTGTCCAGATTCAGAAATGGAATCTATTTTGGCTGCAAAAAACGCCACCGAATTTCTTTATAAATACACAAGGGTTATTTTAGGAAATTTCAACCCCAAAGACAGATGGTAACTTAGCATTTAATAGTGAAATAGAGGAGAAGGTGTCACGTTGATGGAAGTGATTTAAGCAGTCTGAATAAAGTGGGAACTGGGTTTACTTAAGATACTCAGTAACTTTCACCAACACTGAATCTCAACGAGCAGAAAGAATTCTGCTCTCAGTGGTGACTCACACTCAAAGAGGTAAACTGCAGCTTTATTGTGTGTTCCATGAGTTGTGCCCTTCACCTGCCAACGTATATTTGAAATTATATGGACTTTGTTACTATCTTTAACGTTTCTTGTTTTCAAACATTAACCCACCTGCAAATAAATCTAAGACCTATCGGCTTTTCAGATCTTTGCAAGACAATTTCACAGCACTAACAACACAACCAATGCGATCGACTATTTATCATTTTGAGGCATCCCACGTGAAAAAGCTTACAGTCGTCAAACACTCAGAGATCAATTAGGTCACAAGAGCCATTCACTTCCATATTCTATCATCAAAATTTAATCGTCATTTCATCCACCCAAAGCCAGTCAATTGTATCGACATCTTTCGTTCTTTGGTAAACCCCAATTTTCCAATAATCCATCCACAGGATCACCTCATCAAACTTGTTCGTTAACTACCACTCGGTACGCATTCTATCAATCTTATTCTGCACTAGTTACTCGTCTAGATAACGCTGTTTAATTTTATTACAATGGCGCATTCTTGAACAAATACAGAATGCTCTCACCGTTGTGCAATCTCCTCACGGCCTCAGCCAACACCGCACTCACATCAATAGTGTCCAACTTCTTGCACAACTCAAGCTTCTCCTCGAAAGGAACAGTGTTTGTGCAGACAACTCTGGTCAACTTGGAGTTGTTGATGTTCTTGATTGCGTTACCCAGGAGAATACCATGTGTGACAATTGCAATCACCTCCTTGGCACCGTTGTCAAGAAGCACTTCAGCAGCCTTGGCCAAGGTACCACAAGTGTCAGCCATGTCATCCACTATGACACAGATCTTGTCGCTGACATCTCCCACAAGCACCATCTTGGACACCTCGTTCGCACGAGCACGCTCCTTGTGGATCAACGCAAAATTCAAGTCCAAGCGGTCAGCCAAACCAGCAGCACGCTTGGCTCCACCGGCATCAGGAGAGATGATGATGGCGTCCTTGTAGTTGATGGTTTCCTTGATGTACCGCACCACACTTGGTTCAGCATACAAGTTGTCGACAGGAATGTCGAAAAAACCCTGGATCTGCGAGGCATGGAGGTCCATGGTGATGACATGGTCACAGCCGGCGGTGGTGAGCATGTCGGCCATCAACTTGGCTGTGATGGGGGCACGAGACTTGTCCTTTCTGTCCTGACGGGCGTATGGGAAGTTAGGCAAGATGACAGTGATACGGCGTGCACTGGCAGTCTTACAAGCGTTGATCATGATCAACAACTCGATCACGCGATCGTTGACAACACCACTGCCAATTTGGCAAATGATGAAGATGTCCTCGTCACGCACAGACTCGCCGATGGAGAACTGCACCTCGCCGGTGGAGTCACGTTTGAGCTCGGAAGGAGTGAGCTTGGTGCCGAGGCGGCGGGCCACGAGCTCGGCGAGCAGGCGGTGGACGTCGCTTGCGAGGAGTTTGATGGAGTTGGTCGACATGTTCGATGAGGAAAAAAGAAAAAGTTGGAGTGATATCTAAGGTCTTCGCTGCCTGAGTCAGTTAAGACCGAACTACACAATATAGACTGTCACATGAATGGTGAAACGTTGAATTCAGAGAAGAACTAATTAGTAGTTTGATAGCTTAACGAGGGACTAAGTTTAGTGAGGGAGTGATTAAAGTGTTTTTGATTTGTGGAATATGTGGGGAGATGAGAACATGAGATTGATGCTTTTTTTTGAAGGCTTGCTGCTAGAAAGAGGCCTAAAATAGAAATGCACTAGACAAGTTGAGTAAACGTGGCCAATGTTGGTTATTAGTTAGAAGACCATCAGTGATTGGAAAGTGTGCAAAAGAAAGCACAGAAAGGTTTTGTAATGATACAAATGTGGTATTGAAGAGGAGGGAAGGACGTTTGCCTAGTGAGTTGACAAGTTTTTTGAGTGGCTGGAGCACCGGGATTACATTCAAACAAAGTTTATTGGCTCAATGCAATTGACATGTATATGCACCAAATGCATTAAAGTGGAGTGGGCAATAAATTCTGGTGTCAATATTTAGAAATGACACAAACAAAAACGTGCAACAAAGTTCTCCAGAAGAGCTTCAAGGACGAAAAGCGCTGTTATTTAGAAACTGAATACCGTCCTGCTTCGTGCTTTTCCCCAAAACAGCCAGTGGAAACTCGCATGCTCAGTTCGTTAGCCCTTCAAATCACAAAAGGCTGCAATACTCAGAACAGCACGTGCTTTAAAAGCTGATGGCTTTTACGTAAGCACCATCTTACTTTAGTATCAGTGCTTATGTAATAGATCACCAATCGCATGAAGCAGTATTTAGGGCACTCGTGTTGAGCCTCTGGCGCTATGAATCGCCCTTTTAACAATCGCCAGCTACGTTTCCTAATCATTATCATTAAATACACTCCCTATTTTGGTACTTCTGCTTGTTTCGTCAGCAAAATTAATGAGTTCTATTCGGTGAAAGAGCTCGTCTGAGTCTCCTCTATGAAACTCGTTGAGAGACTCAGATTCTCTTGCATTCAATCTTCATCGGCTTTGCCAGGATGCTTCCAGTCATGGATGCATTCTCACTAGTTCACCTTTCACTGGCTTGCGAAGAGCTCAGCGAAGCGCATCAAAACAAATCATCAATGTCATCCTCATCGCCCATATCCTCGTCGCCATCCTCGTCCACATCACCCACGTCGTCACCGTCGTCGCCATCACCATCGCCATCACCATCGCCATCAGCACCCTCTGCAGCCTTGCCGTCATCCTTGATTTCCATCAACTTACCGCCCGCCTTACGCTCCTCTTCGCGGTAAACTTGCAAGTCACGCTTCTTGGCCTCCAAGCTGCCCTTCAACAGCTGGTAGGCGTTCTGGAACTTCATACGCATCATCTTGGATGTCGCTGTCTCGAGGTTTTTGCGGTTCTGTTCCACAACGTTCTCCAACTCCGCGATTTCCTCCTCCAATAACTTGGCGTGCTGCTCGCCCTTTTCATCGTCACTTTCGTCGTCGTCGTCATCGTCGTCGTCGTCGTCGACCTCCTCTTCTTCCTCGACATCCTCGTCGAGCATTTTGTTGAGTTCTTCCTCCAAATGTGCGTCGATGTCGTCACTCAAGTCCAACTCGAGCTCCTGCTCAACCGCAGGTGCCATGTCAACCTCGTCACGCTCCAAAGGTGCCGGAGTGTAAGTTTTGCTGTACTTCTCGTCGACCAATTCAAAGTGTGTCTCTTCGGCCTCGTCGTCCAAGCGGATCATCTCGTCGATTCGCACATCAATGTCCTCCATCACTCTGTAGTCGACTTTTCGCGGCCTAAATCTTCTGTGCACTCCGTCAAATGGACTTGTGAGACCGTCGCGATAAGCGTACTTTTTGGTGGATAATTCTGTGTTTGGGGACTCTTCGTAGATCGGATGTTTGTATAACTTATCTGCGGGAATCTCGAAGTCCTTTTCCAGGTCGATTCCGGTGGTGACCCTTTTAAGCACCAACAATATTTGACTAACATCGATGGTTTTGAAGATGTTCTTTTTATCTGTTGTCTTGTAGATTTCTGTGATTGTGGGGAGATCTATGAGTCTGGCGGTGTATTTGGTGCTTCCTATCACGACAATCGCGCGCTCCTTTGTGATCCACTTGACGTTGATTCCGGTGAAGTCGCCGCTTTCGGTTGCTGAGTGTACTCTGTCCAAGTTTTCGTCGTTTAAGAAGCGGATGGCGATTCCGTTTTCGATTAATGGGTCGTCTTCGAGATCGGGCGCCTCGGAGTCGTAGCCATCTCCAGGTACTCGAGTTGGTTTGATGCGGAGTTTTGGGGTTTTGGGGTTGAGGTTGATTTTAAGTTTGGTTGGTGCTGGTGATGGTGCCTGGGCTGGTGCTGGGGTGGGTGTAGGAGGGTTGCCCCCGACCTTGAGTTTGAGTTTAAGGGCCATAAAGTGAGGTGAATAAAGAAATAAAGAATGTGAATAAAGGTGAATAAAGAAATAAAGAATGAGAATAAAGCTGAATAAAGAAATAAAGAATAAAGAATAAGTGAGTAGAGAATGAGTGAATAAAGAGTAAGCTGAATAAGGAATAAGGTGAATGAATAATAAGGTGAATGAATAATAAGGTGAATGAATAATAAGGTGAATGAATAATAAGGTGACTAAAGAATGGAGAAAAGGAACTTGAGGAGAATGAGTAACTTATATTTGAAGAGCAAGAATAGAGCGGTCTAAACGGTTTTAAACAGAGAGGCAATTGTTGGAGTCATTTTAGGGTTGGTGGTGGATAGCAGAAGATGTTGAGAGAATTGTAATAAGCTGAAAATAGTGGAAAAAGACCTGAAAATAGTGGAGAAATAGTGGAATTAACGGTAATGGTGGAAAAAGCCATTATAAATATTGTGGGGAAACCTGGTTTCAAGACTGTTCATCGTATAGTCCTCTTCAAAATAAGGGTTTCCCACTGTTTTATTGCTTCTTAGCCCATATTGATCGTTGCACTTTCCAGTATCACTTATCAAGTTGACTTTGCACTGGTTCAAACAAAAAAATCTTAGCAAATCTCGTTCTTGCCACATTTTAAACACAACTATCAACATTAAAGGATTCCATATGCCTTTATATTGAAGATGGCCAAATTTCATGAGTCGCTGCTCTGGAGATTATCAAAAGGTCTCCAAAAGATTTGGGTGCAAAAAAGATCAATTTACGCAGACTCGGCTCTGAAGTAAGCCTTAGCTACCTTTAACGAAAGTTAACAGAAAGGGTGTCTGATTTTTCTACTAGAACAGAGCTTGTGTAAGTTTTAACTTCCTAATTACTATAGAGAACGTATTATGAACGTGACTCATGTTCATGCCTTAAGTAGTAAGCAATGAAAAATCTTATTGCAAGTGAAATTTGAAGAGTTCATCAGGAATTACACCATAGGAAAACAAAATGCAAGATAACTTCAACGGGGATAATCTCATTTACCTTTGTTGGTATTGTAAAAACCAGTCTACAAAAACCGGTCCAGGTGTTGAGGCTTCTTCGAGAGAGTTCTTGTTCAAGAAAAGACTCCTTCAATCATTCTACCAGACTGACATGCTCAGTACTCACAATGGTATTGAAATCAACAATTAAAGGTGCACAAAACTGCGAAATTGAGATCAGCTACAGTCAGAAAACTGGTGAAATGACATTATGAGAAAACCTAAAGAGTGAAGGGATTGGAATATGGGTACAAATACTGCTAACCTTGATCCAACCCCGTTATCTACATGCCTCCATTTACATTTTGTTTTGTGGTGTTTACGCATATTAAAACAGGAACTGCAGTGATGAATGCTCGGCTCGTGCTCAATTACCGGTGGTACTAGTGGTGGAAACTCGGGTCTTGGTTCTGCGCTGTGCTCTACATGTAACGGAGGGGGATGTTGTGGCGGAGGTTGGTGAATATTAAGATAATGGATTAATTCTGCAGTCACAACTGTACAGATGCTGGTTGTATATAATTATGGTGTAAAACTGAATCACTGATGTGCGATACTCACTGAATTTAAAAGGATTGCCGTTTTTGCACCCATTTTTGGCTTTTTCTGCTGCGAAAAGAGCAATCTTAAATCAAAGCGATTCAACAAGTACCTGTGATAGGTGAATAACATCGGTGCTGGCAGTATATTTGTCAATCAGATTCGTTAATCCTTCATCTCTCTCGGTATATTCCATAAGCATGACATTCGTGAAGTGTCAAAATTTCAATCACTCGTCAAACCCCAATCAAATCTCCATCTTTTCTAATCTTTTCTAATCATTTCTCTTTTCTCATTATGAGAACCTCGCGGCGCAACTCAACCGCATCCGTGACCTCGGCCACGTCGTTCACGCAGACGTCGGAGATGTTCTCGGGGGCAGGTTCGGAAATCATTCCCTCCTCCATCTCATCGCTCCACTACCCGCACCACTTTTCGCGGGCCACCGAGAACTCACCGCTACTCCACGCCCAGGACGTCGACCTCCGGTCAGTGCGCTCCGGGGTGTCGGTCGACTCCGACACCGCCAACTTCCGGTTTTTCTCGCCCGATGAGATTGAAGCCGCCCAAGGTGGCTCGACGTTGGAAAATGCAGAAACTCCCGTCGATTACAATACCAACTGGGAATACAACGTTGACAAGTACGACGACGATGCCGCGTCGGTCTTACGCTCTAATGCCTCAGTTAAAAACACCCCTTCGCTCATGTCTACATCGAGATACTCACACTTTCGTGACCGTCTTGACTCTGATGCGTCTAGTGAGACGCTGTTTTCGGCGGCATCGCTCGCTAACACCGCCGCTAAACTCCAGTACCAGCGTTTCTACTTGGCAGAGGAGGACCTCGTTATAGGTATAGCAGGCTACGCTAACTGCTGGTGGAAAAAATGGCTCTTCTACGTGTTTTCTGTCGCTACACTCGGGTTGGGGTACCTCATTCTCCGCTGGTTCCCCCGCTATCGCGTCAACCTCATGGGCAATCCTTGTCCGCTAGGCAACGCTGACTGGGTAGTGGTGGAGAACCAGCATGGAGAACTCACTACCGCGACTGTATCACGTGTTCGTATCAACGAACACGTCTCGTCGTTCCTCACTGTCCAGGGAGAAAAAGACCCTGTAGTGCTGCACTTTTCATCTTTTTCGTACCGTTATACAAACTTTTTCTACGATCCCACTGAAGACCTTTTTCGTACCAACAGCCAGTGGTACGATGAAAGGTGGTTGAACATCAACGAGGCCAAATCAGGTATCTCGTACCGCACCCATGAACAGCGACAGCAGATTTTTGGCGAAAACAAAATCGAAATTGAAGACAAGTCTGTGATGCAGCTCCTCGTCGACGAAGTGCTCCATCCATTCTACGTGTTCCAAGTGTTTTCGGTGTTTCTTTGGTTGGCCGATGAATACGTCTACTACGCCCTGTGCATCTTTTTCATCTCTTTGGTATCCATCACAAACTCGTTGGTAGAAACACGCCAGACCATCCGCCGCATGCAGCAAATGTCGCGCTTTTCATGTGAGGTGCGCGTCTGGCGCCAGGGCTTCTGGAAGCAGATCGACTCGCGCGAGTTGGTCCCTGGTGATGTGTTCGAGGTCGAGACCTCTCTTACCACGATTCCGTGTGACGCGCTCCTCTTGAATGGCGAGTGTGTGCTCAACGAGTCCATGTTAACTGGAGAAAGTGTTCCGGTGACCAAATCGGGCGCTACCCACGACACGGTGCAGGATATCCCCGAGTCCTTTGTCACGCCACAGCTCCTGCGCTCGTATCTCTACAACGGAACGGGATTGTTGCGCAGCCGTGCTGACGAGCCGGTCTGCGCCATGGTGCTTAAGACCGGCTTCAACACCACAAAGGGTGCTTTAGTGCGGCTGATGTTGTTTCCTAAGCCCACAGACTTTAAGTTTTACGAGGACTCTTTCAAGTATATTGGTTTTATGACCATGATTGCACTCGTGGGTTTTCTGTACTCCACTTACAACTTCCTCAAGTTGGGTCTTCCTGTGCGTTTGATTGTGTTGAGAGCACTCGACATCATCACTATTGTTGTTCCTCCTGCACTTCCCGCCACCCTTACCATTGGCTCGGCGTTTGCTATCAGCAGGCTCAAGAAGATGCAGATTTTTTGTGTGGCACCCACGCGCGTCAACGTCGGCGGTAAGCTCGATGTCGTGGCCTTTGACAAAACCGGAACTTTGACCGAAGATGGCTTGGATGTGTTGGGCGTGCACGTTAGTAACAACGCGGCTGGGCGGCGCGGATTTGTCTTCTCGCCACTTGTGGCACAGTTACGTCACACTACTAAGACCGACGACCACGACTACAACAACGAGCGCTACCTCCTAGACGGCATGGCGTGCTGCCATTCGTTGCGCCTCATTGACGGTGAGTTGATGGGTGACCCTTTGGATGTGAAGCTGTTCGGGTTCAGTGGGGGTCGGATTGAGGAAGCTGGCGGCAAGACCCTCATTCTGCAGACTAATGGTGATGATTTCTGTATCAACCACGAGTACGAGTTTGTCGCAAGTCTCCGCCGCATGTCGGTCGTCGCCACAAAGACCACGAGGGGTTCAACCCCACGCGCCTCGACCTATGTCTTTACCAAGGGTGCGCCAGAGGTCATGGCGGAAATATGCGACCCCACCACACTTCCGGCCGACTACGATGAAATTCTCCACAGCTACACCCACCGTGGCTTTAGAGTCATTGCCTGTGCGTACAAAAAGGAGAAGAGACGGTCTGACTCACGTGCTTCTGCCGAATCCAACCTTATCTTCACTGGCTTCATTATCTTTGAAAATAAACTCAAAGCATCCACCACAAAAACCCTTCAGACCCTTAACGCCGCGGAAATCCGCACAGTCATGTGCACCGGAGATAATATCCTCACCGCCATCAGCGTGGCGCGTGAATGCCATCTCGTGGCTCCCTCGGTAAAAGACATCTACACTCCCTCTTTCGTCGATGATGTCCTCGAATGGACATCCTTAGATGGACAAAAGTCCTTGAACCCCGACACCCTTCGCCCAAAACTGGGACTCGGCGAACCGTACAGATTGGCCATAACCGGTGACGTCTTCCGCTACCTCTTGACCGAACTCAAGAATATCGACGTGTCACGTGCCGTGCTCATGAAGTGCGACATTTTCGCGAGAATGTCGCCCGACGAAAAGCACGAGCTTGTGGAGCAACTCCAGGCGATTGACTACACGGTGGGTTTTTGTGGCGATGGAGCAAATGACTGTGGTGCACTTAAGGCTGCAGACGTGGGCATTTCTCTTCTGGAAGCTGAGGCCTCTGTGGCTGCCCCTTTCACTTCAAGAGTGTTTGAGATTTCGTGTGTTCTTGATGTTATTCGCGAAGGAAGATCTTCTTTGGTGACGTCATTTTCTTGTTTCAAGTACATGTCACTTTACTCGGCGATTCAGTTTGTTTCCGTCACTATTTTGTACAAGCGCGGAGTCAATCTCGGCGATTTTCAGTTTTTGTACATTGACTTGTTTTTGATTTTACCCCTCGCTATTTTCATGTCTTGGTCAAAGCCATATCCGAAATTGTGCGTCAAGCGCCCAACTGCAAATTTGGTCAGCCCCAAAGTGTTGGTCCCGTTGGTGTGCCATATTTTCTCGTTGGCGGTGTTCCAGATCGCGCTTTGGTTGCTCGTGCAAGACCAGCCTTGGTACATTCGCCCCATTCCAGGCGCTGATGATGCGGTTCAGTCGTCTGATAACACCGTTCTTTTCCTCTTCTCCAACTTCCAGTATATCCTTATCGCCGTGGTCTTGAGTACCGGGCCGCCATATCGCGAGAGCATCGCAAAAAACACTCCGTTTATGTTGAATCTCGCTGTTTCGACACTCTTGTCCCTCCTGTTGTTTTATTTTTCAGCCGATCTGTGGGTTGGACAGTTGATGCAGTTGACGGACTTAGGGTACGGCTTTTACTGGTTGATTTTCTTGGCCGCAGCAACAAACTTGGTTGTTTTGTTGGTTGGTGAAGAGAGGTATTTCGGAAAACTTGCGCGCGTTTGGAACAAATTGACGAGGAGGAGACGCGGAAGTAAAAAGGTGTGGAAGAATTTGCGGAAAGAGATGGCTATGGGTGAATCATGCTAAACAGCCCATATTACTAGGCTCATGTATGCTATCCATAATAAGCCAACATGAGGTTAGAGTGTGAGTGACTATTATATTAAAGGAGTATTATAAGCAAATTTGGACTAGAATATTGATAGTAAGATTAGCAACGTGTGCGAGTATAGTTTATGGGATTACTTGTAAATGAAATATAGTATGAAACAATCGTCTAGGTTTACGATCAACATTAAAGACTATCGATACAAGATACAAGGTTGTATGAAGAAAATGGCTGCAAATAGAAAATTTGGAAAATTCAACGACAATGTGATAAATGATGAAAATTACCAGAACAAATTGAGGTTAAGAATAAGAGACATCTAAACACCCGTACCGCAATTGCGCGTCGCGCTGCCTAGAGGTTGGTAACGGAAAAACTGGCCCGAGTCGATGGGGGTAATGTTCAAACGGGCTAGGAGGCTTGGCGACACGAAGGATTGCTCAGACCCTTGGTCCCAGTATGCCGTTGAGCGTGTGTCCCCAATAAGGATGGGCGAGAAGTATCTCTGGCGGTGGTTGCGAGATGTGGCGTGTGTGGCAGAGGTGGCGATGGCCATGCTGGCGTCGTTGAGATCGCGCGCTGGGAATGGGCGTCGTGGTTGCCATGTGCCGTTACGTATATGGTGCATGAGAGGACGTTTCATGGGGCGTTTAGGTAACGATTGGCACCATTGATAAGCGTGTGCGTCGAGAAACGTCATGAACGACCAGTAGTTGTTGCGTGCTTTAAAAAGCTCTTGAAGGTCGCGCCGGAATCTGGGATTGTAAGACCAAGCGCCTGTCGTTGTCAAGAAATGGAAAGCAGTGGCGAATGAAGGCTGCAAGTACGGCATTTTGTCAAGTACGCGAAGGGACGATATAAAGTCTTCGTATGTTTTGACGGGGTTGGTAAGTGCTTTTGCCTGAGAAAGGGCGATCTGGCGATGGGCTTTGACGACATCAGGTGGGACGTTCCACCTAAGAAACCAGCTGAGGAAGGCCTGAACGGAGCCTAAGCTGTGGAGATGGTGGAGGTTTGACTGGAACGCTGCAAGCTCGCGCCACTGTTGGCGACGAGCTTCGCGGAGAATTTGAGTCCCAAGATGATGTGCATCATAAGGAAAAAGCCGAATTTGAGGGGCCAAATCCCGAATAATCGCATCGCGAGACAGGAAGTCTTGAAGGCGAAGCGACCAGCGAGGAATAGATGGCTGGGGTGGGGACCTATATCTAGCGTAAATAAAAGTGATCCCCACAACAATGTACCAAATATGTTCGATAGAAAACATAGGATATATATGCCGAGAACTGTTTTGGATGAAGTGCCAGGCTGGGAGGAGCTGATGGGCGTGCTGGAATAGAATAAGCGCTGCATTGGCCACAAAGAGGGGCCGTAGGTACGAAGTCGCGGTGCGAGCAGTCGGACGGCGAGGTTTGTGACGGGGCGCTGTTCGCTCAAGTGTGGTTGAGATGCCGCGGATAGACTCATCGATTTGCAAAAGGGCTGCTAATTCCGCAGGCGATGGTGGCGGCCGGCGGTTGCTGAGATAGAGCTTAATGGTGCGTATGGACTTGAGTAAGATATAAACGGCACAGCCGACCGTGATGTGGATAAGCTTATCACAAAGATGGATCCACACGTAACGGAGCGTGCGTATGCAGCGCACGAAGAATGGAAGTGTTATAACTATCCATTGAGCGGCGTGAGCTGTGGGTTGAAGCAGCATAAGCATGTCCCAAGATAGGTGATTCCAGGTGTCCGGGTGAAAGAAGGGAAGGGCCGTTGCTTCGAACACCACACTAGACGAGTTGGTTGTGGTGTCGTACGTGAGTATCGGCTTCCAGGGGGACTGATAGGTGATCTGTTGGAGCGGTTGTGTCAAAGGTGAGGCTGCCAATTGTCTGGCTGCGATGTCAACCTGGCCGCTGAGAGCAGAATAACCTTGTGCAAGGAATTTTGCAACCATCTTGAAAAAAGAGGAATCAAAATGTCTGAGCATCCACAACACCGTAGCACTAGCGGACACAAAGGAAATTCTCCGTAAAGCGACATTGTTGTTCGGGAAAAAGGGTGGTACCACCTCCATGTTAGGTGATTCACTCTTGATTCAGGGATGATCTTATAACTAGCTTGTTTATTCGAAGGGGTATTTCACCCAGAATATATAGTAAATAGCGTGAGGGGAAAGAGTATGAGGAATGTGGTAGGTCCCATATGTCGAGTACCAATTAGTACTTCCCCTCAGATGAGCGGGGTCAGAGCCCGTTGTGTAGGGGAATAGGTCAGTTGTGTAAGTCGACCCTACAACGCTTGCATCTGTGCTTCTGGGTGGGACTACGTATTATATGCACTCTTGGGCCATTGGCACCTTACAGTAGGTAATTCAATGAAATGTTTAATGATGACATTTTTGATAATTCAAAGGAACGAACTTACTGGTATCGAGAGTGACGACTTTCCAAGAGTAAGTTTGGTTAATTAAAGGTTGGCAAGGTAATAAAGATATCCACTTATAATAAAAGCAGGTTAAAGTTGGTAACAAGTTTTGAATGACTAAGATGGATAAATTTATCTCTTGTGATTTTTCTGATATCACGCTTTTAATGCGCGGCTAATGGATATGTGTAAACTCTTCAATTTTGCTATTACACCGGTTATTGAATAGTGTAAAAAGTCAACTCGCAATTATTGTTTCTCTAAAAATGATACAAGTGAAACAAACCAAAGTAAATAGGACATGACAGTATTTTCTTGGGTAACTCCGAAACTTTATAATCAGTACATATTCTGGAAATAGTCGCGTACATAGTAAATTCTGATTTAGCACAAGTGCGGAAAGCTTCAGAAAGATAAAGTTGTCATTTCTTCAGTACTAAGAGCCAGTTTTCTGTAATATATGGTTGCAAAATTGCATACTCATTCGTAAACTCTTCCAGATTTTGGAGAATTTTATCAAAATCTGGATAACTTTTTGAAAATGATCACTGTTCGCCATAACACCAACACATACAGATTCTATTTAACAAATCAACTACGATACCCGGGACCAAAAAACCAACTTTCAAACCATGGTATTTTTGAAACTGATTATAAGGAACGGCTAGAGTATACAACAAAATAACGGAGGTACAGTTGAAACCTGAAAGTGTACTAGGAGCTTTTTTTGAACTCAGTTCACCTTTTTTGAGATGCTTATCGTCAAACCTCATGATACACCCCAAAATATAAACTACTGGAAGAGGTAAACATTGATCTAACAATTTCATCAAGTATGTCTCGTTAGCACCGCTTGTAAAAGTGGTTGGTCACAATACTGTTTGAAGTTGTGATCAGCCAAATGTTACAGAAAGCTTGTTTATTTTTTGTACCAGCCTTAGTCAATCAAAGTTTCCTATTGACTTTTGCGCATTAAGTAACGCCGCAACCAGTTTTCTTCGGACTGCTAAAAAATAGTGCTGCACGCAAGAAAAGCTCCGTTCCATTTCGCACAAAAACCATTAGAACCATTCCAAGTCTGATGATGAAACCAGTGAAGCACCAAAGCAAAAATAAACAAGAACAGCCTGGTTAGCTCAATCGGTAGAGCGTTTGACTCTTAAAGAGGATATCAAAAGGCTACGGGTTCGACCCCCGTATCGGGCTTATTTTTTGATTTTTTATATAAAAATATACACTTTCCTATACCTACAGTATATTCCAATATATAAGGTGAGTCAAAAAGGGTTTCTTCCTATGTCTTATACATACCATTAAAATTCGAAAGATTTCATACTTAAATTCAAAACATAATATATAAAATGCTAGTCAAGCAATAGTCAATAACACCATGAATAAGATATCAACATAGCCAACCAACTAGTTGTAAAACCTGTCACCAGAATTGAAAATCCAAGAAACCAAATGTTAACGCAAAAAGAAATCATAAACTAATCATCACTTATTCGTATGTTTAAACATTCTTCTCATCGACAACCTTCAACTCGATAGATGTACCACCAGTACAGTCGTTGTCGGCCAAAGAGTACTTGTCATCTCCTGATGGACAAGCCTTCCAGTTTGCCTTGCCATCGTGGTACAACTCACCATCCTTGATAGAGAAACCATTCGAAGGAGCCTGCTCTCCGTAAGGTGCGACACTGCCCAACTCTCCAGTGTTGCCATCGTAATACACACCACGGCCGTCTTGGTCTACCAAAGTGCCATCGGTGTTCAAGGTGAAGGTAATATCTTTTCCTTCATTTCCTCCCACAGAGAAGACGTGAGGGTGCGAGTCAACCTTCTTGATTGGACCATTTTGGAATTTGGTTCCGGAGTGGATCGTGATGACTCCAAATTGAACCTTTCCGGAGGCTTTTGGAGCAGAAGTGGACTTTGGAGCAGCAGTAGACTTTGTAGTAACAGTGGTGGTCTGCTTTGGAGCTGTGGTCGTGGTGGTAGCTGGCTTAGTAGGGTTGTCAACCTGCTTAGGCTCCCATAAACGAAGTGCAATTCCAGAAGAACCAGTCAAGGTCAACTTCTTGTTTGAATCATAAGAAAACCCGGTTTTCTTGTACTGCAAGTAGCCCTGGTCGCTGCCAAAGTTCTTGTCTGGGGTGTCTGTCTCTACCAAGTCGTTGTTAGAAACAGTGACATACTTCTTGGTTGCGGGGTCGTACAAGGCATTTTCGTCTGTCAAAATGTAAGAAGCTTCGTTGTTGCCAGACCAGAGGTAGAGCTCGCCGTCCTTGGTGGTGATGCTGTTGTATTGGACATCGCTACCGGAGTTAATGACTAACAAACCAAAGCTTTGGGCTGCAGAAGCAATGGCAGCCATGGCCATAAAGCTGAAAGTAGTTGAGATTTGCATTTGTAGTTATTGGTTTGAATGATGAATGAGAAGCCAGTACCGCTTCAGTTTATATAGTTTTGCAGCCGTCACAAGGGCTTTCGCAACCGTTCTATTAATAGAAGTGTCAAAAGAAGCCACTAAAAAATAATGTGTTACATGGAACACAGATGGTGTTGTAGGGATAAAATTAGTTGATGTGGAACACAGATATGACGTGATAGGCTATTGATTAAACGGTATCAACGGTGCATGACTCTGGTTTTGAACCTTTCTCTTTTGCTCTAGAAAATGTTCATGAAATTGTGTGGGGTTTACCCATTAGACGGGAAGAAAGCCTCGTTATTGGGACCAAGTCTTGGTGTGTGTCGTCTAGGTTGTTAATAATTGTGAATATGGGTTAGCTGAAGGTGCTAGAACTTTGTTGTCGAAAGTGCGTTGAAATCTCCCTGAGTAACACGAGCTGAACGCCGTATACATCAGACACAAATTCATTTCTATACATAGTCAGAAGGCTCGTTTCATTAGTTTGCTGTTGGGCATTTAGCATGAATTTTAGCGATATAATATTCCCATGAAAACTCTAGCAGTAATCTCGTGTATTAAAAAAGAGACGAAGTGGCCTATTGAATTGCAGTTGCCTACACGAAATGAAAGATCTCCTTTACAACAGGTTCATATTGGGTCGTTTGTATATTAATGGTAGTTGCCAATACGATAATAGAAAAACGCAATATCCATCTTTTCAAATACACATTAGGCTCAAAGAAGTACAATTTGGTAGCCATAGTGAGGTTAGTTCTCTCCTTTCATGTTAAAAACTGTGTGACGAACCTGCACATAACACATGGATCAGTGGTAGAAACCTGGGGGTTCCGATTCAACCGTTGGAAGTTCTACAGTGCCGCTTAGTTCGGATCAGTCCACAGTAACGGATATACAACATCTGATCCATTACGTATGTTTTAAATAAAGGGGTGACGAGGAAGCTTTTCTCCTATTTGAAGTGTAAATCGGAGACTATTTCATCAAACAGTGGGCATATTTTATCAGACAGTGAGCGGATTCTAAAATCTGTGGCGCTATAATTCTTGAATATCGTGGTTGGTGGAACATCTTCTACTATTCTTATAGTTACGTATGTTTGTCAAGTGCAATCACTCTCACATAATAGATTTTATAGTCATGAAACTATTTACGAGAACGTTTTCTAATAGTACATTGAGACGGTGAGGGCCGTGTTGGCTCTGTGATCAAATAAGGCAAGTATCGCAAAGATAATATTCTATTTAACGTCTCTCGTAATTGTAATGGCACTATCCTATTAAATGTCTGTCGTAATAGTTGCGTCGACAATATGTCATTAAACACCTCGAATTGGAATGACGACTTCCTTGAAATCCTTCGTAACCCAAAATATTTGTGATTTGTTTAGTGGCCCAGAAGAAACACGATTATTGATCCAACGATTATATCCTTCCCCGTTATAAAAACCAGCTTTACTCAAAAGTCTCTCATCATTTCCTGTTATCCAAGATCAATACTGAATATCCAAAACACTACAAGAATCTCTCTAATGTCATAAAACCTGTATCCCCCATATTATCAGCCAAAACGTTTTCTGTACAATCCCAAAGCTTTAATTGGGAACAAATAGCGATAGCAAGGGTACTCAATAGCACACAGGTGATTGAAAACGCCCTCAACACCATCATAACCCCACTCACCACTCTCCTTCTGCTTTCTTACTATAAAGTCCACTCCTCTTTGAATCGGCTCCTTCTTGGGGTAGTCAGCCAACAACAAGCCAATCACAACCCATGCAGTCTGCACAACCTGTGACTCGGCCGCATCCACATAGGTGTGTGTCTCACTACTCTTCATACTCTCACTCCATCCACCATCAGGCAACTGTTTTGAGAGTAAAAACTCACAGCCCAAGTTCACTGTTGAGGAGTTCAAGTACGTTAACCCCACGGTGCTCAATGCCTCTAAGGCAAACATTCCAGCATAGGTGTAACAAACACCCCAACTACCATACCAACTTCCGTCCTTGTTCTGCGCGTTGATAATGTATTGCATTCCAATCTCGATAGCCTTCTCAATTTCGGCAGACTTATACTCCGGGTAGTGCTCGTGAAAGTAGGTAAGTCCTAGCATTGACGAGTCCAGGCACTCGACATATGGGTATTCCACCATGATATTGTTGAAAACCTCGGCAGGGTTAAGATACTCCATTGCCGCAGATGCTTTGATGCGTTCATAAGTAGCAAAAGACCCGTACTCAAAAGAACCAACGTTCTGGAGCGAGAGGAGAACGTTAATTCCGTCGTACAATCTTTCATCACTAATCGCATCCCTCACAGAAACAAATTTGGGGTGCTTCCTAATCATAATGATCGCCTTGATGGCCTCTGCAGTACAATCGCTCACAGTGTAACCTTGTTCTTTGGTGCTGAAACCCCAAGAACCATTTCTCTCATCACGGAACAGGTCAGCAACGCATGAAGTATCGAACTGGGACCTCACGAGAAACATGTATGCACGCTCAATCACATCGTAGTACTGGGGAAGATCTGCAAGCCCTGAGATAACATAATATTGTACCATAAATGCTGCATCCCAAGTCTGGGAGCCATTGGTACCCATAAGAGTCATGCCCTGTGGCCCGTGGAACGCAACCTCGTCAGCACGTGCGAAAGCATCTTCAAAAAGTGGGAACCCATCTCCTCCGTGATGGAACAAAGCAATCAAATTCATTGCAAAACTAACAGGTGCAATCGATAAGTTTGCGGTGTTCTCCTGCTCCTTCGCAATTAAATCAATCACACGACGATTCGTCATCTTCAACATCCAACTTGGCCGCAACTTTTCGTAAACACTCAAGACCGCGTTGGCAGCATCGAGAATCTTTGTGTGCGGGTAGTAGAGATCCACTCCACAAACAGAGTTTCTCGACTTACTGAAGTCAATACTCTCGTATGGTGCCTTTTCAGGGTATAACTCCTTACGAAGCGCTCTAATCAAATCGTCCTCTTCACATTGCAAGCGATTTGATTGGATGTATCCCACAGGGAGATATATTGCCCTTGTGTGCACCCACCAGCGGGCTGGGTGCACTGGTAAAGCGTATGGGAGTAACCACAACTCTGGTGGGGCTGGGTTAACACCTTCCCATTTGTAGAGATTTAAGACTGCGAGCCAGATCTTACCCCAGTGAGGGTTCACGCGAGCTCCACCGAGCTTGTGAAGCGTTGCACGTGCACGGACACAAACTGGGTGGTCAGCTTCCAATCCGAGCAACCGCAAACACACGTAGTTCATGGTGGTACCAAAACAGGTGGATTTGTCCTCGGTGTGAAGCCCCCATCCTCCATCAACTGGATGGGCATTGTTGACAATGAAACGGATGAGCTCGATACGGTACGGCTCCGAGATGGGTCTTTTGGCGTAGTAGTGTGCTGCAACGTAGCCAATGGTGAGGAAGGATGGGCCTTTGTACTGGACCGGGAATATGCCGCTTTCATCTTGGAGCGTTGAAAAGAAAGACGCACCTTTAAGGAGCGCGGCAGTTGTTGGGGACGAGGTGTCGAAAGAAGAATCGATTGTGTCGTTTAGGAAGTTAGGTACTGGCTGACCCTCGTTCGTTCCTAATAAATGCTTCACAAACAGCGATTGTTCTTCTGTGGAGGATTTGTCCACGTACTCCCACTTTGTTGCTCCGAGCTCTGTCGTGCGGAGGTGCCAACGTTTGGGGTCTGTTCTGGGGAGATTGAGCTGCTCAGAGTACAACATGGTTATTTTCCAAATGGTGGGGAAAATCAAGTAGACGGAGAAATTTTCGGTACGGGAGTGAACTTATCACCAGTTAAGCTTGAGTTTATTGTTTACGGTGAGGAGTGGACCAAGATAATAGGAAGTCACTTCTCAAATTTCTGCCAAGCAATACCGTAGAGAGCCTGGTTGTAAATGACATGTGAAATACGATGCAGGTCATATGGTCTGATATGATTTGATGTGAGCAGGGTGATAATGCAAAATAAACGAGGTTGATGTTTAACAGGTTACTTGTCGTCCAAACAGACCGGTAATTGGTCAAGAAGTCCTCTAAGTTGATATCTGAAATGCGCATCAACTGGTCTAAACGCGGATATGGTGAAGTTTTGCATCTCGATAAACATTGTGGAGAAGGTTAAAATAGTTGGAAGATCTGGTAGGGTGGCTGTGAAGTTTCTTGAGGGAGTCCTTTCATTAAATACCTCGCCGCAGAATGTGGCAACCAATTTTGCAACAAAAAGGGTCATTAAAAGGAACTACATTTGCAACAAAAATGGACACGGAAGCCAGCCAACGAGGAGAACTGCTTCATGTGTGATGTCCGAACTCTTTGATGGTGAAGGCAGTTTAGAACATTTGATAAGAGGGAAATGAATTAAGCGTGCTTCAGTAGCATTGAACGATAAGTGCTGCTGTTGAGCCAACTCTCATAAAATGTAAGTTTAGTTCAAATGAAACACCAGTGCTCTAGTCTTTTGTATTTCCTGAAGGCATTTGGCTAGCTCAGTTGATGTGTGCTGAAGTTTTCCTTGCTTACAGAAATAGCTTTGCAGCTTTGCAGCTTTGCAATGTCTCATGAATGAGCGACTTAACGAGGAGGTTATGAATTGATGCTGCCGAATGAGTAAGCCGACATAATTAGAGGATAAATTAAGTTATGAGCTGAGGTCTAAATGAGAGGGCCGAGTCCAGAATCAGTGTCAATAGTCGGCTCTTTAACCAGTCCGAGGTCGTGTGTGCAGGACCACAATTACGCGTATCCATTTTACAGTTTACTAATGCAGTCACATTTACAGTTTATCGAAGGGGTTTGAATGAATCGAGAGGTAGTATGCAGTACGTTTGGTGTACATTCATTAGCCATTAGAGTATATCCACACCGAATGACAAATACCCAATACACTCGCTATCAGCGAGTGTGGTATCGGTGATAGGGCCGTCTACCACCAGTCCCATCTACTCATTTCCTGCTGGGGAAGAAAGCCCTTGGAAACACTTTTTGTAGTCATATTACAGTTTAGCCTTGCCGTTACAGGTTAGCTCTTACAGTTTACCAGACTATTACTCTTTCCCACCGCCTTTCTCAATATCAGTCTCATTCAGTGCTTGTTGTAGCCTCACGGTCATCCAGACCGCCTTCAACCAACTTCTCCGTCGAAAAGCTCAGTAGTAAGCCTTAATTAATTCATTGAATTCGTCAGCGAAGAGCTATTAAACTTTTCAACTTCGTTCAAAAAAAATCACCATGGGCAAGAGAAAACAGGAGCAAGCCCTGGCGCTCCATAAACCACTGAAGATCCTCAAAAAGGCGACCGAGCCTGAGGACATCACCTCTACAGTCGAACAAACTGAAGACAACGAAGAAATCGACGGTTCTGACAACGAAAACGAGACCGACTCATCGGACGAAAAGCCCGATGAGCAAAATGAGCAAACTCAAAAGCAGGCCAAACGTAACAACCACCCTACCCTCTCATCCAACGATGTCCAGGTGGCACGTGAAACTGCGGAGCTTTTCAAGTCCAACATCTTCAAGCTCCAAATCGATGAGCTTCTCAAAGAAACCAGAGTTAAAGATTCACATATCGCACGCATAGAAAAAGTGCTCCACCGTCTCCACGAGATGATTTCACAGGTCCCACAATCTGGTCCACTCTCTTTGGAGGAAGCCAACTCGTTGGTGTCCAAAAAAGTGGCGATTCCATTCCCAGACCCGAAACCAACCAAACTCAGTTACTCTCTCGAGTACCGTACCCCGGCAAACGTATCGATAGTCGGGTCTTTCGGGTTGAAAACAGGCACTTCTGGTGCCAGCACTATCGACGTGGCACTCACCATGCCTGAGGAACTCCTCCATCCTAAAGATTATCTCAACTACAGGGCACTTTACAAGAGAGCCTTCTATATTGCGTACTTGGCAGACCAGTTGATTCCTTTGCTGAAGAAGCACAACCTTCCGGTGAAAATTGCGTACCATTACCACAACTCCGACCCGTTGTGCCCTGTTTTGCGCATCACCTCCATCAACAACAACAACCCAGATGACCTCACTTTCGACCGCACCCACTTTGCAATCAATATCCTCGTTGCTTTCCCCCACGGAGTGTTTGACCTGCGCAAACTCCTTCCAGATAAAAACTGTATTCGTATCGAAAGCGAAGGTGCCGAGTTACCCCCAACTCCCCTCTACAATGCCTCGATCCTCTCCATGTCCGCCTACGACTACTACCTCAAGTACCTCTACACGACCAAAAAACAGACGGCGGCTTTCAAGGAGGCCTGCATATTGTCGAGGTTCTGGTTACATAATCACGGTTTTGGCAGCGAGGCGTCCAACGGTGGGTTTGGGCACTTTGAGATGGCTATATTGATGGCTGCTTTACTCCAAGGTGGCAGCACCGAGAGTAATAGTAACGCGAAGATGCTTCTCCACGGGTTTTCGTCTTACCAGCTCTTCAAGGGTGCGGTTTCGTACCTTGCTACTGTGGATCTCAGCCTGGGATATCTCGCGTTCTCGTCCCTTGTGGGCGAAAGCACTACGGCAAAGTACCTGTCCGAGGGCTGGGGTGTTCCCACGCTCTTTGACCGCAACATCCGTTTGAACATCTTGTGGAAAATGACCAAAAGCAGCTACTCACAGTTGGTGAGCATCGCCAAAAGAACTCTTGTGTTGCTTGGTGACACTGTGAGAGACCGCTTCGACGCCGTGCTCCTCCAGCAGGCACGCGCGCCACCACTCCAGTACGATGTGGTGTTCGAGTTCGAAGTGCCCAACCAGGTCGAACTCGACGCTTTTGGACCACTCGAAAAGATCACTTTCCTCACATTTGAGAATTACTGCAAAAACCGCATCCATGCAATCTTATCTAAGGCATTAGATAAGCGTGTCCTGCAGATTAGTGTGGCTGCAAAAAGCTGTGTACAGGACTTCTCCTTGGTCAAGCGCAGACCCGCCGCTACCAATTTGGAGGTGCGTGTGGGGTTGACTTTGGATGGCAGTGAACTGGAGAAGTTGGTCACGAGAGGTCCCGAGGAGAGCGACGAATTCGAGCAGGAGGCTGCACAGTTCCGTGCCTTCTGGGGCAAAAAGGCGCTGTTGAGAAGATTTAAGGATGGTTCAATCCAGCACTGTGTAGTATGGGAGGCCCAGCGTGCCCCACTCGCTGTAACTATCGCAAAGAGTGCCCTCGATATGCACTTTTACCCCGACACATCCTCTCATGTTGTGTACAACAGTGCACTCGACAAATTGCCAGTTCCGGTGACCAACTCCAACCACGGTGTCACTCTGACCGCCAACGTGACCCGTTTGCGCGCAGCCTTTGACGCCTTGAGCAAAACCCTTGGGTCGTTGGATTTGCCCTTGGGAATCCGTGCCGTGAGCGCCGGTGCAGCACCAGCCATGCGCGGAACATCTGTTGTGCAACCTGTTCCGTTTGCCGTAGCTGCTCCAAACTTCTGGAACGATGTGGTGGTGCAGTTTGAGAGCAGTGTGCGTTGGCCCGACGAAATTTCTGCATTGGAAAACGCTAAAACAGCCTTCCTCTTGAAGATCGCAAAGGAAATTGCCTACTCCGGGTACGTGGTCCGCGACACAGAATCCATCCCATTCGGGTACGGTTACGTGCTCCACTTG
Organism: Kodamaea restingae; assembly: GCA_003707425.3. Lineage (NCBI taxonomy): Eukaryota > Fungi > Ascomycota > Pichiomycetes > Serinales > Debaryomycetaceae > Kodamaea > Kodamaea restingae. Next base: position 727,288 of record PPJA03000003.1, read on the forward strand.
CTCCTGCCTGATGGGTTCGGCTTCAGGCTCCGTGTCTTGACTGAAAAGGACGAGGACTTGTACCTTCGCGCCGTTGCGAACGCTACGAAAGAGAAGGCTTTTGTACAGGACATCTATCTTAAATTCTGCCAAACTTACAATGGTTCGGTCAAGCATTCGCGCACGATGCAGCAGTTGAGCACCCATTTTGTGTTTTTCAGCGGCACCGTGAGGCTCTTCAAGGCGTGGTTGGATCTGCAGTTGCTCCTTTGTCACTTTTCTGACGAGTTGGTGGAGTTGCTTGCCATCAAGGTCTTTGTGGACCCTGCGCCTTTCGATGTTCCAAATTCGATTGAAAACGGTTTTGTCCAGATTTTGAACTTTTTGGCTCACTGGAACTGGAAAGATGACCCTTTGATTCTCGACCTTGTGCGTACGGATGGCGACCGTCTTTCTCTTGCAAATTACCGTCTTATCGAGGCCAACTTTGCTAAAATCCGTCAACAAGATCCTAATGGTATTAAAACTCAATTTTTCGTTGCTTCGAAGGATGATCCAAGTGGTATTTTATGGAGCAACGGCTTGTCGCTCCCAATTGCAACACGTTTGACCGCTCTTTCGCGTATTGCCATTGGGTTGGTGAAGGAAAAGGGCCTTACTCCAGAGAACTTGGACATTTTGTTTGCTCCAGCCACAAAAGACTACGACTTTGTCTTGCATATGCGCCCTGCTCAGTTACTCACCGGAGTGCTTCCACCAAACACTTTCAAGAACTTGGCTGCACCACCAAACTCCTACCCCGGAAACATGGCTGCCCTGCAGGATTTGGTACAGGAGTTTTTCCGCGACTTGGAAAACAAGTTGGGTAACGCCGTGATTTTTTCCGTGCACAAGTATGCAGAGAAGAATGTCATCACAGGTTTGTTTATTCCATCTGCCATGCATAAGACGAAGTTCCGTGCGAACTTGAATATTAATGTGAAGCCCGAGGGTGATGGTGTGATTTTGAATAAGGATGCGGTGATGGAGCAGATTAGGGTTTTGGGAGGGGATTTGATAGAGTCATAATTGAGCTAAGATTGATACGTGCTGAATTATGAAGAGTGATGCTAGTCTCTTTCAGTGATGGGCGAGATAGTTGAATGCCAGGGCAGTTGATACACTCATGAATTGGGGAAATATCTGTGCCATTATTACACTCATGAATTGGGGAAATATCTGTGCAATTATTACATTCATGAATTGAGTGGAAATAGACTCAGTGGTTGAGTGAAAATCGACTCAGTGGTTGAGTGAAAATCGACTCAGTGAAAAAAAAAAAGACTCAGTGGTTGAGTGAAAAACTCAGTGAGAAATTAAAAGTGCACTTTTGTTTCTCAATGATAACCCCAGGGGTGCTGGGAGTATGGACTTGAATAGAAGTTGATAGGTATAAGATGTAGCCGTCAGTATAGATGAAGTATTTGAAGTGAAGTGAGTAGGATGTGTTTGGTTTCGTTGCATCGCAATTTCGCAGCCATTGTACATAAGCACAAATAGAGTATTTCCACCCTCTAGAGTGATGAAAAGACTTCATAAGCACAAATAGAGTATTTCCACCCTCTAGAGTGAAGAAAAGACTTCTATTTGGTGCGTTGGTGGCAAACGTGGTGTTCGAGGTATGTTTCTGCGAGAGTGGCCACTTTTGGGAGGCGTCTTGTTTGTTTGAAAAGAATATTCGTCTTGTATTAGATGTGTATATAGAGTAGAGAGACCACGCGCAATTATAGTGTGAGTATGCACACTTTCTCGTGTAGTGGGAGTTGTAACTAGCCTTTAGTGTAGTGATGCTTTGTACATATTGATTATTCTCCTGAAAAGCCTGTATCAACTGTTGCAACAACTTGGACCTCTGCGAGCTGTGTGAAAACGGAACTACTGAGATACGTTAACGGAGACGAGCCCATTAGTTGGGGTGTCCCAAAAGCCACTCAAAGTAAATACCAATCGGGTACAGTAGTCAAATATCCGTTATCGTCCCCAAAATATCTTCAACATACTCGCCATCCCGAAAGAATCTCCCACTATTTCATCCATTCCTCCCCACTTACCTTCATCAACATGTTTCCTTCGAAATTCAGGACTACTCAGGATTCCACAAACTTAAACATCTTTTGCTGTCTCCACTACTTAGTCCGATTTTTTCAAATTCTCACGAATACACTTTGTTTTCTCTGGTTTTTTACTTTCCACATGACTGCACCCGTCAACCTCGAACAACAACTCCGCGAGTTCGAGACACAGCGCTTTCCCACGGACGCCCAGACTGTGACAAACAATGCACAGGTCCTCTACAAACGAAAAAAACACTTCCTCGACCAGCTCTGGCAAAACACAACCTTCGTGGGCTACTTTCTTTCAGTGTTGATCTATATGAAAGACTCGTCCCTCCTCATGCTCATTCTCCATGCCGGAGTCCAGTTCATCATCGCATCGCACAAGAACGTCGTCATGACAGCATCCCTCTTGTCGGAAAATACCGCCGCAAAGTACTTACTTATATCCGTGTGCTTCGCCAACACATGCTGTTTCTTTGGGCATTTGTTCTTGCCACTTCTGTCTGAAAGGTTGATCATCTCATTCTTGCCCGAAAGCGAGTCGTCTAAAGTGGAATTGCTCAGCTATGACGTGTTGGTGTTCTTGGTGCAGTTGGCCAGTCACTGCATGGCCACTATGCGCGACGGTGAGTTAATGGCAGAGTCTCCGCGCGGAGAAGAAGGCGATTTTGCCGCACGTGCCGATTCATGCCACGATGGGTACAACGGCGACGTTTACTTGGCTCGTGTTGATATAATGCGTAGGTGCTTGCAGGTGATGAGTTATCGGATTGATTTCGAGGCGTTGTATGCACAGGAGGCAGAGGCTGGTCCAATGCCGACTGTTGGGGCATATGTTTAGGAGATGGTTTGTTAAGAAGCTGGCCAAGCTCGTTAGAAATGAGCCGTGTGGCTAGGAATGGTGGATGCCAATAAACATTTTAGAACCAAGGATCAACAAGAGTAAAATGTACGATGGTAGCATTTGAATGTAGTGGCATGAGGTTGTACGGTGATGCTTTGTGGTAGTAAGAAGTAGTACGTAGACTGTTTGAACAACTGAACACTTGTAGGAAGAAAAGTTAATCATTAATGCTTTGTTTGTGAATATACTTTGCATGTTGATAATCCTCGTAGAATGGAACACAGTATCGTAATATCATGGTGGTTGGCTTATGCCATTAATGTCTTGTAACGAACGTTTTCTTATTGCTTAGACAATCTGCTTAGACAATTTGCTTAGACAATTTGCTTAGACAATTTGCTTAGAGAATTCTCTTGCATACCAACATCATCTTCACAGACACTCATCTAGATAAGTCCTACGAACCCACTTGGATTGCTGCTAACAGCCTTTTCAAACAACAATGTCTTGTAAACATTTTTAGACTGTACTTCGAGTGAATGGATGGAACGTCTCTTTGATATAAGACGGGCTTCAACACGTCATTGAATAAGAAAGTTCAATTGCCTCTTGATTCTATTTGGTTCTAATTTGTGAGAGTGTTACCAAATATTGCGACCGTTGGCTGCAAACTTTTTATATTGGATTTTTCACGCCTTGAATAAAGATAGAACGAGCGCCAATGGAGAATATAACCCGAATTGAACAATATGTTCAATAAGTTGAAAATAATGATAATTAGTCAACACCTTGAATCTTGGTGTGGATATGGAGGCGTTTAAAACATTTAGGAAATTAGCAGGTACAAGCTGTCCATTTCGTCTGTTCTTTTGTGGCTGCAAATTCTTGTGAGCCACTTTTTCAAGAAAAGTATGAACTTCAAAGGAACTTGAGTTGTGTACAGACACAAACTTTCCATGTTTGTTTTGTATCCTGTTTTAGTCTTGTGTGCTTGAATGATTGGCTCTTTCTGCACACTATTCGTAGCAAGAAGCAGAAAAGTACAATGCACACAGGTAGAGTGCCACCAAACCTTAGAAGACAACTTAAAAAGAGTGATTATAGACTGACTTTGAAAGGGTAAGTTTTGCCCTCAGGTTTGGGTGCACTTTCACCGTAAAATAACCATTCAATAAAGTTTATTCAATCCTCAATCAATCTTTCACACTTCAGTAGGTCAATATCACACACAAACAAAATCACCTTTAAAACCTCATTAAACTCAGATTCGCTTGTTTCATATGCTCTTTATCAGTAGGCTTGACTCATAGTTTTGACACTGTACTAGGAAGTTATCCACTGAAGTGTTATTGCGAGAGTTCGTCCATAGTAATTCCATCAGCTAGTCACAAATCCAACTGTACTTGACAATCACTCAGTTACACCACCAAAGTCATGGGTCACTTCTCAAACTCACGCTGCGGTATGTATGGACTAAACACAGAAGTTACATAAGCCCATACGCCTGGCCGAAGCCATACCAACAGCAGTAATGATTGCATTTGGACTCAATTCCACATTCGAGCTTGCTTTGGCCAGGCGGCACCCGAGCCCCAATTACATTATCAGCCACCTCCTACCCATATTAGCTGCACTTTCTCATCCTCTGCAGCTTCGCACCAAGACTGACTGTGTCTGTATTAGTCAACTCCGCTACATCATAACCGCACCGATCACTAAAAGTACTATTTGCGTCATCACTGACTTTGTCAGTCCACAGCTTACTAACCGCTGAAATCTGTTACCGACTTTTTTTTTTAATCTCATCGCTTCATGTCCAGCATCGTCAACATCGAGTACAACCGCGTGTCCAACACAACGTCCACGGACTTCCCAGGACACTCTGCCGGCGACCATGCCTGGGACGCTGAAAAGTTCCGCGACACCTTCGAAGTCGACATCTCATACCTCACAAAACGCACTGGTAACTTCGACCTCATCAACATCGACACCTCCATCGCCAACGCCTTCAGAAGAGTGATGCTCTCTGAGATCCCCTCGGTAGCCCCCGAGACCGTGTACATGTTTATGAACACATCAGTCATCCAGGACGAGGTTTTGGCTCATCGTATCGGCCTCATCCCAATCAATGTGGATCCAGACACCATGACCTGGGTGGATAAAGACGTCGACGAAAGCGAACGTTATACCGAGGAGAACACCATAGTGTTGTCGCTCGATGTCGCATGTACACGCAACCCTAATGCGCCTAAGGACAGCACCGATCCCCGCGAGCTCTACCGTAACGCTCACGTTTACGCGCGCGACCTCAAGTTTGAACCCCAGGGAGGACAAATGGAGAAATACAAAAACTGCCCTGTGGCTGCGTGTGACCCGGACATTTTGCTTGCGAAATTGCGTCCTGGCCAGGAGATCCTGTTGAAGGCGCACTGTATATTGGGCAAGGGAGGCGACCATGCCAAGTTCTCGCCAGTTTCCACTGCGCTGTACAGAATGCTTCCAGTCATTGACATCTTGGAGCCAATTCGTGGAGCTGATGCCAAGAAATTCCAGAAATGTTTCCCAAGCGGTGTGATTGGAATTGAGAACGACGAGGCCAAGGTTGTGGATGCACGTAAGGACACTGTGTCGAGGGAGGTGTTGAGGCACGCGGAGTTTGAGGGCAAGGTGAAGTTGGGCAGAAAGAGAGACCACTTTATTTTCAATGTGGAGAGTGTGGGTGCCATGACTCCTGACGAGATATTCTACAAGAGTGTGCGGGTTTTGAAGAACAAGATTGAGTACTTGAGGGGGTGTCCTATCAACAGGGTGTAAGCGAGTCGGGGTTCTTTCACGTCTTTCACGAGGTGAAGAGAGTTAATTGAGTGCGGGGTCTTCTGATTAAGAGTTAGTGGGAACTGGCTATTTATTTAGTTAGGCATAATCTAGGTATTGTAAGTGTTTGTACTGGACATTCTTGTATGGTACGAGGATTCTAGTGTAGGTTGATCAGTGTTTGCGCGCTAGACTTGTGGGAACTGGGGCTTGTTCTTAGTACAACCCAGGGATCAGTAGAAGATGACTTCGATAGCGAAGCAGTGACCTCCCATTATGAGGAAGCAGAAATGTCAATGTGGAGAAATTGAAGGAAACCAAGGTCCAGAGAGATAAATTTTGCGTTCTTGACACTACATGGACCCCGATGAGACCACAATTCAGGTTCCAAAGTACTACGAAACTGCAGAAAAGCTATTCAACCATTTGACCCCAGACTCAGTAACACTCTTAACAAAACTATTACGAACATGCACTAATCCATCTTACTCTGACTATGTACATTCAATCAACACTTCAAAGCAGTAAATTATCAACTATCACGAAAAAAGACAGACTAACAATTTAACATACGTCTATTGTCTCTGGCAGAATGATTGGCGCTCTAACGCCTTAGAAACCCCCAAGTGTCTACAAAAGCACTAAAACAGAACTCCAAAAGTGAGACAGTCGTTTAATAATCATTGACCACAAACCGTTAGACCATCTGGCTGGGCGTATTAAGGCTCCGACGGCTTAAAAACGACCTTGAATCCCACGCTGATGTCTAGAAACTGCCAATATCAGGCTTTTCCAACACCACTGTACGGGTATCAGGAGAACAGACTATGAGATTAACCAATTTCTTGAAATCTTCAAGGACTCTCCCACAGGAACTCACCTACTTGAAATGTTGACTGATCTCCGTATACGGACCGATCTTTCTCTATGGCTCTTCACAAGAACGGGGAACTCACAGTGGCAGAAATGCATCTTGTCCAAACCGCCAAAGAAGGATTGACACCTTGCAGGAAACGTTAAATTCACTCAAAGATCTTATAATATCCCTCCCTGGATACAAGAATGCTTCCCAACCAACTGGAAGCTCCCTCGGAGGAACCAGGGGAACAGATGGTCGCGGACAATATCCATGATCTTCAACCAACCCAAGACCAACTTCGTGTGCAACAGCAACAAATCACGCAAAGACACCAATATCCAATCCCGAAACAATCCTTGACAAGGCCGATTACTATCATTTTTACTCGCACCATACTTTTACGGCTCTCGGTAACCTCCATAAATATTCCCCCACAAATTGGTACAAACATCTTTGAGTTCTTGGGGGAAACATATGGAGTCTCTAGCGGAATTGTTTTCCATCTGACGCTTGCTTTCAGATCCAACAGTATCCCTAGATCTAATACAATCTGTATCACCGTTGATTATATCACGGGAGAATCTATCCAAAGACCCTCGAAGGATACTTTCTTCAAGGAGATATTAAAAATTGGATAGATGCCAGTGACAAAGTTGACTGGCACAGACAGGGCTCGAACTGAATTGACTACAACGCATACACCCCTTCGATTCTTGTATTATAAACACCACAAGGAGTCCATGTCAACGCTTTCCAATTACAGTATAATCTTTCGGAGGACGGCAAACGTAAAAGGATTCTGGCATGGAAAAGAAGGTGGTCCCTATGACGTTGTTGCGCGCCACATCGAGGTCAGAGTTACTTATGCATCTCAATATTGCCAATATTGTAACACCCTTGAACACTCCTTTCAACGATGCATGCAAACATAGAAAATGCCTTCTCGTGACCATCCGTACAGACAATGCTCGTCTGCTTGTCATTGTGGCGACAGAATTCATCAAAAACGTTCGTTACTGCTGTTAACAATACCAGTATAAGCCAACCGGGCAAGCCTCAGATAAAAGCTTCCAGTGACGACTCCAATTTATGCAATACGTTCACTCGTAAAACCCGCTCTCGAATTAACACCATTGTGTCAGGCCCTATCCCTGAAGGGGTAATCTGACAAGCCCTATATGCAAACCAAACGTTTGATGGCACTCGAGGTTGAACCCAACGAGAGCGCTACAGAGCCAACGGCCCCTACCCCATCTTCTTCCTCTAAGGAGAGTTTGCACTCTCTCTCAAAGTCATCTTTTACTGGGTGTCTAGGCTCTTTGCTGCCCAGAAAGCCCTCGCCCAAGCCGACCCTCTCACTGATGTCCCCAGAAAGTCAACGCTGGCCATCATTGAATGCTAGAAAGTCTCAGTCTGTCGCACTTGCAACCCTTAAAGAAAAAGCACCGTATGACCCCAGCGTCGTGGCCTACTTTGAACAGCCTGTTCTCCCCATCCAAGGCCGCTGTTAGAACAGCCGCCCCTTGTACACACCAATATGCAAAGCACAATTTCCACCCAGCATCAGCTTTGGCTCCCCCCTCTCAGATGGGCACAGGGCTAACTTGCGAGACGACAAGAGATCTCCAGGCTCCAACGCCCCCTCCAGTGCCTACTCACAAGGTATCAGATGATGACCCAGGACCCCAAACCCTGGAAACAGAAAGGGTCGAAAATCTTACAGTTGATCAATTCCACTACACAAGGAGCCATCGTAGATCAACACAATATATTCCTAGATGGCTCATCCCAAAACAAATTGGATTCATCTATGTCTCTGGAACGAACCAAAAGGATCCAGTTCCGAAACTACCGATTAGATCCTCCTCGAACTGATTCTGTCTCTGCGGCCAGAAGCAATCTTCTGTCCTGGACGAAATCACACAAATACTGCAATAGAAAGACTAACCTACGCCGATTCTGACCCTGATGACCACAGCACTCGAGAAGTAACTACAATCGATCCTTATACGGATCCTGACATGGACTGTGACAGCAGTGGTGCACAGCTCGCGACAACCCTGTCAGACCACTAACGAGTTGGGAAGAGAAGAGTTGATAACCATCTACCACGCTCAACGCACTTCATCTTTCGCCAATGTACAGCAACCGGTACCACACTCATCTACGACCAGCCCGGGATAGCACCCTGACGTACCCGACAGCAAGGAATTTCAAGAACACCTTGTCTGCCACCCGATCTCGATCCCGTCACGGTAGATTGCGAATCTGGACGTGGAATATTCAACAGCCCAACGACCTTAGGGCGAGTATCAACAAAATGGTAGCGGATAAAATGGACATTCTTCACCAGGAAACATTTCTTGCGGATTCCATTAACACCATTCAACAACTTAACCTTACGCTACACAACCTATATGGCACTGATCGATTTGTACATACAATTCGAACCACTTTCGATGCGGAATTTAACAGTCGCCACACAGTAGACGCTATACCCCGAATTCACTGTGCGATCACTGGTGGAAGCGTCGGGATGCTGTAAGTTCTTCTTGTGACACTTCCAAGTAGTATAACTTAGCAATTCTTGTTATTGAAAACAATAAGAACTCTAATAAAAGCCGGTCCCTTGGCCCAGTTGGTTAAGGCGTGGTGCTAATAACGCCAAGATCAGCAGTTCGATCCTGCTAGGGACCATTCGTTCTTTTTTTTAATTTATTGACGAAAAGAAACTACTTAGAATTTAACGTGGAGTCTGTGCGTCTGGAGAAGCTCTCTCGAGGTTGTTAATCAATGAAATTTGAAACTTTTGGGTTGTTTAGCTTGTTTGACCTTATTTTTTTAAAGTTTTTTGCTATGTAAGATATGACCTAGCAATGTGTGAAATGATCTTGGAATGCAAGAATTGATCTTAGTCTGCTTAATGATATCGCTAAGTTTTTTGCACAACTATATGACCATGATTTGACAACATACCTTGTTGGTTAATGGCGATGTGTTCGAAATCTTCGGCATTTTCGATACCTTAACATTTTCGCGGCTGCAAAATATCAGAAAATATCGACCACAGCGCTGATCCACATTCACCGTGTTTAAACACAACCCCTGGATCAAGGTGCAGCAGTTACCATTATGGTATCGTGGCCCGCATAATTTATGGAGACACAGGGGGCGTAGCCCGGGATAACTTGCGCCTTACTTCCTTTTGTCTCTCCGTGGCTCAATTTTCCGCGTGTATATTTTCATCCCTCTGTGCCTTCTCCTGCGCTTGCGGTTTTAGTCTCGATGCTATTGTGAAAAGAGAACTAAACTATCTTAGTCCTTCAATATCCCAGAATATGAGGACATACCATTTGGATTTGTATCTAAATTTCAGCACCTTTGGAAAATACCAGAACCTCCACATTATCAAAAGAATGAATTAAATAGTGTTAAGAGCAAATGCTCTTGGATATCTGACACGCAAGTCTTTCAAAAATTACTTGCGTTTTGTTCAACAGTGCCGAGAATTGTTTATCTTAAGCTATTTTTCTGCTCATTCTTTATTTTCATTCTTTGTTTGCTGACTTCCGGTTGAATCTTAATACTTCTTCGACCTTATGGTTTAATATTACTGCTTTGTGAATCTCTTCCCATTTTTGAACACTCATGTCTCTTTAGTCTTCGTATCATTCTTTCTTTTCGTTCTTTGTGCTTCTTTTTCCCTTTATTATTTTTCCTCCACTGCCACACTTTTCTTTCCTTTTATTCTTTCAAACTTCTTATCCTCCAGTTGCTTGATACCTTCATCATTTCTTTATCTTCAGTATCTCTATCTCTTACTGGACGTGTTAAATTTCGCCTGTTATTTGCCACATCTCCACTAAAAGAATACATGGCTGCAAGCTATCACATACAATTCATTAAAACTTGATCGAATACACCAAACCAGTAACCTCCACTTATACAGCTCCCACTGCACTTTCATGAAAACAAAAATAATTGGTCCTCCCTAAAATGCCCGATTGGAAACTGCAGTAATCCACCCCCCACCGGCGAAACTCAGCTCGTATAACCTAGATACGACCAAACCCAGACACTCGCAGACGTACGAAAGCTCCACCCATCGGAATTATAGTTATGTCACGTGACCGCGAGACAATGTTTACAAAACACCGGTGTTTGAGACATTGTGCAAAGTGGCTGAGTATCGAAGACATGTGATCTAAGTATTACCAAACATTTTCAGCTTCTATTGGTTAGCGATAACATTGAGCAGACTTGTCCGTGTTGCAAAGATTGTAAACACCAACAGCGGCATGCCAAATTTTTTGCTAACTTGACGCAAATGCGGAACAGAAGTATTTTTTGCGAAATGAGGCTGAGAAAATCTTGCATTACCACGTCACCCAAACAAATACAATAGGCATTAGCGGTCTGCAGTAATTTTCAGTGGTTAGGAAACAGTATCTCACCGCAGTCGTCGGTTGTATCTCTACTGATTAGTTAAGGCTAGTTATGCAATATCTAATCAAATAACTTAAAGATCTTCCTTATCAAGGTTTGACAAAGTTCCAATCACAATTATTTTCTTTTACTAAGACAGATCCCAAAGGCCCATGAACATTGTCAGCCACCTCAACTCCACTCCTTCTTTACTTCTTCTTTCTTATTTCTCCAGTCTGACTTCAATCCGCCTCCGCTCCTCTCCACTCCTGCATTTTATTCGGTACTTTCTTTTTTTTGTCTCATCTCATGAGTGGCTACTTCACCGACGACCTCACTGACCATTCTTCGGGGGTCCTGAGTCCGCTACATGTGCGGCCTGTCATGGCCAAGCCGCGACTGTCTCTGGTCAACTCCACGCTGTTGTATTTTGTCAGCACGCCAACAAATGCAAGAAGCATGTCCATAGTCAGTATTGGGCTGCCCCTGAACAGTATTATATCAGACGAGCGCACTAGAACCAATAGCATCAGTAGCTTGACTATGATGGATTATAAACGTGCAAGTGCTCTAGTTCTGGATGATGAAGGCATGGAGATAGAAAGAAGAGAGGGGCTCAGGGATTTTGGGAAAAATCACGCTAAAGATCCAAGGGATAAAGACAGGCGAGGCAGAGAAGTGGGTCTACTTGAGTGCCACAGAGGAATTGATGCCAAAAGCATCAAAGATGAAGAAAAGGGAACCAAGGACACTAAACACGACAAACACGATAATGACCATAACGACGAAGACAATAGCAAAAAAGACGACATAAATCGTACCAACAGAACAAATCACAAAGACGAAAGGACAGATGATAGAGACGGAAAAACAGACTACAAGAACATCACAAACTATAAAGACTGCATCATAAACTACACTAAAGATAACATAAGTTGCCCCGGCCTCGTTAACTATACCAAAATCCCAAATTATAAAGACGACAGGGATGATATAAACTACACCACCGACATCACAGACAGAAATGGTATATCAGAAAAAAACGTCCCAAACCACACACTAAACAATCATGATATCAAATCTTACACAAATCATGGGCACATCAAAAATCACAACACAACTCACAACACAAATCTTGGCGAAAGTCAAATTGGCGAAAATCAAAATATCACGGATCAGATTACCAGGGATCAAAACTATAGTGGCCGTCAACCAAACAGCAAGTTTATTTCTAAGAATCCCGGTAATATCGGCAAGAAACAGTGCCCTATACTTAAAGGAGACTGTCAGGTGCATGATCTAGACAACCACAGTGACGCAGACTTGATTTTTGGCTCGTTCCTTAGAAACAAACATTCAATAGAATGTTATACAAAGCTACATGATGGTGGTTTAAATGATTTGAAGTCGGGGTTGGCATTTGAGTCGACAGACCTTGTGGGTGACTCGGTCAAGAAATTCAGCGCGTTTCAGAAAGGAAGAGATTCGGCGGAAACTAGCATTTTAGGTGTCGATGTTTTGCGCGACGTTCCGACGATAGATGTTTACGGAGAAACTACTTTGGAGGATACAAGTGACTTGAGCTTCTCAAAATTACCATATGATTCAGAGACAGACCCAGATCACCCTCAAAAATCACCCGCAGGCCTTCTCAAAGTAGAATCCAAAATACAGTCGGAATGCAAGTTCCGCGATCAGAAAAATCTCGTATCCCCTCGCGTGATGACCATCTCTGGGAGCAGCGCGTGTCTGTCTCCCGGTAAAAGTTGCTTGGATAACCCCATGCTTAAAGATGATGACACAAAACGATTTTTTTCGCAGCCAAAAAAAAGAACAGAAAATATTTTCCACTCAAAAGCACGGGACCATTTGCGCGCTACTCAATTGAGCCAAGGTCAAAGTATATTGGGACGTGGTATTTCGCAGGGGGTAAGTCAAGACGCTTTGAACCAAAGTATACAGGGCCATAGTTTGGATAATCTGCAAAGCCATGATGTTGAGCTTCTTTCTTCGCAGTCTCAACCTAGTCGAGCGAGCCAATACGCGGTTCCCGGAACCTCGTCAAAACCTTTGGTGACATTCCGGTCGGGTCTTTCAGAGCCACCCACAAAACGCATAGATCCGTCCGAATCAAAGCCTTACTTTAGAAAGTTTCTTCTGAAAGAGCTTCAATTTGAACTCAGCCATGCCAACACATCTCCTGTGTTAGGACCCACAGACTCTACGTGGAAGGTTGATGATTTTGCAGTACCGCTGAATAGGAAAACCGTCACGGGCCAGAACCGTCTTTTGACGCAGTTGAACCAAAAGTGGAATAAATCTGTTACAAATGAGAAAAGCGATGAAAGAAGAAAGAGGGGTCGCGATGACGACGATATTGATGATATAAGTATATAAATCCCAAGGGGATAAAGTCATGAAAGGAAAACAAACTGAAAAGGGATGGAAAGGATTTTAATGGATAAGTGCACCAGAAAAAAGGGCACAGGTATATAATAAGTGAAAGGAAATTAATCTATTAAGTGTAATAGTATTTGATGAAGTCATCGATGAATGATATGAATGGTATGGATATGTTCATGGGTGTAAGTTTTTTTTGCCCTTAAAATGTATAATTCTGCACTTTTTTGGAACAATTGTTTAAGTGGAACCTGGTTACAAAGTAAAATGAGCGTTGGCCACATTTTATTTGGAACTTGAGTAAAGGCAGATTTCTTCAACCCTTCAAGATTTGCTAATATTAGAGGTGGGGTCGCAAAAAAACCCGCACTCTTGAGAGTGTCACATTTTAATGCCTGAATGTGTAGTTTTAGTTTAGAATTGCAAAAATTATGGAAAGATTAGTATCTGGTTGTGGGTGTTTAGACGTAAAACGGTTATCATGTTTTTTCGAAGATTGTGTGGTGGCTTGCGTACAATTCTAGTAGTTCTTTGATAGGTGTGTGTCTAAAAAATACAAAAATGCAATGTGCTTATTTACAATTCGAGCCATGCTGCACTAATTTGCAGCAATTTTGGTTCACAAAACTTTGTCCAGAGAGCAGCTTGGCCAATCAATATGTCGAGTGGTTTTATACCACAGAATCTTTAATTAATGAATCATTTCAAGGAAAAATTTAAACCTATAGGTAGAGGATTGTGGGCAATCTGCTATTCGACCCTCATGGTAATTTCAGCAACGCAAATATCAAAAATTGGCAAATTTGTAGTTGGAACGTGAATTGAACTTCAACTTCAACTAAAATTGAATGAAGCTAATCCTCTTTTGTTCAATATAGATCCTTCATCTTCTAATTTATTCACTAGAATATGGCTCCAGCTATGGCCAGTTAACATTTCTAAAAGTGGAATACCACCTGTCTCCACTTTTCTTCAACATTGCCAGTTCACTTTCGTGTGCCATTCAGCGGTTTGCCGGTTGAAACTTTGCACAACTTTTGCAACGGAACAAAAGCCCCTACCTCTTTCAGCGTTTTTATTCTACGCGCTAAGCTTTGTTCAGCGGGGTTTTACTTGCCTATGACTTTTGATTATTCTTTCGTCCATTCTACATCATAGTATAATCTATTAGTTCCTTACTAAATTCTATTTAATCACGCACATATCGCACTTACGTCTCAATTCATTCCTCACTGACTTCACAGATCATTGAATAATATGCTTAAGTGATTTTATAGAGCTCGCTCTTGCCCTCAGTCACCAGTTCGTCGTCAGCGAAGAGCTAAATATCATCTATCTCATAAAATAACTTCCTCATCCTCCTCTCTCCCCCTCAATTCTGCAAAATAATCCATTTCCATGACCCTCCTTGCACTAGCTCTCTTTGACGGATCCATCGCAAAACAAGATTGCAAAACCTCCATCAAACCCTTGTGATCATTATAATTCTCTTCATCACCGTTCTTCCTTACCATTTTCCCACCCTCCAATACCCGCAATGTTTCCTCAACCACTGTATCGGGTGGAAAACACCCGTTTTCCATCTCGAACGTGAGAAAATCGTGCATGATCTTGGGTAAATTGCCGGCATATCCAGTTTCCATGCGTGGAAGATGCACCTCAAGCCCACACCCATGCAACTCTGCACACTTTTTCAACTTGTCGATGCCGAATATCGATGCGATCTCAATCAACGCGTCGGTATCATCAGGCGAATTGAACAATGGGAACTTCCGGAGAATCAAAGACAAACCGATGATACCCGCAGACCAAACGTCAATCTTGGTGCTCTGGTTAGTACACTTGAAGAGAACTTCTGGTGCGCGGAATCCACGGGTCCCTGCCCTGTTTGCTCTCCGCGGGGGTCTCTGGTCCTGCTTGGGATACGCCTTGATCTGTAACCTCTTCGTACTTGCAGCAAGCGAGGAAGTGCAGCTACACCCAGAACTCTTTTCCAGCACATATCTCTCTGCAAGTCCAAAGTCAACTAACACACCTTTTCCCTTGAACGGGTCATAAAGAAAGTTGGTTGGTTTGAGATCACGGTGCATGATGTCCTTGCTATGCACAAACGCCAATGCTTGGAACATTTCCCAGAGATACTTCTTGATGCCCTTCATGGGGAGGTCACGGTAGAAGTCGCGAAAATCCGAATGCTGGTAGAAGGGGAGAATAGCCAAGACCTGGTCCTGGTGGCGCAAAACATCCAATAATGGTGCTACATGCGAGTTTCCGCTGAGCATGTAAAGGAGATTCAACTCGTTGTGAATACGATTGGGCGACGACGTCACGTAAATCATCTTTAAGGCCACCAATGGGTTCTTTTTGGCTGTCTTTTTCAGCTTTTTAAGCGGGGGTGATTTCCACATATCTGAACCGAGCTTGACTACCCCATTCAACGCCTCCGCCTTGTAGACAGTGGAAAATGTTCCCTCACCAATCTTGTCGATGAGCCGGTAGTCTGTGGAGAGTGCAGGGAATGCCTGCTCAAGCTTGTCCATTTCTTCAAGCACCTCAAGGGAGACTGAGGTATCTTCTTCCAAAATGTTGGAGTCTAGGACTTCGTTGGGATCGATAGGTGGCGCTGAGAGCGAGTACGAAAGGTCGGGTTTGTGGAGTTTGAGTGTGTTTGATGAGAGTGATATGTGGGGTTTTTCTGTATCCAGAAGGGCATCGATGGAAGCGTTCTTGGCCTCAAAAACCCGGGGTGTGTTCTCCTGTGGTTGGTTGATGTTTTCAAGACCATTAAAGCTTTGCAGGATTTTGTTGGATTGTCGGTTACTTATGAAACCTTGAGTGGCATTAAAAGATTGAAAGGGTTGTTCGAGTTTACTTTCAAGCAGGTTTCCTGAAGCTCTGAATGGGTTTTCAAGCTGGATTGAAGCCGTTTTGAATGGATTCTTCTGCATAAGCTCACCATTTGAGCGGTTTTCTTCGTTTATAGCCGTTCTTTCAAATTTTCCTTCGCCAAACAAGTCAACACCCTTTTTTTGATGAGATTCGCAGGGCTCGGTATTGATTCTGTCTTCACCAGATGCTTTACCAGAATGATTTTCACCAACTTGATTTTTGATAACCTCAGAAGCCTCATTTTTACCAACCTCAGCAATACAATTTTTAGTACCTTTACCAAAATCGTTTCTGATAACCTTGAGCTCATTGACACTCTCATTCGCTCCACCTTTTACAGCTCCATTTACTCCACTTTCTTCGTCGTTCTCTTTGTACATTGTGCGGTTTCCGCTGTCGTTCAACTCTAACTTCAGTCGCAGCAAGTTCTGTGTTCGCATGTACGTTTCCAGACTATGCTCATTCCAGTCGTTGAATGGATCGTCGGTCTTTTGCATTTGTATCAGCATGATGTAACTTCTATGGCGGATGTGAATAGATCAACTTCTATTTCCAATTATCAACTATGCCAGCTCACTGCTAACTCTATCAACACAAAGGCCAATCACCTGTCTTTGTATATCTGCGGTGGCAAATCAAGTTTTGCTGCAAAAGTTATAGCAGCAAATGATGTATCAAACGATCCTGAATGAAATGTTACGTCACGGAGTTAACGACGTATAGAGACGCGATATTCAAGGGTACGGCGTATGAATGTGTGGTCGTTTTAGGTCTTTGGTGTGTATGGTCGGCGATTATTTTGTGCCGGCGCTGTTATGATGAGATCTCGAGATGTTTTGATCACTTCCTGCAGACGCGTTTAGATATAACCAGGAGAACTAAACTGTAAAAACTAAGGTGTAAATTTAAAGACTGTTCTTGTTGTGTGCTATCTACCTCTTATGTGATGTAAGGTGTGAATGAAGGAAATGAGTTAGGATTTTGAATCAAGGCCAATCGAGTTGTGGGATTGAAGTGATGGCTTTAGGGGTATTGAAGCTGTGATACTATTAGGAAATGTTCAACTGAAAATGGTTCAAACTGTAAGAGAAAACTGTACGAGAATGAACGCCTGGGAAAGCGAAATTAACGCTGATATTGGATTTTTATATCTAATACTTTCGATTTGCTAACACTTAACATATCTACTAATCCCGTTTGTCTAGTTGGTTGAAATTTACAGTTTAGTTCATATTATTTAACGCTTTATGCCATTTTTACATTTTGTATCACGATAAAATTTTTTACACCGTTCTTTGAGTTCACGTTCCGTTAAATTTACTTTGTAACGTACATTTTCACAAGCCTTTGCAAACATACCCCCAATAATACTCACACATATTGCACATCAACGTCTTTACATAAATTCTCAAATATCTCTTCTTTTTTATTCAGTCTGTTTTTCAGTTTGCCCTACGAATTCCCATTTTACATTTTAATTTTTACACTTTAGCTTTGCATTTCGTCGACTTGAGCTTTTCACTGATTCTTTTCGCTCTTTTTTTTTATTTTTTTTTTCACACTCTTCTTCTCTTATGTCCACCATCCAGTGTCGTACTATGAGGACGCTAGCATACCCACGCTACCGTCCTCAGAATGTGCCAGCCCCAACATCCAAAAAAGACCACAGCTCGTACTTCAACCGTGCAAGCAAAGGCTTCTTTGGACCCAAAAACATGAAGGGCGAGTACTTCAGAAACATATACTACTACCCTAACCAAACACACGAGCCAAACTACATAATACCAAACGGACAGACCGTTTTGGACTCGTCATACAAGGAAGTGCCAGCACCACGCTTTCTCCAAGGGCCTCAACGTAATCCACATTTGCATCCGTTTCCGCAGAACACCGCGTGTCAAACTGCATATGTGGTGCTGGATCAATTGAAGGCCAGCATCGTTGCCGACCACAAGGAGGGCGTTTTGTCGCAGCAATTGGCACAGAAGTACGGCATGAAGATGGAAAGAGTGGATGCAATTATTAGATTGAACAAGATCGAACAAAGTTGGAAGAAAGAAGTGAGTATTATACCCCGAGATGATGATGATTTATTTGATTAGTCTTGAAGACATTTAATGGTTAAAAAACATTTTTTCTGAAATCTCAATGACACAAGGTGAAAAATTTCATACTAACATATTAGGCCAAAATCAACGACGAGCTCGAGAAGTTTTCGTCCACAATGTACAAGCTCTTCCCTCTCTTCCAGCCCAAGAGAACCAGCGACAACCTCACGGAGATTCCTACGCCTCACAAGACGCTCCAGCAGCGTTTCTTGACCATGGCGGAATCCGAGCCTTTTGGACCAGTTGATGCGTCCAAGATCTTGGACCTTCCGGTCGCCGAGGACACCTTGAAGCTGTTGGCCGAGGTCTCCAGCAACGAGGAGACTGCGGTACACAAGAACCGTGTTCTTGTCGCTGCTGAGAAGCAGGGTGACCGTGTGCAGTTCAAGTTCACTGAGAGAAAGAGTGGAGATGTTGGTTTCAGATATGGTGCCTCGAGAAGGGACAGAAAGAAGAACAGAGGTGTTGGATTCGATGCCGAGGGTAAGATGGTGTATGTATAGATCAGGATGAGCATAGTTTGCTGAAAAAATTCAGTGAAGTGCAGACTGTCAATGATAGTGGCGCTGACGAAGCTAGTGAATATTGACAGTCATTGTATCAGCGGTGCTGAGAGCTCAATGATCAGAGATGTTAGAACCTAATTAGGTTCCTCACTGGTTTTGTCATTGAGTTGCAAATTCTGCAACTCGCTTCACTATGTCCTTCGCGGCCTACTCGTTGACGCTAGACTCGGCTCTGGAGATCCGGAGTCGTAAGTGTAAATAGGCCGAGTTCAATTTACGAACAAATTGGCACGTTAGTAGGCTTGAGTTAATTTTACGAATTTACGAAGTCGGTCAATGTAGGGTGATGCTAAATGGTGGTTTTGTTAGGGCTTCCAAAAAAAGTCAGTTATCTGACGTCACTAAAGTTATACTTTGGTTATAGTAGATCGATTTAATTTATGTTTACTTCGAAGTTTGACTTAAGAGGCTTTCTTATAATCTACCTCGTGTGAAATATTTATAATCTAGTTCCGCTTAAGGATTCATTAGTACTTCTTTACGGTAAAGTGCTTTGAAATATCGAACCTCAAGTTGTGTGTCTTTTTAGATTTAATACTTTATTCAAAGTATTCTGCAGTTGCATCTATAAGCAAAAATTCGTTTTCGTCCCGCAAAGCTGAATTGTGGGCGTGTAGCGCAGTTGGTAGCGCGTTCCCTTCGCAAGGGAAAGGTCTCGGGTTCGACTCCCGACTCGTCCAAAGTTTTTTTTTCTACTATATGCATTGTCTTTTGCTTTTGGTTTTATTGAACAATGTGTCAGTGAGGAGACAGCATCTTTCGTGATGTTTAATAAACCTGTCATTTATTTTTGGTAGTCTTCCCCTTCTTGTACGTACTATATGCATAGTCTAAAAGCATCAAAGAAACGAAAGATTTGTCGATATAAGTAATTGGAATTTATTCTGCGTGATTGTCGAAGCATTCTGGTTGAAAGAAGAAGATACTAACTCTCTACAAGTATCTCATCAAGCCCTGAATAACGTGTACTATGGGTATATTGGTATTGTTAAAAAGCTTACACTCGCCCAGAAAACCAAAGCCAATTCATATCACATACCTTAACTACTTTCTTACAAATGTATGCTTGATGTTGAGGTAGTTGATGCAAGCCAAACAATTAATTAATTGCTAGAGTGTACATATAATAGTCAAGGGAACCCAGTGTTAAAGTTCTGAATTGTCAAGTAAATCTCTAGTCTTCGCAAAGTTCCTTCGCATACCGTTCTATCAAACCGTTTGTGCATTCACTCAATATCATACCTTTATAGATGTGCTCAATCTGACTCCGGAATCTCTAATGAACACATTTGTCACGGGATTGATGCACAGAGCTGAATTCTCACCTTTACCAACAGTTCATTCTTGTTCTAGCTTATTGTTATTGAAATCACCTGCAAACACATCAATAATTGCACTTCATTCTTATAGGACTTCGAGCAAAGACCTCAATTCTCACGCCATACTGAGAAGCACCTTCTCGGCATATCTCCGTTGCCACCCTACGAAGTCCATATTTTTGCAGCAAAAACTTTCCTATTTATTTGCAGCTGTTTTCTCTTTTTTCATTCTTTCTTTTTTCCTTTCGCGTTTCTGGACACGTCTTTTTGTTCTGGGGACTTTTTTGTTTTCTTCAACATGAACTTCTTACTTGTGTTGTTTGCTGCGCTCTGTAGCGCCTCTCCATTCACCTTCATCCTTGGTGCCAGTGAAAAGGCATGCTACTACATCTTCACATCCAAGCCTAACACCCCGTTGAGCTACTACTTCGCCGTGCAAAGCGGTGGATCATTCGATGTTGACTACGCAATCTCCAACCCACGCGGTGACGTTATCGTTTCCGAAAACAAGGTCAGACTGGGAGACTTCATCTTCACTGCCAATCAAGTCGGTGAGTACGAGTTCTGCTTCTCCAACCAGATGTCCACGTACGCAGAGAAGATCGTTGACTTTGAGATCAAGTTTGAGAATGAGGCCGACAACAAGGACAGCGTTCGTGCCAAGATGCCACAGCAGCCCAACACTAAGCCCATGGAGCACGTGGAAAAGATGAAGGAGACTGTTGACAACATTGACAAGCAGTTGGAAGGCTTGTTGCGTACCTTGCAGTACTACAAGACTAGAAACAACAGAAACCAGGACACTGTCCAGTCCACCGAGCTGAGAATCTACTTTTTCAGTATTTTGGAGGTGATCTTGATGGTGGCCATGGCAGGTTTGCAGATCACCATTGTGCAGCTCTTCTTTAAGGGCTCCAGAAAGCAGTTGGTGTAAACGATCCATGTCATACAGAGTCAGTGAGAAGTTGGTGATCACTTAGGTGTAAATTAGTTACGTTATAACTGATTAGCTTATAATGCTTGGGTGCGAACTCGTCATTGAAAGTATAACTGATCAATGAGGTCAACTAATGGAGGGTACACACTTGGTTAATGGAGCAGACAACTGAGTGACAAGCTGGTACGAACTGACCGAATCATAGGAGGAGAAAAAAGGCGTCGAGAAGAAAAGGAGAGGTATAAGAGGAAGAGGAAGAATAGTAGAAACTATGGTGATGTTTTGATGTATTGTAGGAACGAGGATAAAAGATATAGAGCTTAAAGTGGGCTAGGCTTGAAGCTAGAGCATTAAACTTATGTTCGGTTCAAATTGAGTATAGAGTATAGGCGGGTCATTGAAGAGCAGGCTACTAACCTTTGTCATATGGAGAGTGGAATTTTTGAAGGGTTTTCCAACAAATGAGACACGAACAGATGGATCGAGGCACCTCTATAAACTTCCATCCTGTTACAATCAAGTATATCTTGGTTTTCATCAACCAACTTTAAAATTCGAGGTTTCATTAATAAAGGGTAGGTCGCCAGGATTGCGGATGCAGATTCTGAAGTAAAGTTTATTATCTGAATATTTGCTATTAGTTCCAACTCAGCAGTGGTAGGTAGTGTGCTCATTATGTTATGGAAGACTTAGAGTCAGTGTCTAGTGCTAGTCTCAATAATATTGCTGCAAATCTGCATAAGTGCATGTACTCTTCTACACTATATAATGACGAAATGTTTGTGGTATTTGAGTTATGTCCAGTTCATAGAAATGAAATCATCCCAACTACAAATGATTTAGATTCCTTCAGCCCAACGTGCAAAAACCTTGTTTCAGCTTCAATGCTTTGTATTCATTTTGCAAGCCTCAGAATATCTGTAAAGATTTTTCTAGCAGGAATTCTAGTGAATTGATAAGAGTCGATTCCACTTACGACAGCATAATATGGAATACTTGTGCTTCTCGAGCTTTCCATGAAATTGATGGATATATAGAGAATGCCTAAATGCTGTTTTTTAACGTTGGCTGATACAGTCCCATGCTCTGTTTTGCCTAAGTAGCATACTATATTATATTCTATACATAGATCATATTCATTAAAGTGATTTAATAACAGTAAATACCTCCAAACTAATTCCTCGCTAAACAGGGCAACTGATTTTTGAATCCTACAGGTTTTTGCAGCCAGAAGAAAAGCTCTTAAATTTTCTTAACTGGAACGTTTCTGATATGAACTCCACATAGAGAACTTATGAGCAGTTTCACCTGAAGAACAACCAGCCGAGTCAATACCCTACGCTCTGAAGTTTAGATGCAGCGCGTTCAAGAATTATATTTAATACCCAAAGCCAATGAGTTTGAACTTCAATAATTCCTTTCTTCACTCGTATATAGGCTTTCTTGGTTTTCTACTATCTCAATTCATCGATAAAATCAAAGCATAGAGAAAATCACTAAACCTCACTAAAAGCAGATCAATAGACCTCAGTAAAAAGCACATCAGTAGATAAAAAGGTAGATCAGTCATCAAGAACAAATAAACAATATCAGTAAAGGAACATACCAATGAAATATGAAAAAAATCATCAGCAATAAAAGCATCGAATACCAGTATCAGGTATCTACACTAAGAAGTGTAAATCGTTCAGAATAAATTCCCCAACATTGAATAGTTAAGTTTGATTCTCGGAAACATTTTCATTCCTTATGTTCCTTCATTTCCATTCCTTATTCCATGTGAACTCAGCAACTTCCAAGACTTCACTCATTCGTGTCTGCATCACACATTGAATTAAACGTAGTTGCAAATACTCTACCGGCTTTCTGAAATAGCTACTGATTTACGTGCCCCTACCAAATCACAACCACTTGACTAAATCAGACCAACTTAAATACACAGGTTATACAGGAAAACGTACTTGAATATAGTCCTTGGTTGGCCACATTCATAGCATACACGGACTTGGTACCTCAAGCTTATTTTAAGTGAAGCTCAAACTAGCCAGTAAAGCTTATATTCGTGCTGAAGCTAGTGGGTAAAGCGCGTACTAGTGGGTAAAACATACACCAAACTTGCCAAATCTACCTCGACCTTTTCACAAATGCCCTCCGATTCAGTAGCACGCGACTCAGATGTCACCGTGGCAACAAGCATCACGCTGTACACCGAATATCGTGGTTTCTTCATCTATGTGATTTCTGGTAGCGCCATGTTGGCTTGGATTGCCTGGTCGCTTATTCCCGACCACGTTCTCGTAAACACTTTTGGCATCACTTACTACCCTGACAAGTACTGGTCCTTGGCGATACCATCCTATTGGTTGGTCTGTATGTTGTTTGCGTACATTATCATGGGATTGTACAATAACGAGGTGAAAACTGTTGCACTTGAAGATGTGCGCAACTTTACTGACGAGTACCTGGTATATGTGGAGAGCGCAGAGGATGTTGACTTAGGAGGCAGCCGAGTGCGGGACATTCCAGTTACCTTAGTGAATGAGATCTTGTATGGGTAGATGAGGAAGAGAGAAACGACGTGAGCGACATTGATACGCACTAGACACGCGGGATTGTACAGCATTTAATAAACTCGAAAGACCGAGAGAGGAAGAACAATTGGGACCCTTTCACTATAATTTGACCAATGAATTTAAAACCGAGTCTTTAGATCCGTTTGACGTGAAAAATGACTGCTAGTCCCAGAAGTAGACAGGAAAAGTCATTTAAACAACGCTTCGATGTCGTGCAGTGTCGCACAATGTCGCTAACTGCATAACGAGCATTCTAAGCATAATTGCGTAACGACCTAACAGTGAAATGGTGTCTGAGAAAATATATATAATAGAGTTGGTAATGAAGTAGTTATAGAGGTAACTGCGCATAAAGGGATGTAGGTGTGTATAAAGCGGGAATATTTAGATAAACCTTACTTATGACCACATTCTTCGCATAACACTGAATACTGCTTCCCAAATTCCACTGCCACTACCAACAACACATCACCTAATGCGCCTCAATCCACTCAATTAGTTTGCATAAAGATCGACGTTCCCAACCCCGCTGATTACATAATATTTTGCACCCACTCGAGGTTTGCGATATTAGATGACGATAATGACCCCAAAGTTGATGCGGAGCCCGACAGTAGTTGTAGAAGATTGGATATCATCAATTGAATTATGCATGCGAAATAACAACCAACGCGGTCACCTGTTTGAGTTAGAGTTCAGACATGATGAGATGAGGATGAACCGATGCATTTGCCGTTATACATTGTATGCCTGTCTCCTGGTCCTACTCATAAATCTTCACCGACAGGGTTACACTTTTTGAACTGAAACAATAGGTTGGTGATTTATTGCTAATGGTATTGGTCTTTATAGGCTGATAATATCCTTCAAAAGTCATTTAAATGTATGGGCTCTATTGTTTCATTTCTTATTATGTGCCTTAAGTCCACTTCAACTGCTGTTATTCAATCATGTATATCAATTCTATTACTCCACTATATATCTATGAATCACGAGGTCAATGATCCCAAGTTAGGCCAACCGTTATCTGAGGGAATTTAGATAATTCAGTAAAGCCCAAAATTCCAACCCACGTCCTAACTTCCATTCTTCCATTTAGTTTTCGGTCATCTCAGAGTTCAGTTATAGCTCTCTGCAATTCTTGTTCTCTCTCCATCCCCCAACATCTCCATGACACTTCCCCAATCAGCCCCCAACATCTGCTTATATCCACCAATCAATTCACGCAAGGCATCGTACAACCGCGGCAGAACATTGTCGTAACCTCCAACACATGCCACAAACATGGCGAGGTTCTTTCTGCCCGAATGCGTGGCCAAGCCGCCAAAGCCCGCGTCGGGATTAGCCTTGATAATGTTGACCATACCCGCGAACGCTGACTCCTTCTCTTCATTCTCCACAAGCATTGCCATCTGTGTGCACCAAGCCACGATGTACTCGACAAGGCGTGGCGCAAGAGAGGATTCGCCTGCAGCGTCGCAGACGCCGAGCCGGCCCAAGCAGATTGCGGCGTTCTCCAAAACCGTAGGCTGCATATCGGCGCTGTTGATGATTGGCACTAAGAGCAGAACAAGGCTGTCGACATATCCGCGCATCTCGGTGTACGGCAAACGCACGGCCATTTCGCCTACCGCCCATATAGCGTTATTGTAGACCGGATATGTGTTGAAGCTACGGTTGTCGATTTCGTTACCGACGCTCACCACAATCAGCGAGATGTAAGGACGGAGAAGATCTAAGCAAAAGATGGCCAAATCTCCGAGAAGTGCATAAGCCGACTGACGAACGTCGGCGTTATAGTCCTCAAAGCACACCATAGCGAGCCCTAAAAGGTTCAGAGGGTGCGTCTGAATCAATTCTGTGGCGTGCTCAGCCAAACCCTGCACCAAGCCGTCAATCAAGTCCAAGGCAGTGACGAGGAAGTCCGCCTCGGGTGTAGAAACCAGCGGGTCCGTGACGCAGACCTGCAGCGTTTCGATGCAAGTCAGCAAGATCTTGCATGCACGCTCGTAAACCGGCATGGCGTAAGGGGCAAATGCATCACCAAGCGTCGCTGCAACGGTCGCCATGCATTCGAGAAGTGGCCAGAGGGCCACGTCGTTGTCCTCAAGCGAACTCCACTTGTGCATGAGTGGTGGGAGAAGCACGTCCATGCGTGCTTGCTGTGCAAGAACTTCGTAGCCCATCTTTTCCACAAATGTTTGCACACAATCGTACAATACCATCATGTTTTTGCGCTGGTATTGGGCAAAGCATGCGGCAAAGTGCGCAAGCATGGCGTCTGTATAGTGCGCAAGAACGTCAGTGTCAGTCTCCTCAATAAAAGCACTGAGCGCAGAGCATGCAGCCTCCTGCACAGCCTGGACCAGGTCCAAGCCGCAGGCCACCACCTGCGTCAAGGTGGGCTCGAAATACCCGGCACACGCGCCACCTTGACGTGCTTCACCACACACCCATGCTGCATAGCGCAGAAGCGTCCAGCACAGAATTTGCCGCACACGTGGCTCGGCGTCACTGAGACGCTCAACCAAGAACGGCACAAGGGGAGGGAGTTTATCGGATGCAAGGTCAACGCAACTCTTGGACATGGCTCCAAACGCAAGAATACTCGCCTCACGAACCGGCCATTCTGGCAGAACAATCCGGTCCTGCAAAACCGGAAGTGTCACCTCGAGAACCTCTTTGGGCAAACTAAGCGAAAGCATGTCTAAGGTCGCAGCAGCGCACTTACGCAAACTCCACAGATCAAGCTCGTCATAATCGTCATCGTCGTCCTCATCGTCATCGTCTTTGAATCCGTGGGTATCCTTTCCTTTTGCCATTTGAGGACGGATGTCCTCCTCACGGTCTTCTTTGTCTCTCTGGTCGGCCATTTCCATCATGAAACGCTCGTCCTCGGAATACACCATCCGGGCAAGAAGAACCGGAAGAATTTCGGCAAGGTGTGGGCGGAAAACTTCCTTGTCATCCGTCGCCGAGAGAGCAAGCATAAACTCGCATGCCTCGAGGGCAGTCTCGTCGGAATCCGCCGAGGTGTTCGACATCAAGTGCAAGCAAAACGCAAGCACGCCGCCCAAATGTGGCGTGAGCTTATCAGGACGCAGCTCGAGAACAAGCAGGAACGCCGTGCACATATTTTTTTGCACTGCAGGCGACAGGTCCGATGCAAGCATAAAGAGCTTTTCGAGAAACTCGTCGAGATGCACGAGGAACGCCTGCGTCTGGAGTGGCACAAACTGACACAATGCGTTGATCGCGTGTGCGCGCACCTGCAGCTGCGCATGCGTGCAAAAGTGAACGAGCGCGCCAATCACTGGAGGCGGGTTTGGCGGTTGGCTCAACTCATATGGTGAGTCCTCGCAAATCTTTGAAAGCGTCGACATGGCGGAAACCTGCGTCTCGGGGTTGGGAGACGTCTCCACCATTGCCATCAAATCATCAAGTGCGTTTTTCCAGTCCAATCCGTAGGTCGAAAACAACGTAGCAATAATATTTCCGGTGATATTACGTACAAGTGAGTCGTTGACCAAAAGTCCCTGGAGAATGTTGTCAAGAATGAAACTCTTATCTGTGTTTGACCTTTTGACGGCGTTTTTCAACTGGACTCCCGCTCCAGCACGGACATCCAGCGGAGCAGAGTTGTCGAGAAGAATGTGAAAAAGGTAGTTTTCGTAGTGTGGCTGAGACTTTGCCGTGGCAAGTGCCTCGTTGGCCTGATGGCGCGTATTGTTGTCAGGCGAAAGAAGCCCGGCAAACACCGACACGAGGTGCGCTGAAGTAGCGGGGTCTGGAGACCACATGGATGATGAGAATACGAAGAGAAGAGAAGAAAAAAGAAGTGAGAAATGGGACTTAGTGGTAGAAAAAAGAAAATAGCGACGGAAATTATTAAACTAGTGAGAGAATGAAGAAAATAGCGAGAGCAGGAGAAAAAACGACGAGAGAAAAAAAGAAAATAGCGACAAAAAGAAGGTGTTTAGTGATGGAACAAAAAATAGTAGGAAAGTCTTAGGGAGAGAAAAATGGATGGGAAACTTATAGGACACTATTGCGACTTCTAATCTGATAAAAAGAAACCCATCTGGAGAAAAATCACACACACCCTCAGAACTACTTTGCAGTTAATTGTGAAACACTGACAGCTTTGGCCACTCAAAATACCAACAGTTAATATTTAGTGGAACCCTTAGTGCCACCCGAAATATTATCTAAAATATCAGATATCACGAGGTGACTACTGGTACTCCCTATAACTTATTGATCTGTAGTACTGTTATATTATGTAGTTGGTATTTCAACGTGAGAATTCAGTTTCAATGTTAGAGACCGAGATATACTAGTTGTAGCATTGATTTAACTAATTTGTAGTGAACTTCTTCTCTGGGAGGACAAATGAGCAGTACTAATAGAGAACAGTGCTCTTCTGATAACCAGAGAATGTTCATTTTAAGATCGGAAGATGCTTGGCCCAAATGAGCTTTCTGAACCTAAACCTTTGATGCTCTCACCATTAGAATTGATAAACCGGCTTTTAGAATAAAAAGTCAGTACTTCAAATTCATATCAGCTTCAAATACAAAAACAGTGCGAGAAACTGGCTGTTGGTGCCTTACATTGTAACTCTTCTTTGCTGTATATGTAGTTATGAAATATTTTGGCTGCAATTTTTTAGATTACTCTACTCACCATGCTGCCGACTACTTTAAGTGATTTTTTTTAGGCTAGTTTAAGCACAAAATTGTGGTTATTTGGTCTTATGGAAGGACCTTCAAAGATCAAGTATCCAACAGGAAGACAATCAGAGTGAAAAATAAAGCGTCTTAGCTCATTTCTTGAAATTATGTGTAACCATGAACAAAAATAACTCACATAAAGTTAGAGCCATAGAGAAACTTATAGTAAAAAACAGAAACATGAAAGAATATAGAGAAATTTAAACTAAGAAACTTAAACTGAGAAAGAAACTTGATAAAGAAAAAACTTGACCTTCCTTGTAGATACCAGTGGAAAAAGCTGGTATGAATACCCGTACAAATTCGAATTTCCTACGGCTCGTTCCACGGCTTGTGATATCTTGTTTGTAAAATGTTCAACTTTGTACTCGTTAAGTCTTCTCTCCACTTCGAACGATCTTCTTTCTTCACTTTCAGTCCTATACTTCCTCTCAAATAAAACTCATCACTCCCTTCTTTTCCTTCTTCTCCTGCAATACTCTTCACCACTTTCAGTTTACTCGCGATTCATGCAATCTCATATATTCATAACTCTATCACCATTCTCTAAATACTCTCCAGCACTGATATTCAGATTTCTCATTTGCTAATCACCCTTCCTTAAGTCTGCTCATAATCAACTCGTCATTAACTAATCTGGCCTTTCTCATCCAACTTCTCTTCACTGCTCATCACTCTTCGCCTCATAACATCCCATCCAACTCAGCCAACTTCTCAGCCAACTCATCAAACTTGCCCAAGATAGGCATAAACATCTCATGCACAGGCTTCAGCTTGCGCTTGTCAGCCAAATTAGTGCGTCTGGTAGTACGCCCCGGGTCTTGCACACTGTGATCTCCCCCACCCGAGCCGCACGTTGCCTCATTGGGAACACGGCCCCCCAAAGTTTGCGACTTGAGCAGGTGCGAAGCAAACGGCTGCACTACGTGCGTTTGGCGTGGCCATGGGCCCGTGTAAGGCAGGATCACGCGGACTTGCGGGGACCTGATGTTAATGGCTGGTTCGTCGTCTGAAGATGTGGTTGGCGATCCAGTCACGGCAACCTGTTGGGGAGGCTGTGGGAGGTTGGAGGCCACATGCTCGCGTGGCTCGAATGGGTCGCTTAGTGCAGGGAGGGAGGCAGTTTGCCTCTTCAGCGGGAGGTGCAAGGGGGTCGTTTTGGAACTGATGTTGTTGCAACTGCTGGAACTGATTGCAATCTTGGGGTTGCCTGGGGTGCTGGAGTGATTTGGGTTTTTCAAGCCTATCAAACTAGCCAGCCTTTTCGAGTTGTTCTCAACGTTTGAGTCATTTGAGAAGTTTGAATCACTTGAGATAATTGAGTAATCCAACGTGTTTGACTTGTCTATGCTTTCGTCGGAGTTATTTAAATGCGTCGATTTGTTCAACTTGTTCACACTATTGTCTGAGTTGTTTGATATGTGTATGATATTCACGCTCTCGTCTGAATGGTTTGGTTTTTCCAAATTGTTTAAGGAACTATCCAAAATTTTATTTGAATATCCCAGAGTGTTCAGATGGTTGGAAGTACTTGCCATCTCCAGACCGCTTGGTTCGTTCAATATAATTGATTTTTGCAAAACACCCAGACCTTTTGGAGAGTTTTCCTTCTCAAAACAGGGTTCGTCTAATATGATCGACTTCTCCAAAATGCTACCGTCGTTTGAAGTATTTGCCTTCTCCAATATGCTAGTATCGTCCGCATCCTCTAAAATCTCGATACTTCTGGTTTCATCGTTGGCAGCCTCTTGCTCCTGTAAACTGGTTTGCAGGTTGCCCTCCTCACCATAGTCAATCTGTAACTTTTCCAAGTCATCTGTCATCTTTGCCAACCGATCCAAAATGACCGACCGGCGTAACACCGTGCGTTCATCGTCGCTCCGGTTCGGCGGCGTATCTGGCGAAAAAGACCCAATTGAGGCAGAATCATGCGGCGACACAGGCACTACTGGACGCGCAAATGCAAAGGGAGCGCTGTCACCAAAGCCACTGCTTTTCTTCTGGCTTTTTTGATTTTTCTGGGTTTGAAGATTTTTATTGCTCTGAAGATTTTTATGACTTTCCTGGTTTTCATGGCTTTCATGACTTTCTTGTTGATCACTCTCTTCATGGCTAGAGTCTTTCTTAATGTCAAGTTCTTTTTCACTCAACGAATATTCGTCTCCTTCTTTCCTCCCGCCGCTTTCTTCAGAATCAGTGAACTGCACATTTGAGTTGCTTTTGTAAGGATTAATGAAGGGTTCTCCAAAGTCTTCAGAGTCAGTACGACTGTGATTAATGTCACTTTGACTGATTTCAACCTGATTTTGCGCATCGGAACCCCGTTGCTGGTTACTGCTTTCACTGCTGGCCTCTGGAACGCTCTTACGCTTCAAGCTATCCATTCGTCTGCCACCTTCTCTCTTCTTGACCACCAAAGGCACCTCCTGCGGAAAAACATCACTCAAAACTTCAGAATGGCGTTCTTCATCTATGCGAGGCACAATCTCGCCATGCGCAACATCGTAACCCGAGCCAAAATCTTGCATTTTGCACTCACGAATGGCCTCCGCGGCAGAACTGTGTTGTGGCACATCTTCATCGGCCGCGTCTTCAGCCGCATCTACAAAGTGCACAGCCCCATCGTCGTCCTCATCCTCCAATTCGCCAAGATCCTCGAACGTCACCGACTTCGACTTCTTGTTGGTCCGCGATGAGATCAGCGCTACGTCTCCACTCCACGATCCACGCTCCAACTCCTCATTCTTAAAGCAGTTCAACCGCGCAAGTCTTTCGGCAAACGTCTCCAAACATTCTGCTGGAACAAAACCGATTTTTCCGTCCTCGGCATCGTCAGCGTCTTCATCGCCATCGTCGCTCTCGTATTCCGCACGGCCGAAGACAATTCCGTTCTTGCGCGTCAGCCGTTTGCGCTTGATGCGTGGTTGTTGTCTCCTTTCCTCTTTGCTGAGTTTCCGCACTAGCCACCAGTAGTTGTCTGTGTCGTTTATGAGATACACTGGTTCGTCGCGAAAAAGCGAGCAATGCAGCGGGTCAGGGCCGGAGAAATCGTACAACCCGTAGAGTTTGTCGGGATCCATGTCGCGTGGGGGTGACCGCGGTGGAGAGGGGGGAAGATACAACTCTGAGTCCGAGTCGGAGTTGGAGTTGGCATCCGAGTCGGCGTCAGACGTAGGGTCGGAATCGAAGTTCGACGTGGGGCTTGTGAGATTGAAGGTGTGCGTAGTTACTTTGTGGGGGATGTCTTCGGCGACATCCGCGACATCGTCCGCGAATCCGTCGCCGGCTCTATGAGTGGCATTCAGTTCATCGCTCTGTTCCTCCATTTTTTCGGACGCATACCCCGCTTTACCCATAATTTCACCAACTTTAAGTGCCTCCGTATAACCCATATCATCCACACACGACTCCTCCCCCATATCGCCCCGGTACTCAATCTCCGGCAGAAAATGTACATTGTAGTCATCATACTCCTCATAATCGTCTTCCCCATCCATGGCATCAAAAACATGCACCTGCCGATGTAACTCGGGGGATCCGTCGCCGACAAACGTCGCCATGAGATCGTGGTCCGTGTGCACGTGACTTGGGGGGGTTTTGGGGGTTTTGGGGCGTGCGGCGTCTTTTGCCGGGTCCTTTACGGACTTGGCGCGGAAATCCTGCGAACCGTTGCGCGACACCGACGTCCACGAATCCGAACTCTTGCGCGACACCGAACACGCGCTGGTCTCGCTCTTGTCGGAAGCACATCCTTCGAGCTCATTCTGCGCAGTACTTATGTAATCCGGAATGCTAACGTGATCTGTGTTTGGGAGCGGTGTGGTCTGCAGGGGCTGCGCGCTCTGCGCACTTGCGCTTTCGCGTTCTGCGGTTCTCTTCTGCATTATGCGCGCCTGGCGTTCTTGGAATAACTCGTTGGGATCGAGTTCGTGCGGGTCATCTTTCATTGTTTGGAGGACTGCACTCATATCGGGCCGCACACTACCTTTTGTTACGACCACGCTCGCCTGGCTGCCGAACGAGAGTTTTCGCTCGATGTCGGATATTGCCTGATTGGTGGAGTGTAGTGTCGGACTGAGAAACGCTGGTTGTGGTAGCATTTGAGTTTGATTTTGGATTTGCAGTAAGTTTGGTGTTTGCGGAGATTGGTTATGGGTATTTTGAGGACTCAGCATTTGTATCAGAGTTGGACCATTTCGCGATGGTTCTTGATGATTCTGTTCAAGATGTTCGGCCTGGTGGTTGTGTTTTTTCTCTTCATCTTGTGCTTGATCTCGCTGATCTTTCTTTTGTTCTTGTCCACCATTTTCCCCACCTTCTTGTGGCTCATCTGGGAGTCGAATTTCAACACGGCCGAACCCCGACAAATCGTTGAAAGAGTTGAGGTCGCCAAAGGTCTGTGGCCGAATGTGATCATGCAAGTCGCCCGAAGCGAAGACGTGGCGCGGGTCGTGTTGCGAGTCGTGCCGCGAACCCACAGAACCCTCTGCGTCATGAATGTGGCGATCGTCTCCGCCAGTGTCGGAGTTCATCTCAGCAGGGAAGACCTGCTTGTTGTTGAATAGCGCCGCGTACGAAAGCGACGGATTGTTGAGGCTGAACTTGGGCTCGTCCATGGTAGAAAAGAAAAACAAAATTGAAAAGAAAGGAAATTAGTAAGGGTCGTGAATGTGAAGATCCTGAGTACAAGAGTAGGTATGTGGGCACGGAAGCAAGGATTGCTAGCGAATTCACCGGCCTATATTTACTATACGACTGTTATATATACTGTTGCTATTTATATGTATTTACTTGTATTGACATATATTGCATCTATACTTCACATTACGATTCCTATTTACATCTATATTTACGTCACTATCTACATCTATACTTACGTGCGTATTTAACAAAATTTTAAGACAACTCAGTGAATATTATGTTGACTAAGCCCAAAATTTATGATTCTTGAAGTCTCTTGGAATCATTTGGAACCGTTTATTGTTTACTTTATAGAAATTGCTTTGTTAATTTATTGCACGGTTTTAGAGCCCCGCCAGAGAAGGGTGCTAAATGATTTAAAATGTAATTACTTGATAACAGCTGAACTAACTTATTTTTGTTTCAAAAGTTGTGAAAGTCTACTATTTGAGCATAATTTTGGATATTATCACGCTACTTTACTAGGCTGTCCACTATTTCAGCACGCATTTATGGGTGGAATTAACTGTTTTAGTCACTACTTAGCATAGTTTGTTCTCATAATTTTCTGTCTATTTTTCTCACTATTTCTCACTTCTACCACAATCTCTACCTCCACCGCCTTTCTATCTTACCGCTACTTCTCTGCAAATCTTTACTCTGCATAATTACCTCCGCCAAAGTTCAAGCCACTCCTCTCTCAACTCTGAACTGCGGCTTAAAGGGATACTCCTCACCAGACCTCCTCGTCATCCCTTCGTACTTCGTGTTTGAGTCCGGCATGCGTGATTGTGTACAAGAAACGCGACATGCGACATTCGGATATAGAGAGAGGGAATTGCAAAGAGGAAAAGAAACTGGGAAACCAGCTGGGCGATTGTAGCTCGGCCGGCAATTCAGCATGGGGTCGAGACGGCGAATTCATTACCATCATAAACAGGCATATGGCATAAAAACAAATTAGCACATTTTACATGAGGCTGCGACATGGGGATACGATATTTGCCCGCAGTAAGCGACATGCGACATTAGACATGAAACAAATGCGAGGACGTGATTGAGAAAATCTACACAGCATGGACATGGGGAGACAAGCGACATTAGGGTGGCAAATTCAGCTTTCAATTCAAGATGAGCATGAGAATGGAATCGCA
Organism: Kodamaea restingae; assembly: GCA_003707425.3. Lineage (NCBI taxonomy): Eukaryota > Fungi > Ascomycota > Pichiomycetes > Serinales > Debaryomycetaceae > Kodamaea > Kodamaea restingae. Next base: position 761,664 of record PPJA03000003.1, read on the forward strand.
AAAAGTATGAAGTTGAGGCATGTGACATTTTACGTATGAACGCGGCACACGATAATACGAATTAGCCGAGATGCAAAGGGAAGTGCGACATCCAAAATACCCGACATGCGATGGAAGAAGTCCGACGATAAATACAACATGAAGAAGTGCGATATTCAAAATTTCCACATGAGATGGAAGAAGTGCGAGAAGGTTGTCGTAGTAATGATGGTATTTAAATACACCTACTGGTGAATTTTTGCCTATTAATTAGTGTTGTGTTATTCATATTCCTCGTCATGGAAAAACAATTCACCGCCCGCATTCATTTGAATTGAGTAGACGATTTTCTTCGAGTCGATCACTTTGGCTGGATTGAGGCTAATCTTAATTCCACTTCGGAGCGGAGATGAAAGTTGGTCACTAAATTGGCGGAAATTCCTAGGTAACTTTACTCTCGAATCTCCCATCCCGTTATATTCTTGCAGCAAATACAATTCTGGGGTACGCTTTCGGCAATGTTTCTAAGAGCAAATGATGCAGAAACCTTCACGTGAACCTAAACCGTTCTGTTTTAGTAATTTCACAGAAAGAATGTCTATTTCTACAATTTTCTTTCTTCAAAATAACCGAAGGAAGCAAAGTTGAGCAGGATGTGACATCATTTGCTACATTCATCACCAAAAGTATCAATGCGTAGCAGTTTGATATTTTATTTTCAACTCTGTAAGGTGCCAATGGCCCAAGAGTGCATATAATACGTAGTCCCACCTAGAAGCCCTATACAGATGCAAGCGGTGTGGGGTCGACCTACACATCTGACCTATTCCCCTACACATCGGGCTCTGGCCCCGCTCATCTGAGGGGAAGTACTAATTGGTACTCGACATATGGGACCTACCACATTCCTCATACTCTTTCCCCACACGCTATTTACTATATATTCTAGCTGAAATACCCCTTCGAATAAACAAGTTAGTTATAAGATCATCCCTGAATCAAGAGTGAATCACCTCACAAACTCCACATGTTTCATTTAAAGAAACTAGAAATCAAATATCCCATTAGATTCTGACACTAGCCTATATCCATCACTGGACTGGAAAATCAGATTCGCTCCTTGTGTTTTTACCGTCATCCAATAACTGTGGTAGAAATTTCGTGACGTAAAAATGGCTGCAAAAAGAGGCTGAAAAATCACTTTCTCGTTGATGGCAACAAATGAGAGTTTCGGAAAGTATTTTAGCTTCTATAACATGATCTGAACAAATTACTCTTTAACCTAGTTTAGAGTAGGTTTGATAATGGTCATTAATTAGTAGCCTCAAAGACTTCATATTGGAGTTCTTATCATGTCTTTGCAGTTTTTTAAATATGAGACACATAAGGTCACACGGCTGTGCTTTATTGAAAAATCAATTTTCCAGTTGTAGGTGAAGTTTGAGCTCAAGATAAGGAGCCAGAGAGGGATACATAAAGAGTGATTGTTATTTAAAAATTGCTGTTTACAGAGTGTTGGATCGTAAGACTGCATGATCCCAGCGTTAAAGTGGCCATATTTCCTCTGTCAAAACAGACCCTTGGCCTGTAAGGGATTTTTTATGTCTTGTAGATATATAAAACCATACAAGTTTTGTACATTGAAGAAAAGGCTTCGTACCTGCGTTCATCTATTTTTTTGCTTACTTGATGTCTTTAAATTATTTGAAACCCTGTACCAACTCACAATGATTCAGTCACATTTCCAACTCAACAATCTTGTCTTTAACTAAAGGTGAAAATTATCTACTATAAACATACTCCTGATAGTCACGAGATGACATTCAATCGAATAATTTCATATCCACAACTTGCTTACCTATCCGCAAAATGGGCCTAAACAATTATCATATAGGTACCAGCAGCCCTAAATAGTGAGAAGCATCCTTTTGATATAATTCGCTGACTAATATTTAATAAACGGTAAATTATAGTCTTTATTGTAACCTTTGTCTTGTCTTTGTTTTACTGATTTACTCTCCATTTACTTTCTGACTTAATTTTAATCTCATCAATTTACATTTTCCTCTCTACCATTTTGGCCATCTTTACCCCGTCTTACTTCATTCTTTTCCATTGTCCTTCCTACTTCAACACCTGAACTATTCTACTTCATTCTGTTCCATTGTCCTTCCTACTTCAACACCTGAACTGTTCTACTTCATTCTGTTCCATTGTCCTTCCTACTTCAACACCTGAACTGTTCTACTTCATTCTTTACTCATAAACGTTCTTTTGTCCTATTCAAACTTCTTTTACTTACCCTTAACAACCTCGTTCATGGCATTAGCCAAATACTCCACATTGCCGTCGTTGACACCCGAGATCGAGAAACGACCGTCTTCAGTGGCATACACACTGAACTCATCGCGCAAACGGATGACCTGCTCCTTGCTCAATCCAGTGTACACAAACATACCACGCTGCTTTAACAAGTGCTCCCAGTTGTGGCTCTTGTCCAACTTCTCGTACAACTTGGTTCTGACGTTGTTCAAACGACCAACCACATCGTTAAGGTCGCTCAACCAACCCTGCAACAAGTCGTTCTCTGGGGCGAAGATGGTCTCGACGATCTTGGAACCGTGGATAGGTGGAGAAGAGTAGATTGGTCTGATCAACTTCTTCAACTGAGACTCAACAGCCTTGGAGTCTTCAGCACTCTCGGTAACGATGGAAATAGAACCAGTTCTTTCTCCGTACAAGCCCATGTTCTTGGCGAAACTCTGGCACAATGCAAAAGAAGGAATCTTGCCCTCGACAACCAACTCGTTGATTCTTCTGATTGAGCCAATGTCCTTGTATGGGTCACCAGAAGCAAAGCCTTGGTAGGCCATGTCGATAAGAGGAAAGAACTTCTTGTTGGCAATGATCTCGTAGACCTCATCCCACTGTGCGGCGCTCAAGTCCATACCGGTAGGGTTGTGGCAACAAGCGTGGAGAAGAACGATGGAGCCCTCAGGCTGAGACTCGAGCGAGCTCTTCAAGGCCTCGAAGTCAAGGTCGTTCTTGCTGGTCTCGTAGTATGCGTAGTATTCAGGCTCCAAACCAGCGTCCTTGAAAACAGCCACATGGTTAGCCCAAGTTGGCTTTGGCACCAAAATCTTCTTGCCCTCGTGGAAACGGTTCAAGAAGTCGGCGATAACACGGAGAGATCCGGTACCGGAAATGGTCTGGGCAGTGACAATACGACCGTCCTCAATCAACTTGGCGCCATTAGCATCCTTGTTGGAGTTGTTGAAGATGAAGTTCTTGACAATGTTTTGGAAGTTCTTGGAACCAGTAATGGCGGTGTACTCCTTTTCTTTTTCAGTACCGTAAAGAATCTTCTCGGCCTTCTTGACAGAATCGAAAATGATTGGTTTACCTGCACTGTCTCTGTAGGCACCAACACCGAGGTTGATTTTCTTGGTGTTGGAGTCCTTCTGGTAAGCCTCCGAGATACCGAGGATCTTGTCCGGTGGGGCAAGAGGAATCTCGGCCCACTTCTGGGCGCAGACCGAGGTGGAGAACCTCGAGACGGATTGTTTCTGGAACTGGCGTTTAATAACTGGGGAGATCATTGATGTGAAAAAAGTGATTTTTCGCTCTTTATATACCCCGCAGAAAAATTCCGAGTCAATTAAGGCGGAGAAAGCGGCTAAATTGCAATTGATGCTGATGATATGTAAAGCTGACATACAACTACTAGTACTATAAGAAAGCTTTATGATGGCTATAACACCATCACATCTTTGTTTTATAGCTGTTGTATCATTGTCCGGCTGGTTATCCCTCTATTATTTCAATCATCTCCCACTATGATATATCTGATGATTGGGCGGCAAATGAAAATAGTTTTTGCAACAAAACTAGACATCCAATTGATTCATAAGACGTCGTAGGCTAACTAGGAGCTATGTTATCACCAATTGCTTTAGTTGCCCATCGTTTCTATACCTTCTATCGAATGTTCCCCAGTGAGTCAAGTGAGTCATCGGAAAAAGTCGGACAAAAACACTCTAATTAACATACGCTCCACAAACGCAGCAGAAATACGACGATCATGTAAACGTGTCATCACCAAGTTAGTCCCATCGGACAACTCGTCCTTAAGCTTCTCAGATCCCATTGATTTTTCAACGCACTTGTACACCACACCTGTCAATTCGCGACTATGCTGGACCTGTCAACCCTAGAGATCACCTGTTAAGCAAAATTGCATTTCGCCTTTGTGTTCCCTTTCGTCCTAAAATTCGTACCCGAATCGGGGAGGGGAACAGCTTCGGCACCGACATCGTACGAGGCATTGTAATGGTGAGGGCAGAGGCATCGGCAACAAATCGGACAAACTTCGGGTGAATGTAAGTCAAAACGTCGGGTTGCACGTGCACACGCCAACACCAAAAGGTGCAAAGCAGTAAACCCCGATTACTGTGGCACGCGTTGCCATTCACCCGAAAACCATCACATGTCTCGGATCGCACATAAATAATTTTTCACATTCACGTGGTTGATTATGTCATCGATTGGTAAGTGGCGACTGAACTGGAAGAACGAACTGAGTTTATTCAACGATAAATGGAGGCCTGATATAATGAAGTTGATAACGTGGTTATAAGTTTATCAAGTGATAAATTAGGTTATATGCGTATCAAGTGGTGATTGAAATTAATTAATGAATTGTGAGCTGGAAAACCAGTTATTGCTGTGCATAAGCTTGATTTGAATGTCTGGCCTTCTACTCCTTTAACGCTTTTCCCTATAGTGAAATATATTGTTGTGTATAGCAGTAAGAAAATTCTTGACGCCAGCAAACACATCCAGTTCATAGTATATGTATACGTTCATGATGATAGGTTTACGATTGCAGACTTTATCATAAACTATATTTCATAGCCTCTACTTTACTACTATTCTTCTGTCTGTTACGAACAACCATTTAAAAGTCTCAGTTGTGCCTCCTTATCGCTGACTTAAATTGTGGCTTCTGTTGTATTTTTCTGAAAACATGACAACTACATATGCTTGCAATAACCTCGCAGTTTTCTGGGAAATATTTGGGCAAAATGCCCTTCACAACGCAGACTATTTTCTGGCAGCTCTGGTTATTAAAGTGCTCACAATGTAAACTCCCTCGTCCTTACGCTGTACACATCCTTTTTCTCCCCAACTAGGCAACTTTTCAAAGAATTTTTTGTGAATCAAAAGGTAAAATCAATATACCTCAGAATCAACGAGATTTTTTGAAGACATTGCAAAATCACCTTTCTCCCAAATTTCATGCCACCATTTACTCGTTCACAAACTCACGGTTTTCGTGGTTTTTGAAACGTTTGATTATGTAAGCCATGTGTCATCCCACGCGGTGAGGTTTGCTACAAAAGACTTTTGCAAATGGTTGCGGTATTCAGATAATTACAGACTGATCTTCTATCTTCATAGGAGCTCTCCAATCAAAAAAAAGAAAAATGACACTATTAATTTAAAATGCAAAAAGGTCGTACCCGGATTCGAACCGGGGTTGTTCGGATCAGAACCGAAAGTGATAACCACTACACTATACAACCAGTGCTTGGTACTTAAGTGGCAATGTGGTACATATTGACAATAATATTCTTAATTACGCTGTCTTCAATCGACAACATGGAGGATTACACCATGATTTTCCCTAAAAATAATTATAACATTGTTGCTGCTCCCTAATGAAGCTCACAGTCACATGTTGTATGTAAACCGCATGGATTTAACTATTTTTGAAGTAATTAGTGCAAATAATTTAGAAAATCGAAATTACATCCACCGTCTAACATTAGACGATGGTTTTGAATCTTCGACTATTTGAAGGTGATTTAGTTCGAAATCTCTACCTTATATGAGAAAAGGGTAAAGACAGCTCGTTTACCGTGCTTTAAGATTGCGTGACTTTTTATACGTCCATAAGGAGACGGTCTACCACGGAAATTAAAGAAATATGGTTTTTTGCTGATTCAGTAAAGACTTCTTGGCACTTATATTGTCAGATGCCACTAGAAGGGAGCCATAAGTAGCAACTTATTATGGTCATTTTCAAGAAATATTAAAAGTTTAGAGACCGCAAATTACAGTTTTAAACACAAAGTGCTAATAGGACCCTGTCTACAAATTTAGACATGCTAATGCCCAAAATGAGAGAAATGCGCAGTTTACAGCCACAAATACAAAAATAATACGAAATCAATGGTTACTTTAGTGATTTAACGTCAAGTATGTTGTAGAAGAACAATCGTAGCTTTGAGGTTTTGCTTTCAATTTTTACTTCTTTTTGGCCACACTATGCAAATTTTGTACATTCAACGAACATGTACTAGTTGGTATGATGACTTTAGTAAGACTTAACTTGAGGTAACATTAGGACGATTTGAGTGGTATTTGAGGCACAACTTGACACAATAAACTGTTACCTTTCATGGTGTTATATTCAAAGCATAATTCTCTATTAGTGATACGTTTTTGCATATCGAGAGGTACACTATTGGTTTAAGATTTGTGTAAGGTGCCAATGGCCCAAATTAAGTTCTTTGTTCAAGTATTTTTGTAGCAGTTTTCAGAAAAGTAGCTCGCGACTTTAATATAGGCTCATATTTCAGATACCAAGAAGTTGTCTATGAACGATGAGCTGACAGTATTTTTGTAAATTTGCGGAATGCATAAATTTGAAAAGTCGCTAATTCTTTTAGTGATTCAGGAAATAGCTCTATTTTTACCAAACTTCTCTTCCAGCCTCACTATTTTCTCTGGTAGCACTTCTCTTTTTGATAGCAAACCTCTTATCTAATCTCTATTTTGTGCAGTACAAATTCCTTTCTGTTCAACAATTCCGGAAATAGCGGTCCCCCTCTTGGCCATGTTTTTGCAGCCGAATGGAACTGGCTTTACAGATCCAAAGTAGCAACACTCGTAAGCAAATAACCTAAACAGCAAGTAAAACATATACCACATTCCAGTGTTCCTTACCTAATGCCCCAGAATAGTCCTTGTTTATTGAAATTCCTCATAAGTCGCCCGTCAAACATCCTAAAAGTGGCAAACAGTCGTTAGGAGACGATTTCGAGCTCAAACCGGCTTTTACGAAGATCTAGTTGCTGCTTCAAGCGTCACGACAGCATGTGACTTAGCAAGTGCCAAGGCACATTATAATAGCCCAAAGAAGTCGGCCATTGCCCGCATATTACCATGCTATTATGTGCGACAGCCGTAGAGTAGGTAATACATCGTCCGTGCATACCCGAAACTTAGTTGCATAAAAGCGCTTACATAAGCCAATGGTTTTAGGTGCGTTCGATGCAGTCAGACACACAATAATGTTCCGTAAGCAAATTCCACGCCAGTAGTCAAATTCTGCCAACCAAGCATATTGGCACTACCACATTTAGGAAGCACGATACTGATCGCAATTTGCAGGTATTTCCGAGGGGTGCTTCAGCTGCGTGCAAGATGCACTAAAACTAAAAACCTTGCTCGAAAATATATCCTGCCTTCAGCCCCGCAATATTCCGCAACTTAATTCATCCCAAACAAAGCGACTGCGAGTACTCCTCGCCACATGTTCTCCCCGCCCTGATATCATCGTCGCCTGCTTTACTTTTCCGTCATCTGTATTGTTTATCCTTTTTCCCCTGCATATATACCAAGGCACATAGTCACGCAAAGCCGACTAGTCTGCAGGTTTATGTTACATTCCATCCGCGCCGAAGAACTGCAATCTATGTATGCAGGACATCGAAACCAGAAAATACGAGGGGGTTTCAAAAGCAGTTTTAGTCTAGTTTGATGGAGTCAATTCTTCAGCAAGTATTTCTTCAGCAAGTGACGAAGTTCACCTTCTTGCCATGTACGTATTTCAAGTAAGAACGCCTTTACACGCGTCCATTTTACGTACAATCTGGTACATGGTAGGAATGCTATTGTAGACCTTTGTATATAGCCAGCTCTTGTCTTTGTTCAGTAAAATGATCTTACGTCTTCTTCTTTTTGTGCAACTTTGCCCCATGGTATTTAAAAGCACCAAACCCCTTCGATGAACAGCATGGCTTTTCAAATTACACACGTGAAGTTTGTCGAGTACTACTCGTACCAGTTCATGGAGGAGAAGTTGGAGCACATCCTACTACGCAGCAGATGCAAGAATGCTGGCACATTGAAGTTGAGCTTGAAAAGAGGCAATAAGTTGGTCCAGGATGGGCCCGCATTGACCTCGGCAACCACATGGTTGAAGGATTACGAAGATTTTGCCGAGTTCACGGTGATATGTACGGTCAAGGAGATGTAATAGAAGTGTATCATATGGGTGAAAAGGATTATGGGACAAAACGGGCAAATTGGAAAAACTGAAAGAGTCAAAAACTCGGACAAAAAAAGACACAAAACGCACTAAATAAGTTGGAAATGGCGCAACTGTTTGACAAGAAAATACACGACACTGAAATAAATAGCTAGACACGTTGCTATTTAAATACACAGATATTATGAGAATAAAAGCCTGAAAATGGTTGCAAATAGACAATGTGCAATGTATCAAGGTGGAAGTTTCAATTTTGAGGTTTAATTGTTATCTAGTGCACTCACCTTGCGGTGATGTTCAGCGCTTGGAATTACGCTTAATTACTTATTTGAGTAAGTATGTTGGGTGGGACCTATTTTTAGAGGCTCAAAAGGTTTTGTAACTGCATACAAATGGGGAGCTGGTGTTTCCATGATTAGTTTTGTTGGTACTTTTTCCAGCATTTTTGAAGGTGTACAGCCTTTCCTTTCGATTATCCTCTACTGTCTTTTCGTTTATCTATTGTTCAACTCATCCATCTTGCTCTTTACACTCTTTTCATAGGTATGGGTGTAGATAAACCTTCAACAAGGTTTATTGCTTCTCATTTTCGTCCGTCTACATTTCCTGTTTCTACGTTTGCTACTTCCTTCGTTTTTGCCTTGTATCGCCTTCTCCTTTTGTCATTTTCTCGTATATTTCACAAACGTGATGGGGTGAATAAACCTTGGCCCAAATAAAAACGTACCATGACGTAATACAGCAATATTAGTAGTGTGATGTCACAATGCGTTTGAGCTCTTGTATTTCGCACAAGAGACGGATGGCACAGTGGCTTAGATGACGATTATCAAAAGCGTTACAATGTGGAGACGATATGACGACATATTGGTCCAAAGCTCAGACGAGTAAAACTGCTGGCGAAGCAAAATAGAAGATTAGCACAATTAAAAAGCACCTTGAGATTGCAGCGGAAGTTGTGTAGACGTCGAGTTGTTGTATTTGTAGTTGCAGCAGTTGAGGTTTTGCGTTGAAGTTTTGCATTTGCACTTTAGTACATACATATGCAGTAGACACTGCATCTACACTTTATTATTTGCATTCAGCTTGCCCATACTACGGATGATGAATGTATCTTTCATTGAGTAATCATTCACCAATACATTGAGTGGTCAATAAGTATTCACCGACCATTACTAGGCGCCTATTATCCACCACTTATTTAATAATTGTCATTTCGACTCATTATTAGCACTTATTATTTACTTTCTTTACTATCACAAGGGCCATTTCCCATTTGTCGTTCAGTAGTTTATTGACTAAATACCAGTCCGTCGTATCATACCCAGGTCCTAGATCTAACTTTACTCTTTCGTGAAACCCCGCATTGTTTCGTAGAGGATTCCCTGCATTTTGAGTCCGTACGGCTCAATACAGATTCCCACACTTCCTTCAAACTATGACACTTGACACCTGTCGTTAAATTCTTGAAGCTCAGCGTTATTCTCGCCAATACATTCCGCTCATTTGTAGCCGAACGAGGACTGTATATAAAAGTGCTATTATCAAGTATGCCAACTGTTGAGGGAGACTCACCTGCACAGAAACCATTGTGGGAAACAAACTGCTGTACATGTGGAATGTCACGAAGAAGGTCTAGAAAGCTTTTTTAGGACCGCAGCTAATGTAAAAACTACAGTAAATGAACAATCATGTGCATAAACAAAGCGTTCTGGACGAATATCGTGAGTGTGATCGTGTAGTGATCATTGAAAATACCGCAAACGAATACGGCACGCAATCTACATTCCGAGCTTTATTTCGGACGATTAAAACAGAGAATTGTAAGAGAGTTAGATGGTATCAATGTTCAGAACCTTTTTGAAAAGCTTTAGGAGTTGAGGGGCCACTTTAAAAAAGGCACATCCAGAAGTTATTGTTGGGCTTGTTCAGTTAATAAAAAAGACAGCAAAGAGATACTAGACTACCATATGATTGGCTTAAGGGATCTCCATCTTTTAGACAACTCTTTTTGTATATCTGCTTATTCATATGTGTCTTTGGAGACCATGCGAGTTTAATTCTATTCTCAGGCAAATGTCAGACCTGAATGCCGTTAGGAAAGTTTAGACCTGTATTGGGCAGAATAAATCGTAAGATCCAGAATCGGAAGGAAGGAATGTAGGTTGATCTCATGCATGCTGTAAGGGGTTTGACAAAAGTTAATAATAGATTACTTTATTTTCACAATGTATACCAAGTTTTACGTATTGGAGGTTAAGCTGACGACGCCGATAAAATAAGTTGTACAATTGGAGGGAGATAGGAAAAATTAACCATGCGAGAAAACGCGTGCAAGTGACATAGTTGAAATTGACGATGCCAGTTCACGAAACAGCTTGTCAATATGTGAAACTTTACTAAGACACATCAGTCGTCTGTAATACACAAGTTCTGGTTGTATAGTGTAGTGGTTATCACTTTCGGTTCTGATCCGAACAACCCCGGTTCGAATCCGGGTACGACCTTTTTTGGATTACACAGGGTACAAACGCTATCATGGAATAAAAAATCACCAACGACTAGTGTTCAGGTTATGGTTGTATAGTGTAGTGGTTATCACTTTCGGTTCTGATCCGAACAACCCCGGTTCGAATCCGGGTACGACCTTTTTGTATTTTTATTCCAATCTACGTAGCTTGTTGAAGAGCCGTGGTTGTAAACCTCAAATATAAGGCAATCCAACAATGCTCTGGTACTAGCGAAAGATGATGCGAGATAACACCAGTTTGGAGAAAACCGAAAAATATCAACTATGTTAGGGGTATATGACCGACAGCTGGTGTTAATCCGGCGCTATATGAAGCACATAACCTCGAGAATAGCCCTAATAATTCCTTCTCGCCAGCCCGCTAGACCATAAATTTAACTGAAATGAGCAAATACTCAAAGCTTGAATTAAAGTCAAATATGTGCTATATTGGGAGACTCTGTTGGAGTGATGCTATAGATAGGAACCTGAAACGCATACCGTCACGCCAGTAGATCGTCCCAAGGAGGCATGTTTGTTGACTTGTGAACAGAACGATCAAAGTACAAATAGGTAAATTCCAGAGCTTACATCAAATAACTTGTTTGTGTGATACAGATATGCTTCCTATAAAGTGGGATTACATAAGCTGGTTGTATAGTGTAGTGGTTATCACTTTCGGTTTTGATCCGAACAACCCCGGTTCGAATCCGGGTACGACCTTTTTTTGGATCTTCATGATTACACAGGGTGCAAACGCTATCATGTGATAAAACATCACCAACGGCTAGTGTTCAAGTTATGGTTGTATAGTGTAGTGGTTATCACTTTCGGTTCTGATCCGAACAACCCCGGTTCGAATCCGGGTACGACCTTTTTGCATTCCGAGTCAGCCCAGCTAATGTAAGCGAAGGAATGTGATTATACAATCAAGATGCCATCATACCGACTTTACTTAGAGTTGTCGCTTACTCAGTACTTATGTAGTCAACATTGATGTTCCGCCCTGCAGTCCCACAACCGATGCCCATTAAGCATACTTTTACATTACCGTTTCTTCTACTACAATTTCTTCATTGAGCCTATCGCATCTCTTTCACTGCACATTCTTATTTTCTGTCCACCAACTCTCAACACGTTTGACCCCACTTTTGCTGGGTTCATGTTCACGCCAGTTCTCTTCAGTTGTACTGCGCTCAGTCTATCGATCCAGCTTTTCAAACTCAGCTTTAGTTATTTTCCTCGATATCTTAATTGCAACTTTTTTATCTATTTTATTTTTCACCTCATCGCAATGATCAGAACAGTCAAACCTAAAAACGCACGCTCCAAGCGTGCCGTGGCACGTACAGAAGCCAAGCTTGTGGAGAACACCAAATCTGCGTTGTTCGTTCCCGGATCTAACGGAAACAAGTTCCTTCACGATGCAATGACCGACTTGATGGCATTGAAAAAACCCGATGCGAAGAAGTTCACCAAGAAGAATGAAATCCGTCCATTCGAAGACGCTTCGGATCTCGAGTTCTTTGCCGAGAAGAACGACTCGTCGTTGATGGTGTTTTCGCTGCACAACAAAAAGAGACCCAACACATTGACTTTTGCCAGATTCTTCAACCACAAGGTGTATGACATGCTTGAGCTTCTGATTCAGGACAACAAGAAGCTCATCCAGGATTTCCGCAAGCTCACCTTTGAGATTGGATTGAAGCCCATGTTCACCTTCAACGGCCCGGCTTTCGACTCTCACCCGGTCTACATGCACGTCAAGCTGTTGTTCCTTGACTTTTTCCGTGGAGATGAAACAGACTTGCAAGATGTTGCTGGTTTGCAGTACATCATCTCGATTTCTGCTGCAGAGGTCGAGGACAACGAGTCCAAGAACCTTCCACTTGTGCACTTCCGTGTCTACAAGTTGAAGTCATACAAGTCCGGCCAAAAGGTGCCGAGGGTGGAGGTTGACGAGATCGGCCCTAGATTTGACTTCAAGATCGGTAGAAGAGTGACCCCAGCTCCAGAGGTGGAGAAGGAGGCCATGACCAAGCCAAAACAGTTGCAGGCCAAGACCAAGAAGAATGTCACCACCGACTTCATGGGTGACAAGGTTGCGCAGATCCACTTGGGTAAGCAGGATCTTGACAAGTTGCAGACGAGAAAGATGAAGGGTTTGAAGGCTAGATACGACCAGGACAGTGACTTCGAGGGTGAGGAGGAGAGGGAGTACGGAGATGAGAAGAGGAGGAAGGTCGATGAGGAATAAGCATGAGGAGTACAGGATGATTGAGTTGCGTAGTGAACGAGAACATATAGAGTACAAGAATGAGGTAGCAAATATATAAATGATTGATGTTATGTAAGGAGGATGTCAACGGGGAAGGAAAAGAACAAGAGTGATGAGGTGGTACGAAGAGAATGTATGATCAGGGAGAGGGAGATTTGACTCTTGTGGGTAGTTGGGATTATAAAAACCGATGGGTGATTGGTGGAAGAAAGGGATTTTTGAAGTAGCGTTTCTACTGGGTGTTTGTTTTAAGGTTAGGTCTTTTAATGGCTGCAAATTAAAACGAAATTTAGGCCTGCGGAGGGAATTAAGGAAGGTATAAATAATAGGGGGAAAGAATTAGATAGTGGGGAGGAATTTATGGAAAAGAACGAGAGTGAGGTATGGTGACAATGGATTCAGAATAGGGTAGAGAATGTAGGGGATATACAGAGATTAAGGTGTAGTGAATCTACAGGATATATATTTACGGAAGAATAGGCAATACATGAACTACATAAGGATGTTATCGGTAATGGCAATATTACGAAAGTAATCCTGCTTGTTCAAATTGTAATACAGTGATGGAAATATTACCATCTGCTGAACACAAGCGCTAGAATATATCCTGAATCTATAAATTCTTATGTTATTCTTAAAAGTAGGATCCCTTTCAAGGCTTTTCACCACAGCGTAGTGTAGAATCCATATGGGAAAAATCTTTGTAGTTTGCAGTCAAGCGAAGTGCTTTTTTAAATTATGGTGTAGTCGAGAAGAATGGTGTTGGGAAGAATGAATGCAGCTTTCTGAGGGAACAGTAGAAAGAGATAATTTCAAGCAGGTAGGTGCTAGAAATATTGACCCAATTACCAACTGCTAGATATTTTATCACTACGTATTTAAGCAAGCAGCAATCCCTTTGTATTTGCGTACTCCAGTGTTCCGGTACTTTACTCTTTTGCTCTTTCTTCTGTTATTTCTAGGGACATATTTGTGAGTCTTTTAAGATTATATTACTTTTTCACACAACCCTTTTGTATCCAGCTAGTGTAGGGATTAATGTGTGTTTCAAGGTATGGTTCGTTCTGTAGTGAGCTCATTATTGTCTCTTTACGCTAAAGTGAATTTGTTTAATGTGAATTTGTCCTAGATTGTATGTGCTCTTAAATTTCTCAAAAGAGCTTTAGTTGGCTTCTGTAGAACTTTTAGGCAGTAACACTACAACCTAAGACGCTTGTGGGCACTAAATATTTATTTGCTTTGTTCAGACGAAGTCTAAGGATCTAGGTGTGTATCATTAAAGAAACATGGAAGTCATTAGTGGGAGATGACCTTGGTAGAATCTGGACTATTTGCAATTGATAGATTAGTTATAAAGTTTTGATTTTGATAAAATTTGATAACCACAGGTATTTGGGTATGCATTGAGTCCCTGGGTTTTGGTGTTGTAAACTCCCAGTGGTGGTATAATTTCTATACTGTCTGGAAATGCCAAGGTTTACCTGCAACGTAATTTCAATGGTATGCCATGTGTTCTTTACTTCCACATCATCAAGTTTTGCAGCTCTCCAAGATTGCAAATTTATAATTGTTTCTTCTTCAGAACCCACTATTGAGGCCTTCAACATTTCTCGCTATTTCTCGCTACAATCAGCCTCACCACTTTTTTCGCTATTTTAACCTGCCGCTATTTTTTCCTCGCTAATTCCTAATCTTTGCAACACACATTGAACTGATGCAAAAGAGATGAAAATCGTTACGCCTGGCATCTCAACCGGTTTTATGGCACGCTTTTCTGACTTTGATCCTATTTTCTTCCATCACTTCAATTAAAAAAAGGCTCCTTCCTTTTATCGCCAATTTCTAACTTCTCGCTATCCTCAATTCTTATAATTGAAGCCAACTCTTAAAGTCTGTCGCTAATATTCTTATACACACGTACTTTTCCGTAAAATTCCATTTACCTCTCTACTAGGTGAACTAATCAGTCCATGATACCGTAATATCCCTAATATCGTAACAGTAGTTATTAAGAAGTCCGCCGATTTGCAGTTAAGATCTGATCCTTATTTTTCTTTTTTGTTTTCATATTTTTCATCATGGGCATCTTTCATCCACGGTCGGGCCCCGCCCCCAAACCACAACCAGCCCCTCCATCACTTCCCCAAGAGCTTACAAAAACACGCCAGTACTGCGTGTCACGTTTGCCGGCCAATCCCCCAACGTCGCCTCTCAATGGATACACCGACCACGAGTCAGGATTCGGCCTCATCACGTCGGGGTCTGCAATCCACGTCTGGAACTACCGGTCAACCGACCAGGCTCCGCTCTCTATACAGTTTCCTCTTGAGTCGCCAGAAACGCTCGCGATATTTACACGTCCGGCGGCCGCGTCGCCGGCTGCAGGAACTGCAGACCCGGGAATCGCTATCATCGAGCCCTCGGGCAAGGTCCGTTTCTACGAGTCGGTACAGCATGCGCCTGCACTCGGCCTTATCAACAACAAAATGTTAGAGTTGAGCGTGGGTTTAAAGAGCAACGAGATCGTAACGCTAGCAGAAAATGTCGAGCCGCATGGAATAGCATTAGCCACTTCACACAACCGCGTTTTCCTTGTGAGTTTGCGCGACTTAAAGGGCAAACCTGCCCTTTCTTACCGCGAAATATCGCCACGCTCACTCTTGCCTTTCTGGAACATGCCCGCATCGCGCGTGGTTTCCATCCGAACCGCTGGAAACGCCGTCATCGTACAGGAGAGCGCCGGTCGTTTCTACCGAGTTTCTGACCATCACACCTTGCGTTACGACTTGGCCGGGCATGTGCGCACAAGTATTGACGGGTACCTCCCCGGTACGAATCTCGCAGTCGAGTTTTACGACATGTGGGGGTTGAGCGACGATATTTACTTGGGCTTGGTTAAGGTGGAGGAAAATTTCAAGACCGGCTCTTTGGTTTTGATCACTTTAAAGATTGACGAGACCGGTGTCATGGTGTATGGGCTGCATCGTGTGGGGAGACCGGAGTCGCTTTCCGACCTGTCACAAACGGCCCAGTCGAACATCGACGCTAATTCCGTGACCAGCCCTGCCAGCTCCTCGCCCAAGCTTTTCCTTCCCTCGCCGGGTAAAACCGCGTTTGTGGTGTTTGAAAACACCGTTATAATCACCGATATCGACTTGGCATACATAAAAGCCGCCAGTATGTACTACCAGCCACGCTGGGAAGACTCGATAAAGTTCAAAAACACAGTTGATGTTGTTGGATTTGGATACGAAGATGCCAAGGGTGACCGTGCCCCTGCAAGTAACCCTGCGCTTGTACTCGTGACAACATCGGGCATCATCCGCATTGAGCGTTTCCCCGAGTCCTTGCCCTCGGACCCACTCAAGTCACACATCGAGCAGGCGATCTTTTACGAGTCGCTGGAAATCGACAATTCGGATGCGGATGTAAGCACGCCTGCTGTTGAAGCCATATGCACGGAGATCATGCGCGGCGAGTCTGCGTACCTTCCGGCCACGATGGCGTCGATATCCGAGCTTCTTGCATTGAAGGAGCGCGTTTTGCGCAAGTTGATGGCGCATGTTGTGCGGCTCGGAGCTGAGGACACATTTGGAAATGTGCTCACTTGCCTTGGCAAGAATGTTTTGGCAAAGGCTTTTTACGACGAGATAGAAAAGAGCAATGCTTTGTACGGCATTTTAGAGGAGGTTTTGGAAGAAATGGAAAAGGGACAAGAGACATCCAAATCAGATAATTCTCAACATGTTCGCAACTTCTTCTCATACAACACTGAAAAGATCAACGAGGTGTTCACAAATGTCGTGGCAAAGTCCACCTCCAAACCCGTTCTTGACTGCGTGTATCCGGTTTATCTCCTTGAAAAAGAATACCCCTTGCAGTCGTATAAACTGTGGATTTTCGAAACCGACCTTTTTTTGAAGATCGACGAAATCTTCAAGAATTACGAGGGTTCGCCCACCATGGAATCACCAAGGTCTCTTCTCAAATTTGTCGAGATTCTTTACTTTTTCGTCAACAACGCCATTTCATACATGGAAGTTCATGACGAACTGCCACTCAAAAACTACCGCAAATGGTACAATTCGCGCAAGTTCAGCTGGATCTCTACGCTAATCAACCACGGCTTGGCACATGAAGCGCTCGCAATAGTCGAACAGTACCGCGACTTCTCTTCACTTGCACAACTCTTGGAGGCAGAAAAATTTGCAGCCACCGAGCAAAATGACGAATCTGGTAGCGCACATCTTGCCCAGCTTAATATCCGGTACGGCTACTATTTCGAGACATACGGGTACGAGTTTGCCTCTGCATTATATGGATATTACATCAAAACGTCACGCATCCAGCTGCTCCTCCTCGACTTCACCAACTACAAACCCCTTTTGGAGAGATATTTCCGCGAGAACCCCGAGAAAACCAGAAACTGCTCATGGATCCGCAACATGCTAGACGCGGACTTTGTCACCGCGTCCCGGGTTTTAGAGGCTGCCGCTCATAACCCCGAGGACAAGATTGCGAACAAGGAGTTTAAGTTATCGGTTGCAAAACTATCTTTGGTGCTGATCAAGGAGGACACTAGTTATGTGGAAAACTTGTTGATTCCGCTTAGAATTCAGCGCCGGTTGCGGTCGCATATCGTAGCGACTAACTTCGACACATTTGCCCGGTATTCTGTGCTGGGGGGAGACTCGAGTCGGATGAAGAGCCTGTTTGAGCGTTTGATCTCTGATAAGCAGTTGACTTCCGAGGAACTCATTGACTTTTTGTCCTTGACCAACTTGTATGTTGCGCAATATGCAGATGCTTTCCAGCTTTCTGCATTGATGGATACCGACGACGAATTCAGAACATGGACGAGGCGCATTTGGTCGCGCTTATTGGTGTTGGGTGATGACTGGGCTACCCTTCTTGCCAAGATAGGAACTAGGGGCGTTTCCGATGTAGCCACTAAAGAGGCTATTTCCTCCACTAATTTGTACAAGACAATGGAGTTGATCAAAGGAAATGAAGTTGTTTGTGGTGAGGCACAAAACGTATTCAAGGGCGAATTAGAGGAGAATTTGGGAGATTTGGACATGAGGGTTGCTGAGTGGGTCGAGAGTGTGCGCAGGGAGATTTTGTGGGGGAAGACCATTGACTCTGCTTAATCTTTTATAAGTTATGTAAGCAGCAATCTTCAAGAACTTGTGTTAGTATTCTGTAATGGCAAAGCAATTTATGAGGCTGGTTAGGGTGATTGGGGAGTATTTGGTGAAGAATTAGCTAGTGTAACTTGACAAGTTTGATATGGAAGACTGGATGAAGAAACTAGGTGAGTGAATATTGCGGTGTTCCGTGTAGAATGAGGTCTCCATCTTTCACTACTTCTACTACACCTGGATGTTCCATTATTCTATTGAAATAAGAGTGAACCTAACTGGTGGCTGCTCGTGTTGTAGTGCCCGCACTTAAGCCCACGAGTATGGAGTGTCAACTGAGACAAATGCCAGTTTATTGCCAAAGTTTCAGACTCGCGTATACGCAGAGACTGGATGTATCGACCATTCACATGGGAGTTCATTCACATGGGAGTTCATTCACATGGGAGTTCATTGTGCTTTTTATGAGTGGGTGAATGAGTTGACGGCTCACCTTTGAACCATACTATTTGTCCAATATGAGTGTCCACCTTTCCTCCTACTTCTAATCACGCTTTTCGTCCTCGTCGTGGTCCTCTCGTATTCTCACCAAAGCCTCTGGCATGTCCTTCTCGCCGCGCTTCACCAATCCCATGCTGGCCAAACTAACAGAGTGGATGACATTCTGCCAGTTTGCGAGGAGCATCGCGACGCTTTCGGTTCCGCCCTTCATTGTTTCGAGCTGGTCTCCGATCTCGTCCAAGTTGTCGGCCAACTGTGCAGTGAGCTGCCGGAACTCCTGCAACATGGCGAGATCTGCCCTTTTGTCTGCAATCCGTTTCAGCATGAGTAAAGAAATAGCTGTAGATAAACCTCAGTAAGTGTAAAAACGACTTGAAATGTAAACACAGTTAAAGTGTAAAAAGGTTGATCCAACCTGCAAACAATAGTAAGCGCCATTGCTTATTTCAAATACAAACTACACCACAACACAACCACATACCAACAGTGTAAACCGCTGTATAAAGCAGATACGGCAAGCATTATTTACTGAAATTTATCCTCACAAATCCGCAATCACATAGACCCATCAAGCTCGTTGTTTACTTTGATTTCATCCCGAATGGTCCGCAAATCCATCGACTTCTCACAGTCCCTTCTTCGATTTCAGTCGAAGGGCCCCTCCAACGAGGAACCCAACCCCCCAAATGAGCATCCTGCTACACTTTCCTTACAAAATCATTCACTAGCACGCACGAACTCGGTGATGTCGAGCCGGATCTCAGAAATGGAGGCTCGCATCAGCGAATTGGTGGCCGAAAACGTGCGTTTGCGCAAAGTCCCGATCGACAATCTCGAGGCAAAACTCAAACACATTGAAAACTCGTTTTTGCTCAAAATGTCAGAGATGGCGGAATGTTTGAGGGATGTGCGACATGAATGCGGGTTTGCGAAAAACGAGCGTTTGGAGTGCTTTTTACGGCCAGTTCTGTCGACTCCATTACACAGCCCCCGGATCGATGTACGAACCGATGCCCTTCTGCAGGATATGGACATAAGCGAGGACAATACATATGATGAAGGATATAAACAGAATTTCCGGGCAGAAACAAAACGGAGAACAGAAAAAGGTAGGACAGAAAAGAAAGAGTCAAACGTTAAAGGAAAGTCTACCTATCGGGACAGGAAAAGTTTGGGTACCGATTTAGTAGAGTCCAAGAAAACAGGTACAAGGATGAAGAATTTGAAAAGTACCAAAGAAAGGGCGAATGTTTTCACTGACGCTCTTGGGGAAACTAAAGATAGAGTGAAATATTCATCAGTTTCAAATGGTTTTAAAACATTTGGTAAAAACCCCCAAACACAAGACATCTCAACCCCTGCACGGTCGAACGCCAACGAATTCGAGGATGTTTTCGAAATAGATACGGATCTGAACTACCGCAAGCTTCCAAGGGACGACGTGTTGCCTCACTGGGCCGCCGAAGACTGGGATGGCGCAAACCAAACGCCAGTTGCCCAATCGGGTGAAAATTTGCAGCCACAAAATGTGCAAAACAATTCAAAGTCTCTGTCTCCGTGCATTGACGATACTTTCATCGAAGAAAACTCTGATCCTATCAAAACCAACCAACTTTCTACAATTGAGGATCGTTCTTTTGAAGTTTATAAGGATGAGCAAGAACGGGAGAAGGGTGCTCATTCCCCGAATGAGGTGGATAATCAGAGCCTTACTAGGAATACCCACAAAGAGCTAGATGATGAGAGCCTTACTAGGAATACCCACAAAGAGCTAGATGATGAGAACCTGACAAAGCATACTACAAAAGAACTTGAAAACCTGACAAAATGTGCCAGCAAACTAAATGATGAAAATCTGCCAAAGTATGCTCCCAGCGAACTAAATGATAAGCGAAAACCTCCCCAAAAACAAGAGAGTTCCGATGATACGGGACCGACCTCATCAACGCGCTCAGCGAATAACTCAACTACCACAAGATCGCTCAAGCAGCCAAGTGCTTCTAGGGCAAAAACAAGATCGAAATCCGTTAAGCCTGAACAAGTTACCCCTAATCCCGAACATTCGCGTCCGCGCAGAAAACGTAAAGAAGTCGACTACACTCCGGTCCCAATCAAAGCCAAAATGCGCAGAGAGTCAGATAAATTCGTGGATGCCGTAGGCGATAATGCTTTGGCCAATTACGTCCGGAGGCCTTTGGCACGTATTCATACCAATGTGGAGAAGAAGTCGGTAATAAGGGACGACCTATCAGTGTTTGATTTCGAAGACTAGATATTTATGAATGAAATTTATGAGAAACGAATAAATTATGACGTTGTAAGCTTGGAAGAGCCAACAGTATAGAATGTATCGGCGGTCGTGTGAAAATAGTGAGGTACGATAATCAGTTGAACGAGGCGAGCTGATAAAAGGACCTACGAATGGAATGAGTTGTTGTTGAGCAACTGAATAGAATGAACCAGTAGCTAAGTTATTAATTAGATATTCATTCTGTTGCAATGGTACGAGGATTATAACAAGGTTAAGTAGCATAGCTCAAGGTGCCTACGGTCGGAAAAAGTTGAAATTAGGGACTTTCATTTTCTTCAACATAAACGAACTTGGTCCAGAACTTGAACGCAACGTCATCAAGATGAACCATTACATTTTAGTAGCTTAATGGTAACAAAAACTAAAAATAATTGAGGTTTATTATTGTCTTCCTGTTGAAGAAATCATCTTTAAATGGCTGCAAAAAACTGTAAAAGAACAAACTTCTAAAAAGAATGAAACATTAGATTTGAAAACTAAAGTGGAAAACCAACGAATATGTTTATTAACGACTTCAGACTTTAGCAAAGTATCTGCCTCACCCAATACCTACATGTCTCTCTCTTTTCCATTTGAGCTATTTATGCATTATAGATACCATTCCAGCAACTCAACAGCATGATATCGTTCTAAATCTTTCTATTGAAACATTCCCCCTTGCTTCTATTTCCAACCATAAAACATCATGCCCTCCCACATTAACAAATTTTCTAGCCATTATCTGCTACATACTACCCTGAAACCCTTACACGCTCATCTTCATCTTGATCGCAGGGTACGGATCATACTCGGAGATCTCAAAATCCTCAAACTTAA
Organism: Kodamaea restingae; assembly: GCA_003707425.3. Taxonomy (NCBI): domain Eukaryota; kingdom Fungi; phylum Ascomycota; class Pichiomycetes; order Serinales; family Debaryomycetaceae; genus Kodamaea; species Kodamaea restingae. Next base: position 783,537 of record PPJA03000003.1, read on the forward strand.
AGTCATCAATATCGTCAACCTTGCGTTTGATGGTCAACTTGGGAAAACTACGTGGAGTTCTCTGCATCTGCTCTTTCAACGCATCGATGTGGTCCAAGTAAACATGCGCATCACCCATAGTATGCACAAATTCGCCACAGTCCATATCCACAACGTGCGCAATCATCTTCACTAAAAGCGCGTAGGATGCAATATTGAACGGAACCCCCAATCCCATGTCACATGACCTCTGGTACAAAACGCAGGACAATTTTGGCTTTTGGCCCTCGGGAAAGTTGACGTAAAATTGGCAGAAAACATGACATGGTGGGAGCGCCATCTTCTTGAAGTCTGGGGGGTTCCATGCAGACATGATGATTCTGCGGTCGTAAGGATTGGTCTTCAACTTGTGTATCACCTCGGCGAGCTGGTCGTGTCCCTGACCAGAATAGTCTGTGTCGCAGTCGACATATGTCGCACCAAAATGTCTCCACTGGAAACCATAGACAGGCCCCAAATCGCCTTCACGGTTGTTTTTGAGCCCGATCGAGTCGAGGTACTGGCGGGATCCATTGCCTTCCCAAATCTTGACACCGAGTTCGCTCAATTTCTTGCCATCGGTACATCCTTTGATGAACCATAAAAGCTCGTGGATAATGCCCTTGGAAAAGACCTTTTTGGTGGTGAGGAGCGGGAAGGTATCGCCAGAGAGGTCAAAACGAAGTTGAGGAGGGGCAAATATGGACCGTGTGCCTGTGCCTGTGCGGTCGGGGCGGTTTTCACCGTTTTCTATGATGTTAGCGCAGAGATCGAGGTAGGATTGTTCAGACATGGGGTTGGATTTGTAAAATTAACGCGTTCAAAACGATTTCACGCGTGTGTGTTGATTACGTAAAAACGGAAGAGCAGTAAATTTAATGTCACGTGTGTCGTTCATTATGTAAGCGAGACAGGCTTAGAGCATATATAGATGCTAATGGCGCGAAAGAGTAGTGGCGCCAGCCAGTTTGATTTGTGGAGATGAATAATTTTCAAACTTTTTGTTTGACTTAGAGGTCTTTGTATTCTTATACAATGGCCATTCGTATGAGCAAGTGTAGTTTTCTTCGCAATTTTGGATCTGGCAGTAATGTTAAAATCGTATCTGTGTCAGGTACCAAGGGTACTAGGTAATGTATACAACGCTATCCCCCAGTCGGCTATAAGTCCGCCATACCCCCTGTTGTTAATGTGCTAATGTGTATTTCATTGTCTTATTCTTTTTCATTTTCAGGACCTTTCTCTTCATAATTCCCTTTGTTCTGTTATCCCACATTCTTGCCTCTGTGTCACATGCTTTTCCTTTTATCCCAACTTCCATTTCTTCCCATTTTCTTTCTTATTCTACCTCCTGTTAATTCCTCCGGCTGCAAATTTTTGTGCTATTACATAAGCATCCTACAATCATTAACATAAACATATCATTCATTTACCTAACTATTACGTAAAATAGCATCATAAGCACATAGTCGTTCGTTTACTTGTCGCCGAAAATAGCATCGGAGGCCTTTTGTGCCAAGGACTTGTCCTCCTCACGAGTGGCCTTACCAGCAACAGAGTCTAACTTGTCGGTCACGTGGTCCTTGGCGTTCTCAAGGTTGGATTTTTCAGAGTTTGGCTTCACCTTGCTCTTGAGCTTGTCATCGAAATCTTTTCTACCTAAGTCAGACATTTTTGTAGTTGTTGTTGTAATGAAGAGGAATACTGTTGATATACATGGCCTTTTATAGTGTTTGAGAACGAGTGTGGCAACTCCGCAACGGAATTCCTATAGCAATAGTCCTGCATGTACTCGAGGGGTACGGGGCTGTATATTGCTTGTCGAGAAATGTGAGACATTAATGCTCGTTTTGCAGATGCCTGATTTGGTATGTATGCTTACATCAATGAGTAGGATGAAGATGTTATGGTCAAGCAAGTGTATCGGGGAAGAATTGCATATGCCTCGCACAAGAATTGTCGTTTCTCAAAAGATGAATCACTTTCAATATGGCCTCAAAGGCACCACAAAGTGTAGAGCAAGAAACGCGAATAGGGGACTAAAAGTGTTTTGGATGCTGAATTACGCAAAGCTTATTGGACTCAAAGAAACAAATGGCCTATGTATCTAGTTGTGAGCCATTGAGCCATATAATCTCCAGTACGCAAAACAACGCCACCGAGCAAGAGAATTGCCACATATTACGCAACCTCGCCTCTGCGGATCATGCACTTTGACTATAAAGCAACAGGTGGTGATTTTGTGTGTGCTTACGTAACCGAGAAAATGCATAGCAATAGAGTGAATCAGGGGTTTATTTTAGGGGTTCAAAGTTATAGCCGCATGTGAGAAAGGTTTAGCTTAGGCTTGATAATATCATGAAGGTCAAAGACGATTGCTGTATTTTATGATTCAGAGGGGATATTTGTGGAAGTGTGGGTTTAGCTGTGGTTGTGTAAATTTGAGAGACTTGAACAATAATTTAGAAATTGTTTTCAATTCAGCGTTGTTGAAGTTCAGTCTGAGATATTCAGGAATTAGACTTTTATTGCTTTGTATCATTTGAATTAGCATAAGTATTGATCTTAGTTGTTTCAATTTGGCTACACTGTTTAGGCTTGAATCTACAGTGGGCCGGTTGTCATACTCTGGTTCAGGGTTTGGTAATTTGAAGGCTGCAAGACTCAAATGCTGTTAACAAGGTCAAATGGACATGTGCAGTTAAAAACTCCAGAAAAATATCGAATAGAAAGGTACATACAAAATACGTATTAAAAGTAGATGTACTGGAACAAAGAGGTATAAAGTATAAACTTGTAGTCTTGCCTTGTCGTTAGGCATTTGATTGCGGCAGTATGTTGGTTTTCTGTATTTTGTTTCATCTAACCTTTGCCGAACAGTAACAGAAACCTCTCCAACTACGGGACTTATCATCTCCATATGTCCATCTCGTCCTATTTTTTCTTGACGCAGATCAATGGCTGTAATTAATGGCTGCAAATTTTACAGTCCTGCAAAAAGTCCGAACTAAAACTTCTTAATCAAGAAAATTTCCAACCTATTTTCATACACAGTTCATCGCGCATCTATATTTCTACTTTATCTAAAAGTCGTGGAATGGTGGGTCGACAACTCTGTTAGTACCGTAAGTCTCCTCCAACTTGGTGACAGCGTCGAAATCCTCCTTGGACAACTCAAGAGTTTCCAAGTTGGCGATGATTCTCGAGTCAGTGGTAGACTTTGGCAAGACCACAGTTCCTCTCTGAACACCCCAGGAAAGAACCAACTGTGCAACCTCGATGTTGTTCTTCTTGGCAATCTCAACCAACTTCTCGTTCTTGAAGAATGGAGTGCCGGTGGAACCCAATGGAGAGTAAGCCTCAAGCACAATGTTCTTCTTCTTCAAGTAGTCCACCAACTCAGGCTGCTGCAACAATGGGTGAGCCTCGATCTGGTCAGCTGCAGGAACAACGTCAACCTCTGGGTCGGCGAAAAGCTTCTCAAACTCCTTTAATCCAAAGTTGGAGACTCCAATGGCTCTAACCTTCTTGGTGTTCTTGTAGATCTTTTGCAACTCCTTGTAGGTGTCAACAAAGTTCCAGTCAGTGTACTTCTGGCCGGACTTGTCCACAGAGGCTGGCCAGTGGATGAGGTACAAGTCGACGTAGTCAAGACCCAACTTTCTCAAGGACTCGTCCAAGGCAGCGGTGGCATTCTTGTGCTCAGCATTCCACAACTTGGTGGTGATGAAAAGCTCCTCTCTTGGAATTCCGGATTCCTTGATGGCCTTTCCAACTTCCTCCTCGTTGCCGTAAATGGCAGCGGTGTCAATGTGTCTGTAGCCATTGGCAAGCGCAGTCTTGACAGACTTGTAGCCCTCGCCGTCCTTGGACTGCCAGGTACCGAATCCCACCTGTGGGATCTTGGCGCCGGTGTTGAGAGTAAAAGTGTTGTTGTTTTTGGTCAAAGTCATGGTTGTGGAGAGACAATGCTCGGAAATCGGACTCTTTATATAGTAGGAAAATAAAGTGGTTGGCTTAGCAAGCATGCAGGAAAGTGGGGTGTACCTGCCGAATCGATTGAGTTGATTCTTTACATAATTGATGTCGCAAATCCGTGAAGGATATGCGTGTTTTTGAAGAATGGCTGAGGTCGTAGTCTTTGTTGATTCTTCACGTTGATTCTTGGTCTTTCATTTATTTGCCCTTCATTCTTGATTCTTCACCATACTTCACCCTTATTCATTCTTCCCCAACCTTTCTCCCTTTCTTCGACCTTCCAGGCTTTCCACTCCCCCCAATATTCTCCACAGCAAATTGTGGATTTTGTGGACCGTGGTTGGGCACTGACGCCATGTGCGTCAATGGCTTAAATTCCGGGCTCGTTGCGGTTCCTGTACGCGAATGGAAAGTTCGAGAGCCATAGCTTATATACAGGCACCAAATGATTATGACGATCGAGAGGTGAATTGGTGGAGGTTGAAGCAAGCATGTAGATGAGAAGGATGTCTTGATTCAAGGCTGGAAATGGTGTTTTGTGGTGGATAAATTGAACAGCGATTATTGGCGCATAAGTTACAGATTTAAAAGAATATAGGAGTAAAGAAAGAATGTAGCGGTAGTGTTGAAAGAACATAGGATCGTGAGAATGATTTAGTGTTCAAACAGGAGGTACGAGAAGGGCAGTTGTCTTGGATCATGATTGAAGACTTACAGTAGGATTCTGTTGAGAGGGTTCTTTATGAGGTGGATATTGCTAAAGTAGTCCAAAACAGATTGGCTAAAATATGTGCTGAGATGGTGTTTAGATGGTGCTTGAAAAATATGCTTAAAGTACCTAAAAAGTATACCAAAAGGCTTGAATTGGACGTTTACCTGTATGAATCGATAAAAGCAATAACATGCCGCGCCTAAAAGACAAGGGCTTATAATGACCACACTTTTACAAAGACAATGCTCCGTACCACCTTGGTTCATTTAAATGCTTGTTTTTTAGAATTGACTTTCTCCTTACAATGTCACTTTAGCAATGGCTGGACTTTGCATTGAAGGCCTATCCCTGATCTTTTTTGGCATTTTGGGTGCCAACAATTTCGATCCCTGCGTTCCTGCGATTTTGGCAAAGCTGCGTAATTACACAAAATCACCAACTGTGGTGGACGTAACACACTTTGGATCGGAGGTATGACACTACATTGATGCGTTTAATTTTGCCAAATAAAAATCAGCACAATGAGTTGTGGAACTATAGATAAAAATGCATAGAAAATTATGAATGCTGGTTGGTATTGCATTGGTGAGAATATAGGTATTGATAAGTGGCTGATGATTCAAAGTTTTCATTGCCTCTGGCTTTTCTAAAATCCAGTAGAATTGTTTTGCAATTGTAGTTTCCGTAAAAGCAAACATTATGGATTAATTCGATTGCTGCAAATCTCAGTTCTGCAAAAAAGATCACCATCTCAGTGTTATACATAAAGACCATGTTCTGGTCCCCCAAGATGTCCCTTGATTGTCAAAGTCGCGCGTTATGACTGTAGAGTTGATGCACATTTGACATGTTACACAAATGAAAACAAGCACACAAAAAATGCAATGTGCTGATTTCCATTTATAGCTTCCAGGCAAGCAATGCCATCCCAAGTGTTTTCAAGAATCCGGATGGTGGAGAATTCTCGATCAAGCTTGTCTGCTATCAATTAAATAATTGCTGCAAAAAAATAGAAAAAGGCATATTGAAAAAGTTACTCAGGTGGTTACCAGAATTTGTTGGACTTTCAAATTTGCTGGCACTGTTTTTCAACGAACCAACCAGACATTAGAGAAACCAGGTTTCTGGTGACAATCCCACGCTTCTGGGGTCAATGAGTTCTCTGGTCCGGGCAAGGAGCTAGAAACAAAGCACTAGTCGTCTGATTACCTGTTCTCACTTGAATATAATTGGAATTTTGCTACTTTGTGTCATCGAAATAATCCTATCCCCAAAGCATTCTTTAAAACCTTCACAATCATAAGCCTGTGATTTCGGCATGCCATCTCAATTGAAAAAATCACCACTTACATCTTTCAATTCAAGCCACCACTCGCCTTCGACCTCCTAGATACTTCCCATAACATCATCTACAAATCATTAGTTTAGCATATATTTTCTAGTCTAGCTAGCTTTTAACTTAGGCGACTCATTGGAAAAAATCCTAGCCCTTACTTGGACTCGCCAAAGATAGCATCAGAAGCCTTCTGGGCCAAAGACTTGTCCTCCTGAGGGGTGGCCTTGGCAGCAGCAGAGTCGGCAGTGCCGACAATAGAGTCCTTAGCAGACTCGAGAGTGGACTTCTGAGAGTCTGGCTTGATAGCGCTCTCAACCTTGTCAGTGAATCCTTGTCTTCCAGCGTCAGTCATTTTATAAGTGTTCGTATGATGAGACACCAAAGCGGTTGTTCGCTCCTTTTATAGTGACATACGCAGCAATGATTGCTTTGGTTGCGAATTATCTGCCTGGTTCGGAAGGTATTGTGCAGGAGCAAACATGCAGGAGCAAGCATGCAGGAGCAACAATCCCTTCAGGGACAAGCGCGTTGCTTGCTGTGACGATTGAATTCCGTGGGACAAAGTATGACCGGGTAATGATATAGTGGATGGGAATATTCAGTACTTCAAGTGCTTTCAGAAACTCTATTGGTGTACAGATAAGTTGAGACGATTTCACAAGATGAATGCAAAATAGATACTAATACGAGATAAGTGACACGAATGTCCGAATAGTAGTGCTTGTCGGCATGAACTTTTGCCGTTTGCCACAAAACACTGGGCTCCATATGCGCAATGAAGAAATTATGGGGCGGAGTAAGTACGTGGTATGCATTTAGGGTGGGGTTGAAACTGAGTTAATTTCGAGGAGGGTAACCTCTTTGAAGAGTGGAGTTCGAAACAACAAAGCTGAAATCAACTGAAGTACTGTCCAAATGTGGGAAAAGGTAGAGAGTGTGGGATGGGTCAAAATCTAGCTCATCAAATTAAAATACAGAGTGTGGATCAAGTAATGTGGCCATCAAAAATACAGATTATGTGTGGATCAACTGAAATTCGATTATATTCATGTAAAGAATACATATGACCCAGGAAAGTAAAAATTAAGTAAACGATGAGCTTGTAAAAAGCTTGATATCCCAGGTAACAATCCAATACTCAATGATTGGTCTTTCAGTTGCTCTTGCATGGGTCATGGGCAGAATACAGGCGGAAACAGGCATTTGTGTAGCTGGGCGTTGTGCATCTTCCTCAACATGGCAAGGTAACGACACAAACTTTGTGTAGGTTACACGTGGACTTCAGCACTTGCATTTCACATGTCCTTGGCAAGCAAAAACAACCAGGTGAAAACGCCGAAAATTAGGACAGTTGTTGAATAAAATGGTATGGAAATGATGAGTTTACTCTGGTTAAGTGCGAATGTTGTATGAGGTCGCTAGAGTGGTAGAGAATCGAGATATCTCGTATCAACATAGAATTTACAACAAGAGCATTCCTGGTGTATGATTAAAAGATGTGGTGTTCATGTTTTGTTCTGTCTGCCGGTTCATAACCAAACAAATTGTATAACTTTGAAAGCTTTGTGGTTAGTCAATATGGAAGTTTTTATGCAACAGAAAGGGATGTACAGGTGACAGCAGAAAAGGGCGGAAAGGGTTATAATCAATAGGCATATAATTACAGTTATCACTCTTAGGTCATATTCCTTAGTTCAGTCATGATTATTCATCAACTCAGCTAACCTTGTTATCAACCAAGTTCCCATTACTCCTATCTTATTTTTTATTAACTTACTGTTAACCACCCTCACCACCCAGTTTCCAAAGTTTGCTCATATCTGATCTGAAATCCCACGAAAACCGAGATTTGCCAACTTTTGCTGCCACTCAGAAAAAGCCGTTGCAATAGCTGCAAATCCTGTATATAGACATGGAAGAGGCCTCCGTTCAATATCAACATCGGCACTAGACGTTAGAAGCAGGGCGTTAAGTCAGAATAGCGCCGGTATAGACGAAGTGGAAGCAGAGAGCCAAATGAGAATCCGCCAGTATAGCTGAAGTGATGTCTGCGGTCAGGCCAATATGGGTCTGGGGTGGACACAGCATACGAAGCCCTATAGTGAAAATTTACAGCGAAAGTGGAACTTGCCAGAAGTCGTGGTGATGCTTCACGAGCGCTGGAAGCATATTCTTTCTAACAATTCTCACGGGTCACGAATCATTGACCAATTTGTGAAATCTCTTTTCCTGACATTCATAAAACTACACATGCGACGCTTCACGGCATCAATTAATATATAAACTTGCGTTATCTTAAAACACCCTGTTTTAAAACCGCGCATCCGTAGATCCTTAGATGTAGAACCTCATCTCCAGGAAATACCATGCATCTCGCGACCAGACGTAGGTCCTGTATATAGAAGCTGCCGCTGTTGATCACTCGCTTACTTTATTCTACTGTTTTCAATATCTACTCTTTTGTATTGGTAGTGTTCTATTCATTCACCCGGGGTTTTATCGACTCAATCTGGCGCTAACCCGGTCATTTTGGCTCAATTTGGGTCAATTCACTAACAGCTGAGGTTCATCGCTAACAGCTTACCGAGGTCCAGCTCACCGAGGTTCCTAACAGATTAGGTTCTTCGCTGATTTTCACAACTTCCTGGTACAAAATTTGTTACCGCGGCATTTGCTATTGGTTATCATTCGGGATTTCTATCCCCCTATATTATATTCACCCACAGCAAATACTTGAACCACTTTGGCTGCACTAAAACACACTTTGCACTTGCGATTTCCACTCCCGTAGCCAAATCACTAAGATTGCCCTCAATCACCACCTTTCTGCCTTTTTTCTCCACCACATGAGCGCGCAACACCACGTTGCTTTGCGGTTGTGCCTGGGACTTGAAGTCAATCGATAGCGAAGCAGTAACACCTTTTTTGGCCGGAAGCGATGCGAACCCGCACGTGCATAAGCCTTCGTCGAGGAGCGTCGACACAATACCGTTGTGGATCTGGCCGTCGGTCGAAATTAACTTATCGCCGAGGTGGTAGAAACTCACCAACTTGTCATCGTCTGCGAAAAGCACGGGGTCGATTTCAAAGTGACCTCTGCCTGCCAAGATTCCTGTGGTGATGTAGTTTGCCCTGTGCTGGTGAGGAAATGTAGATGAGGAGGTGTGTTTGGCGATGCCTTTGGCTTCAAGTTCGCGGTACTCTGGGGACGACGCGATGGAGCTGAGAACTGTGGGGTTACTTTCGATTGGAGGTGCGTTTCTGCGTTGCCACTCTTTTGGAAATCCGACCACCCCGAGCGTGAATGCAGCAAGGGGGGTTGTGATGCGGAAGACGGATTTTAGCATAGGATGTGGTGTGGGGGTACGGAGAAATAAAGGGAGAAATAAATAGCAGACAGGGAGAAAGACAAAGATCGGTGATCTGATCGTGAAAGAGTGAATGGAGGAAGAAAACGTAAAGTGGCAGAAGTTGTTTGGTATGAATACTTGGTAAGTTGTGCTTGTAGAGAATATTGGTGCGAGGGTCAGTAGGAAGTAGGGAGAGAAAAGACACCACTCAACCAGAACGAGCTGTTCAGAAAATCCCGAATGTTAAGATAAGTCATGATAAAAGTGAGTTTTGGGGAAGTCTGCCGATATGGATGGTGTTTAAGAAAGAAGTAGGTCATCGTATCTAAACACTAGTGTAATGATTGTATATCAATACATTTTCTGAACTTCGGTACGGTACAAACATCGTTTTATACTAGTGCTTTTGACTTTAATATGTTTACTAGGCCTAATTTACAGGTATAAGACATGTGATCGCTTTTCTAGATCATGATTCTAGTGTCCCACTACTCTCATTATCCACTACTCCCTATTTTATCACTCTCCCTATTTTATCACTCTCCCCATTATATCACTCTCCCCATTATATCCACACTCCATTATCCACTACTCCTACCATCAATCTAATATGTATTCTATCCTAATCTTACTGCTTGCATCGCCATTGAGATAGCAGCCCAGTAACCTATTAACAGTCAAAACTAACTGCCTGATCCGTCAGGCTGTCAGCTCTTTACCTACTCCTGACATCAACCCCACTATGCTCCTCAATCAACTCGCGCAACTTGTTGTGGTTCGCTCCCACAACCTCGCCAACCTTCTCGCCTTCCTTGAACAAAAGAAACGTTGGCATCGCAGTAATCAGGTTCATCATCGCGACGTCCTCACTGGCGTCAACGTCATTTTTCAAAAACTGCACCTCGGGTGCTTTTTCTGCCCAGCTCTTGATGATTGGGTCCATGACCTTGCACGGAGGGCACCAAGTTGCGTAAAAGTCCACCACCGTGAGCTTCTTGTCAGCAACAAGCTTCTGGAACTGGGGGTACGACGTGACTTCGGTTACCGACGAGGCAAAGCGTACGAAGCGGAGAGATTGTGTGCGGAGGGTGGATCTGAACATTGTGAAAAAAAGAGTTGAGTCAGAAAATCAATTTGACTCAAGAACGCTGTTGTTGAAAATGATGCTGAAAAGTGCCGAGTCGGAAGGAAAATTGGAGAGGGTATGAATAAAGAAGCGTGCTAGGCAGAGAATATGTATTGTTTGAATTTCACTTATCTTCTGGATCACTCCTGGGAATATCACGTATTTGATTGTATGAGAACTATGATTTATTTGATTGTATGAGAACTATGATTTATTTGATTGTATGAGAACTATGATTTATTTGATTGTAGGAGAACTATGATTTATTTGATTGTAGGAATGAGAACTATGGTATATCGGTGATTATGCGAACATTATGATAGGATGTGATGAATTGTTTGGTTAGTTGTCAATGTTTGGTAGAAGGCTACAACGTTTCGTGTTGGTGTTATCTGCTGCAATGGCTCTTTAGTGTCACTAGTAAAACAGCAAATTGGACCTACGAGTTCGGTACCAAGAGAACACAAAACTTGACCGTATGAATTCGTCAATGGAACACTGAGATATTTGTCATTTGCATAAAATAGAGTCAATTAGCATCATGTCATCACTGAAGACAACTGGAATTCCTCCCATTCCCTAAACAGACTACCGATCAATACGAAAGACGTGACGACTTAGTACAAACTATTTAAACGGACCTTTGATCTATATCAAATATGAATTAGCTTGCTCGCTCTGTTCCAGGCTGCTTTTTCTATGGCTGCAAATTTCTCCCGACTACAAAAAATGTAGAACGAAGCGGACGCGAAAGACAGTTAAGGGGTGCTTTTAGTCCGATGAAACAGTTTTATTTCCCTTCAATACTAATTTGGTAATTGCATGTTGTGTTGATATACAACTTACCAACAAGCTCCTATACAATGTGATAATTGGCAATGCGTGAGCGACCAAACACCCCCATCTGTAAGATTAATCTCACCTGTAAGATTATTCTAGTATTCAAGGACGTACAGATGCAATACACAATGACAACTTTTAAGCCCCTTCTCATGTTCACGATACCTTCTCAAGTCATTCATAATCCCCGAAAGCCCAGTCCACTAATTTACCGATGTGGAGAAGGAGGTTGCCAAACTCCGGCAACCGAAACCCTTCTAAAAGTGAACTTGTGGGGTGCTCTCTATAAAGCACCCCTCACGACGGTGGCAAACTCAACTATAAATATCGACGTTTTCTTAGCGGTTTGGGCCTTCAACACTCATACAAATACTTATCCCTTTACGATGAGATATAAAAGGTCGGGTATGGTGCTACGTCAAGCCATGTGCATTTTGTCTCCACTCTTAACTAACGCTCAATACCGATGTTGAAATCAATTGTATTTTCAGCACGACAAATACCCTGGTGTGGGTGTCCTAGGACAATTGTGAAGACGAATTCTACTTTTTAGCAGCATTCACCAGCTGATGATCCACATGAGCTCCTTTGCATGACTCGCCAACTGCTTATCCATATGAATTCCTTTGCACTCCTTAGAATTCTTTCATCGTGTAATCCAATTGTATCACTGATATGGCCCACCCCACTATCAAAATTTCCCACTAGATTTACAACTCACAAATTTAATATTTTTTTCACCTCATCTCATCATGGGAAACAAAGTTAAAGGCACCAAGCGCGCAGCACCTGCAGCAAACCCACCTACAAAGAAGGCCAAGTTGCCTCCCTCTTCCGGATCCGAATCCGAGGACATCGAGTTGAGCGAAGAGGAAGAAGTCGAAGAAGAGGAGGAGGAGGAAGAAGAAGAGGAAGATGACCTTGATGACCTCGATGATCTCGATGAGGAAAAGGACGACGAGGACGAGGAAAAAGACGACGAAGACGACGAGAAGAAAGACGACAACAAGAAGTCCTCCCGTGAGGCTCACGCAGAACAAAAGAAAACCCTCAACGAAAGAAAGCTCCAGAGAAAAGCAGGAGCAGAGGTCCAGCAAATCAAGTCTCTCTGGGAAAAGTTGAGAGTCAACAAGCCAACCCCTCCAAAGCAGGTCAGAGACAAGTTGTGTAACCAGGTGTGGGACCTTTCCAAGGATGTGATCCTCGACCTTGTGATGAAGCACGACGCTTCCAGAGTGGTCCAGACTCTCGTCAAGTTCTCTTCTCGTGAAAGAAGAGACATCATAGCCAAGGCACTTGTGGGAAACTACTACAAACTCGCCACTTCGTCTTACGGAAAGTACCTCCTCATCAAATTGCTCCACTACGGTACCAAAGAGTCGCGTGCGCTCATCGTGAACGAGTTGCACGGTAAGTTGCGTAAGTTGTTGAGACACAAGGAGGGTGCTTACGTGGTCGAGGATCTCTTCGTGCTCTACTCTACTGCCGAGCAGCGTAACCAGATGATCCGCGAGTTCTGGGGCTCCGAGTACGCCGTCTTCAAAAAGAGCGGTGAGGGCAAGACAGTGCTTGACGTGATCTCTGAGTCCGCAGAGAAGAAGGCATTGGTGACTTCCAACTTGTACTCCACCATTTCCGCCGCTGTGGAGAAGGGTAGTACCGGTTTCGAAATTTTGCATGCCGCCATGCGTGAGTACACGACTATTCTCCAGCTGGATATCGAGGAGTTCGACAAGCAGATCCGTGAGGTCATCGAGCTTCTTAGTGAGCAATTTGCAGAGTTGGTGCACACCCAAGAAGGTGCCGAGGTTGCATCCACACTCATTGCTCTTGCCAATGCAAAGGAGAGAAAGACCATCATCAGACACTTGAAGTCTCACATTGCTGAATTGGGTAAGAACGAGTTTGGTAACATGGTCTTGATCACTCTTTTCATGACCGTCGATGACTCTGTTCTCCTCCACAAGAGTTTTTCGGTCGAGATGTTCACCGACGACAACACCCCAGCTTTGATCCAGGACAAGTTTTACCGTAGACCATTGCTCTACTTGATGAAGGGCTTGGACGGGCGCTATTTCAACCCTTTGGTGAAGGCTAACTTGTTGAAATACGAGGCCTTGGCCTACAAGAAGACCACCAAGAAGCCACAGGAAGTGAGAAGACAGGAGCTCTTGTCCAAGGCCTTGCCATTGGTGTACGGTAATATAATATCGGTGGGTTCTGACCTCAAGGACTTGGTTTATGTCAACATGGCTGCACAGTTTATTGCTGAGCTTTGTTTGACCGAAGGCGAGGACGAGTTGAGACTGCAGTTGGTCGACATGCTTTTCGAGTGCACTGTTAAGGGCGATGTGCTTGAGGACTACCACTTGCTCAACAAGGTTCCATTCGTGGCTCGTTTGTTGAAGGCTTTGATTCATGGACCTGAGTTCAAGTTTGACAACGACAAGAAGGGATTGGTGCAGACTGGTAAGAAGCTTCCTTCCGTGGGTACTGAGTTTGCTGAGCGTGTTGCTGAGGTGATCAAGGAGCGTCCACAGGATTGGGTCAGAGGTCAGCCAGCCTTTGTTGCTGTCGCTGTAGTGGAGGTGTTGAGTGGAGACAAGGCATTGCGTAAGGCATTGAAGGGTGCTAAGATTGAGGATGACAAGGGAGGACTTTTGTTAGCAAAGTTGCTCAAGTGATGATCGGGTAATGCCTCACTTTCTCACTGACGGAGTCAGTGTAGTGAAGAGCGAACTAGTAAATAAAGAGTGATCTGAGCGATGAGCTGAAAAAGTCTGTGAAGAGCAAACTAGTAAATAAATAGTGAAAACTGACTGATTTACTGACGCAGTCAGTGAAGAGGGAACTTGTTATGGAAGAATGATACCTAAGTGATTAAGTGAAGTCAGTTAAGAGCGAAGGTGTGTTTAGAAAAGTAATATTGTGCGATAAAATGAAAAACGAAGGCTAGTAATAGAAGGTGATATTGTTGGAATTACTGTTAATAAAAATGGTGAGGATACTGATACTTGGGAATATACTCACTTATTGAACATTGATACAGTAACTGGTGGAGGATGATCGAATTTCTGAGTTAGATTTCGAGAACTGAGAAAGTGGCAGGCATTCATCTTAACTGCTGAAAACGAAGATACTGAAGAAGTTTTGTAAGCAAACAGTAAATTTATCACAGTAGAGTTTATGACTGATTGATTTAGCAGTTTGACGATCGAGATTTAACTACGGTTTTCAAATTTACAATTAATTTCGCAGCCATAAAAAGATCTGAACACACACTACAGTTCAGCTTTTATAAACCATAGAATGGCTTTTATACAACCTGAAATTTCCACTACAAGATGCTTTTTTCGCTTATACTTAATTCGACATGCTAACTTTCATCAGTTTCGGTGGCTGACTAAAATCGTACCTAAAATATGGACTCTTATCATTCGTTTTCAACTTTGGGAAGTGTCAATAAATGACTTTATAAGCGAACAAAAACCCCGGACTCTTCGATTTCTCGATATTAATTTATACCCTTCTTTAGGCATCTACCCCTCGATGGCTTCGTCAAAGTCATCTTCAAAATCATCCTCCTCCTCTTCCTCATAATCATCTTCTTCTTCATACTCATAGTCGCCCTCGATTTCCACTCCTCCCACATCCTCCACATCACTCTGATCAGAAACACTCTCGTCCTCGTCTTCCTCGGCCTCCTCTTCCTCGGCCTCCTCTTCCTCAGCCTCCTCTTCCTCAGCCTCCCCCTCGCCTTCTATTAAAATTGCACCCTGCTTCACATCATCAAACTCACGGAACCATTCCAACTTACTGTTACAGCGTAAACAGCTCTCGTTCTTGCGGTTGATCTGGGTCGAAATACAAACATAACAGTAAACATGTCCGCAATTCGTCACGTAAGGGTTTGTGACCACACCGGTGGATGCCGGTTTCCCCCCAGAAATGGCGGTCTGGAGATTGTTTTCATGGCATATGGCGCAATCACTGACCCGCAAATTCGCATACCGCGACATTTGCAGCTGTTCAGAGCCCTTGGTGCGCTCTTTGAGCCACGCACGTAACCTGCCAAGTTGGAGGAGTGGTAATGTGAACACCAAAAACTCCGTCATCACGTTCCACACCAACTGACGGTTCTGGAATTCAAAGTTGACGTTGTTTCCGTTGAAGCGGAGAAGGTCTGTCACCACCGGCGAAAGGGTAATTCCGAGCACTCGGTGCACCACCGATGAATACCGTCCATCCACCAAGAAAAGTGTAAAGTTCACCAAGTTCACCAATTTGAGCAAACGCTCGATTCTGCTCAATGCCGATGTTTTGTGCGTCTTCAAAAAGTTGACAATCTTACCAGTAACTGTCGAGTTGTCGCCCTCGGAATCGTCTAATCCGTACAAATAGGAAGTGAATTTCTCATAGAGATACCCTCCGATAATGATCGCAAAAAGCACTTTTTTTCGTCCTCCGCCAATGCTTTTGCCGTGGATGTTGGTATACCGCAAATTCTGTAAGGCCAGACCGTAAGTAGAGCCAGATTTCCCAACTGTGACGCGGAAAATGAGCAACTGTAGGGCCAACGACCATATTTCTGGATGTTTCTGAAAAATCCACAGTCCATTGTGGTGTTGAGATATGCTTGATAGTTGGTCCTTGAGAAGACTAAAGAGTTCGTTGTCGAGAATATGCGCATCGAGTTGAGAAACCCTTGGAGATGGGTATGCTGGCATAGTGGTTCAAATTAGAATTTGTATTCTGGCTGACGACGATTTGATGGGTGGTACTATTAATGAAAAGCTTTGATCAATCAGTTATGCCTAAATAGTTTGTAAACGCATTCGCTAGGGTGTAGTGTGCGTAAGTGGCCGTCTTGGATTCCGTAGCTGGAAGTTGTTGGATGATTTTCAGTTGAAAATGCGGGGCACCGAGGAGTTTGCTTATGTAAGCAAACTTGAATCAACATGATCGACTGATGAGAATTCAACGGTGGATGGAAGTGTGTGTATAGAATTAGTGAAGGAAGTGTAGTTTCCGGGTGCAAAGGGCAAATGAATTTTCTAAAGAGATATAAAGTAAGACATAGTGAAGAAGCTAAACACAAAGAGTGAAGTTACTGAAGATAGCTTCAACCAAAGATTCGGGCTCCGGTGAGACCCCATTCAGGACATATCATTACTGGGTCAATCGCCCAAAAGACTAAAATATAGAACTCATGTCTATATACTCGCAGACCACGTTTAGCTCAGCTGCCACTCGACGAAATTAATTTCCATGTTTGACTTCAACTCCACACACATTTTCTGTTCTCTTAAAATTTCTCTTCAATTTGCAACCACTTGAAAACTCTAGTTCGCACATCTTTGTCAAACATATATCTGCTAAACTTTAAAGATTGAGATTGGACTTTTTAGAGGTTTAAGGCTGGATTGAGATATAGTTCACTTTATAATCTACTCAAGCACTAACGAATTGCCTAGTATTTTCTTTTTACCGCTTCTTATTCAGGTTCCTTCTATTCCTTATCCAGTTTTTTCTCCTGTCACCATCATCTACTTGGATATAATTTTCACTTACTTTGTTGGCTGTTCTGGACTCCGTCAGTTAGAGAGCTCAGTTGTCACTGAGAATTTCTATTGCCAACTCATCCACTAACACCAGCCCAGATCTGCTCTCCAACCCACGAATAACTTCGAACACTCTCGACGGGATATCCTCGCAATACCCCATTAAAGCTTTCAACACGCGCAACAAGGTCAACTGAATTACCGGACTCTTATACGACTCCAACTTGAAAAGAATATTTTCATAAACAGCTTCGGTGCACATAAACATACCCACCTTTTTGTTGTTGCCAATCAATTTAAGGTAGTTATCCAATGTCGATTCCAAGTTGGCCACATTGTTTAGTATAAAACCACCCTGAAGTGAAGAAATGGCTTTCGAGGTCGACAAGTCTACGTTTTCAGGGTCCAGTTGGTGCCAGCTGAGGATAGAATCGAGAGCATTCAGCTGCCAATACGGATCCAAAAGCAAGTTAAAGTACACCAGCAAAATATCGTACTTCACAAGCATTGGCCTGATACTCTCACAATACACCAACTCGCACATGATAGGTAGAATGAACTGCCGGAAAGGTAGATTCATCATCGAAAACACTTTCAAATGCGGCAAACCGCCCATCTTGACGAGCTCAACCTCCCTCGCATGGTTGAGGTAGCAACAGTTGTACAAGGTGGGGCTTACTAGATTGACCACCTCCTTATAGTGTGGAGTGTGTGGAGTATTGAGAGCCAATTGACCAATGAGAAACTCAACAATCTCTGCATTATGCAACGGCTTAAGTGCCTCCGAGACGCACAGCATTGCTCGGAAGAACTTGAGCACCACGAGCTGATGAGGGAACTTCAATTGGTTGTAGATTTTGATCAATAACTTGAACATATCCACCTGCATGATGTTTAACTTGACTCTAGTTTCACTTTGGCTGAAGTAACGTAAAATATCGATAATACGGTCAACAGTCTCGTCGAGCTGGCACTGGTTGACGGGAACATGGGCTACAACTGGCCTGGTGAGCCTGTTCAAAAGCACCACTAGCCAGAAAACGACCCCGTATTTCGAAAGAATACGGCAAAGATCGGACTTACTCCGTGTGATATCTTTCAGAAGAATGGCATGAATGCACTCGATCGATACTATCGGGAAAGTTGGCGTAGTATCAAAGTCTTCCTCAACAAACTTTGAAACAACCTTAAGGCCACCACAGGAAACAAGCATCGAAAGCGCGCGTTCAGACTTGCAAAAGTGCGAAATGAATATCACTACCTGCAACCGAACTTGGAGGTCGTTCGACTGCAGCAGAAACTGGGTGATGGCCGGAATCCCACCAACAAGGCAAAAGTTTTCGAAGATCGCCAAGTTTGCAAACAAATTGTTTAATATTGCAAGCGAATGGTACCACACTTTTTGGTACAGCGGGAAATCTGACGCAGAGTCAAGAAGCTCGAGAAGCGAAAGAATACCATGCTCTTTGATTAAAACCCCATGCAGAACAGGATACTTCTTGATGATGTGGAGCATTCGGCCTGTTACTTTTACCAATGACGTCATGACGTCCTCGTTACCTGCGGGTACTAATGCCACGCGAGAAGTGAACTTCGCCACAAGAAACTCCATCTTGTTTTGGATTTCTAAGTCGTTGGTGTCGAAGTTTTCGATCTCGATGTCGAGGAAAGGTGAGGATGTTTCGGGCGCACGAGAAAGAAGATTTCTATTTGGGTCGAATACTTCAAAACTGTCGGCAATGATGTCAGTTCTATCGCCTCCGCTTTTCTCCGAAAACTTCTCCAACAATTCTTTCTTCAGAAACTTTATAGTTGCATACTCGCCACTCAACTCGTTAGATTTTGTCTCAACCTTATCGAGTATATCCTTTCTATCAAAGTCATCCCAATTCTCGTCTCCCTCTTCGTATGCCTTGATGGACTTGAACTCGTACAGCGGCTGGTTACTGATTACCCTTGTCGACGCATTCCCAGCCTGTAACCACTTATGCTTCAAGAGTAGCTTAGCACTTTTGCGCAAGCTCGGTTGTTTTTGAAAACACTCCATAAGAAAGTCTTTACCCAATGACGACATCCCTTTCGGCAAAGGGGGATGGTCATCTGTACCAATAGCATGTAATGTGGCCATTGGATTCAAGTCATGGTACGGGGGTCTGGTCGTAAACAACTCGATGATGGTAGCACCTAACGACCAGATATCCGAAGCTGTACAAAGGCCTTCGCCTCCAAGAACTGTTTCCGGAGCCATCCAGTTGGGGGTACCCACCACTGTGGCATGTTGCGAGTTCACCTTTGTAGCGACACCAAAATCCGCGAGTTTGACCACCCCACTTTCAGTGGTTAAGACGTTTGCCGCCTTGACATCGCGATGAACCACACCCTGTTCGTGGAGGTAGTTGAGCCCCATTAATATCAGTGTCACGTAGTTGGCAATAGTTGGTTCGGTCAAGCCGTGGCCAAGTTTCTTGTACATTTGGCGGAGCGATCCTCCCAGACAGAACTCTAAAAAGATGTTTAGTGATGTTGATGTTTTCACAAACCCATGGTACTTGACAATGTTGTGGTGTTTGAGGATCTTGAGAAGATCGATTTCACCCATCAACTCCACCACATTCTGGTTTTCCTCGAGAAGAATCTGTTTAATGGCGACAACCTGGTTGGTTTTGAGGTTTACTCCGCGGTAAACACTTGCAAATGCACCTTTGCCCACCAAGTTGGAAAACTGAAAGTTTTCCAATGCGTTGAACAGGCGCGTTCCAGCGCGCTTTTCAAACCTTTGTGCTGGTGTGAGCGAAACTTTTACCGAAGGGTTCCTGCTGTGGCGTGAGGGCGTTTTATCGTTATCCTTTGAACTGAGGTCATTGCGGAGTTTGTGAACGTGGATTGGGCTGGAGTCAAAAGGATGGAAGTTGTCTGGAGGAGGGGGTTGTATGAGAAACGGCGAGTCATTTTCTTGTATGGGGTGGAGAAGGTCGTGTTTTCGATTTGCACGTAGGGCATGTACATTTTTTGAAAGATTGGGTTGGTAAGTTCCATTAGATTGGCCAAGCTTTGAACGGGTGGTTTTCAGCTCTTTTGTGTCTTCACTTGTATGTTTGGATTTTGAACCATATTCCAGTCTGCGCAATTCGTCACACTCGTTTTCATTTGGAGAGTCGTTTTCAAATCCCAGGAGTTCCAATCCGTGTCTGGAGCTATCTATGTCCCCCGCCTCGCAAAATGGGTTTTTTATCGCCGCCGATTTCCCAAAGAAGTCTGACAGCGGTGTGGAACCTATCATTGCATTTGTCGCTGTAAATACGTCCACTGGTAAAGGCAGGGAGTTTGTGTCGGGGAGTTCGTGGGAACCTTTGCGAGGCGACTCAGTAGCAAAGTTTGGGGGCGTGTCCGAGAATTTTTGCTGCGGGCCAGCAGAATACAGAAGCATTTCTTTGTGTGAGCCTGCCACGTGTGGACCATTACTCTCTGTTTTGCTTCTGTGAGCTTTGGGTATCCTTTCAGTTTCTGTACTGTGACGACTTCTTGAAGCCATCTCTTCTGCATGTATTCTTTCACTCGAAGAAGTCTGTTGACGATCTGCATTCGAATAAACCTTTTTATTGATCGCTCGACCTCCCTCTTTGAGGTATTCCTCTGCATTGACATTCTCGGTCTTTTCTTTCACTTTTACCTTTCCAGATACCTCTTGAACCCTTTCTGGGGATCGTTTCGCCCTCTCGCTTTCATCAAACAATTGGATGTTTTCATTTTCACCTTCATCACCCACGTCTACCTTCATCCTGCGTCGTATCACATCTCCAGTCATAAAGAACGGCGCGATAGAGGCATCAGGATTCACTCTGCCGCTGCTATCACCATCGCTCACGTTGCCATCAGAGTCCAAATGCTCGTCATTTCTAGTGGCAACTTCGTGCCCAGCTGCAAAAGATGTCTGGTCCTTTTGTGCAGGTTGTTGATTCATGTGGTTCGTCGCATGCTGGCGTCCAAATACCGAGGATGGTCGGGTATCTGAGTGAGGTGTTTTGGGGGGCAAGGAGGGCAGCGGTGTGTCATTGTGGGGTATGTTGTGATTTGTATGCGATTTGTGCGTATAAGACGTTCTATTTGGTTCTTTGTTGTGGAAGTTATTGTGGGCGTCCCTCTCCTGGTCTTTGTCTGTCTCGCATTGTACTTCGTTCTTTGCTGCCTCGAACAAATCCACGTTGAGCTTGTTTTGTATTCGTTTAACGAAAGGCGATTCTTCGTGCGATCGCACAATCAACAGGCTGGATTGCGAAAAACGCGAAAACGACAAGTTGCTGCCGATGTCGAAGTCGTCGAACGTGTCCTCGGTGCATTCTTGGTACTTTCTTAGTGTGGAGTCGCGGTCCTGCGCGCGTTTCAGTAGCGACGACTTACGGATGGATGTCATGTTTGTGAAAATAAAAAGTGTTACTGTTTGAATAGGACGCGGAATGCAGGACACGCCAGTGAAAGAATGAGACGATGGAAATGAAATAGAGAATGATGGAGGATGTGAGAAATTGAAGGGGAATATAAGGGAATCAAGGTGTAAGAAAGAATGAAAGGTTTGAATGGATGAGAAAGCGCGTATAGTGGTACAAAACTAAATGAATGTGTCAGTGTGAATGAAATAGAATGGAGAGGAGGAAGGTGAATTATGAGTGTATTTAGCAAAGAATAATGCTGGAAAACGGTGAAAGAAATGTGGAGCCGAGTTTTGATGAACAAGAGACGCGAAAAGGTGTTTTGGGAAAAGTCATGTTAGTGTACAATTGGAATATTTTAGTTTTGTGAACTGAATGGTGTTGCAAGAATGTTTTCTTAGACTTTATTGAAGTCCGCAGGCGTATACTATAGCTGGTGTGGGTTGGGACTAATCCTTTACAATCCTAGTTGCCTGCAATCTAAGAATGCATTTTTGTGAACGCAACCTTTCATGGATGCAATCTTGTATGAATGCAATCATACACGGCCCATAATATATTGCTAGTCAAATATGGCTACGATATATATATAATCTAAGATACCTTCAAGGATAGTACGAGACGGTTTGTTGGCCAGCTACGAAGTCGCACTTACGGGTTGACATGGTCCCTGCATTAAAGTTGCAAATGTGTCAGTTGCTTTCGGTTGTGTGCCCGGAACCATCAAAAGAAGTAGGAAGAGTGAACGTCAGTCCGTACATTCGTCCATTGTAAGCGTAAATATGATTGTAGCCGCTATCTGATTTGCGCTGTACTATTCACTGGCTTTAATCGCACTTTTTGCACTAACAAAGATTGTATAGCGTGCACTTTTATCTCATCAGATAATGTTCCCAGATTGGGTCAATTGCTGCAAAAATCGTGTGCGTATAATTTCCAATTAGGGCCGTGAAACCCACGCATAGGAGTTGCATTTTCCAGCTCTTAAATCGCAAAGAAGCAAGGTTTGGAATTAGGGATCAAGGATAAATTCTTGAAAATCACAGTTTACTGAACAAACGGTGTATAACATGTGTATCCAGTTGTGTAGTCAGGATTTACTTTTTGCTAATTTTTGCTAATACTTTCACGAAATACATCTCTTCACAAGTTACTCTTCTCAAGATAATCTCCTCTCAAGACTACTTGAACATCGATACCAGAGTATCTTCAGTGTTTTCTTTGATCTGCATCTTCCGGATATTCTCCCTCGACCTTTGGATTCATGACTGGGCGAAGAGGTTCAGGATCCAAAATGCGCAGAAGGCCAAAGAGATGGTCTTTGATGGGCAGTGAAGAAAAGTCGTAAAATATTGTAGAATTTAAGAGTTACCAAAGAAAGGGTTACAAAGTGTTGAAAAAGTATTATTGAAAATTACAACGGATTACTAAGGGTACAAAGATTATAAGGATTACTAAGGGTACAAAGATTATAAGGATTACTAAGGGTACAAAGATTATAAGGATTACTAAGGGTACAAAGGTTATAAGGATTACTAAGGGTTATTAATGTTATGAAGATTAATAAGGATTATAAAGATTATAAGGATCAAGAGATTGTGAAGATTAATAAGGATCATAGAGAATATGAAGATTAAAAGATTATGAAGATTAATAAAGATTATAAAGATTATGAAGATTAACAAGGGTTATAAAGATTACGAAGATTAATAAGGATTATGATTATCAATAAGGATAAATATGAAGATCACTAAGGATTGTAAAGATTGCTAAGGGTTATGGAGATTGCTTCTAACCTGAAAACATGCCCTGTATTTCCACCACTGTGCTTCGAACCAAAGCTTAAGATAGACCACAAAAGTGTATAAACTCCAAGAATCACAATCTGGAGATTTACCACACTTGCCAACTAAAAATCCTAAAATGTAAATCAAATACAAACTCAAAAATGGTCCAGATTAGTATTCAATCTTGGCACTATTAGAAATAACTTCGTAAGGGCATGTCAACGATGAGAATAAAATATCAAAAAAGTCACTTTGAATGAGCTGAGAGGCTGCAACCTGAGAATCAATTTCGGATTCAATGTAGAACCAAGTCGCGTCTCTTCTTAATGCTAAATCGTCTATTTTAACCAAAGTCGACCGTAAACTTTAAATTTGCTCTTACGTTTGCCCTTCTACCCTCACGCTTCATGAAATTTAATGATTTTAATTCAGTTACTTTTATGCATCCATCTGTCATTCTACTTTAGCTTCTATGAGTTTCTCACAACTTTCTAACTGACATCGTCAGGGCTCGACTCTTCAACCCTTCTCAGGTCCTCGTCGGCTCATTCTCTACAATACCCATCTTAACCATAATAACTCTACTATCAACACATTCCCGCATCCTAGCACTATCACAACTTAGCATCAGCAACCTGAGTAAGCAATTTACCCGAACCCTTTGCATCCGAGTACATAACCCCCCAAGCTTCTGGAATCTTGGAAAAGTCCTTCCTGACGTCAATCACCGAGAACGACTTCTCGTCGACCTTGATCTTGCCCGCTTGAATCCAAGACAAAATGTCGCTAACTCCGCGTTCAAACTGCTTGACGTAATCCAAAACGATGAATCCAAGAACGTGGATGCGCTTGACGGTGATCAATCCCCAGAAGTTCACCACACCCTTGGTGGGGTCATTGTAACCCGCAATGGACCCACATGCAATAACCTTACCATGCTGCTTGGTCAAAGTAAGCATCATGTCAAGGATCTTGCCACCGACACCGTCGAAGAAAACATCGCAGCCTTTTTCTTCACCTAGCGCAGCAACCATATTCTTGTAAAACTTGGGGTCTTTGTAATCAACACAAACATCAGCACCAATGGACTCGACCCATTTGCACTTTTCCGGACCCCCGGAAATACCAATGACTCTCTTTGCACCAATGACCTTTTTCGCAATCTGAACACACATGGACCCAGTGGCACCCGAAGCACCGGAAATCACAATGGTGTCAGTGGCCTTCAAGCGCGCCACTTCCAAAAGTCCAAAGTAAGCAGTCAAACCAGTGATGCCAACAACATCCAAGTTCCAGCTCAATGGAATCTTGGTATTGACAATCTTGTTCATGATGGCCGCCTTGTTGATGACAACGTAATCACTCCATCCGAGGGTGCATGTGACAAACTCGCCCTCGGCGTAGCCCTTTAACTTGGACTCAACAATCTGCGCAATTCCGACTGCACGCATCACCTCGCCCTTGAAGACCGGTCTGACATACATGCGGTCTTTCTTGATGCCCTTTTGGATCCACGATCTTTGCGAGGCGTCGTTGGAAAGGTAGATTGTTTTGACAAGGAGCTCGCCCTCTTTGAGGGGAGGGAGCTCTTTTTTCTCCAACTGGAAGGTTGGGTCTGGCTTGGCAGCGTTGAGCTGGACTTCTCTGGACGGGGGGTTTGCTAACACGAACGATTTGGCGGTGGTCATAGTTGGAGAATATCTTGTGGGGAAAATTCGTGCTTAAATGCAAATTTACAGCCGACGTCGGCAAGAATGTGGGGAAAAATAGGGTGGGGTGAAAAGAATGTGGGAGAAGGAGCAAATGGTGTGGGAAATGAAGAGAAGAGATGGTAATGAATAGAGGTAAATGGTTTGACAGCAACGATTAATGAATTTTGGGCTGGTTTCAGCAGACTTGTTAAAAGAACAAGAAAGCACATGAAAAAGATATGAAGCAATTAAGGTTGGGGAACTTATAATTCCTGCTTCTAATGGTCGTATCATACAGTCGATTATATCTCGGATTAGGAGTAAGCTCAAAAGGCATTCCGAACGGCTCGAGTGCAACTTATTTTAACCGATTTTGCAACCGAATTTTAGATAAGAATGTTGGATTAGTAGTGGCTTAAGAAAAAGGGATCTAAGACTGAAAAACTAGGCCAACATTGAGAGAAGAAGATGGACAAAAAGATTCCTAGTGGATGCTCTAGAGCGAGATGAGGAATGGGAGGATCCTAAAAGTACAACTAAGGGTCCGCCAAAGTCGGAATTATAGATTTGGAATCAAGTTCTGCAGTGTAAAGGTGGCGGGTTGGGGGGTGAGTAAACTACAAATATAGATACTTAATAGTAGATTGTATGCAATGAGTGTTGAGTGAATAGAGATAATGTGTTGGATGTAATGTTTTAGTTTATTTGGCTTTTTTCGAATTGTTGCAATTTTTGTGGGGAAAACCCTTATTAGGGTTGATAAGGAGGAAAGTCCTAGTTTTTATCAAATGTGGAGAATACTGGCCAGTTTAGGTTTGTGTAAATGTGAATGTACAATTCACTTGAATACGCAAGTATTCAGTTTGGGAGATGATGAGTGGGATGTGGGCTGATTAACCACAAAGCTCACGTTTATAAAGCTGATGTTCTAACGCTGATATAATATTCATAAAGATCTGTCATCCAAGATGATTGAAAAGTAGCCAAAATTTCTAAAACTATAAAAAGCACAGTAATGGGGAAATTGTATGCAGCTGACACAAAAAGCATCTCAAAAGGCTTCTTTGTTGAATACCTGAAAAGGTATCTAGGCCTGATTACCAGGAAAACAAGTTCAAACATCGTGTAGAACATTCATTTCTTCGCAAGTATGCATAAATCTGAATCTTGACTACCTCAATGAGCTTATCGAAATAGAGTTTGCCGACCTCAAACTGATATGCTGTAAGTGTACTCCAAGTAGGCAAATCAGCGGCCTTCAAATTGCATATTGAGTTTACAGAATAAAGAGCGGATACAATCGATGGCTTCAATTCGATAGTGTGAGTCTTCTAAAATTTTCTCAATTCTGAACACTCCATCTTACGTACATCTAGTCAAGCCCAAAAAATCCCACATAAACAAAGTCAACTTGCTGTACAAGTGTTTGGATGCCTGCGGACTGCAGGACATGGAAGAAATCAGTTACACAAGAAGCTGTGATTACGTGAGCACAATATTGTGTACAGGGCTTTTTTGCAGCCATTCACACAAAACAAGGCTTTTGTTGAGACGCCTTTTCACGGTTGAGTTGAGAATATGAAAGTTGATCCAAAAGATTGATGAGCTTTGAAGGTAAATAGCGAGAAGAAAGCTTTTAAGATATGTACTGTAACAAGAGAACGTGGATCCCTTTAGATAGAAAGGTTATAACTCTACAAGAATAGTTTAAATGAAACCAGTCTGTTTCGCAAGAACTTCAGACCAAATCTGTATGCCTCTAAAACACTCTTATGAATGCGTATCTTGATCATGAAGACAATTATTTTCAGTTCCAACTAAGGGATTTCTCAATGCCACGAAACTTACCATTCGAAGGAAGTCTATGTTGCCAATCGAGAACCAAAAGCACAGCACCGCGTCTGTGTAATTATTTCATATTGAAGCTTGTGTTTTGGCGTCAACCTCAAGATTCGATAATTCCAACTTAGGATACCTTGGATTCGCATTTCCAAAAACCTTTCCCACTTCCAGGTTTTGCAACTGCAGGCTTTCCTCATCTCATTAGCTATTCATTTTTACCCATAACTATATAATCTAGCAAGAATCGTGAGCCTATCAAAGATATACCTACCATAGTTATGACTTCTACTGATTGTCATCGTTATAAATTAACTGCCATCTACTAAACGACTTCGTCACTGAATGTGAACAGTCAGGCAGCTCTTCATGTCAGTTCATCCTTCTGAAAAACCTCCCTGTTCCAACTCAACATATTAACATCACCCGTTTTGCGTGGCTTGACCATGTTGATGGCCAACAAAACCATGGCCAACAAGAAGCAAACACCCCCACCAGTCATCCAGCTCACACCAAGAAAAATGTTCTTTCCACCAATAGCACTACGCTGCGAAATGTAGATGAACTTGTGTCCGTTGTATGGAAGCACAGGAAAGTGCAACCCAATGTCAATCTGATACACACCCGGCTCAATGGCATCGTGGTCGTTACGCAAAGCAAGCTTGCTGAAGTCCGGAAGAGCACTGGGCTTCATCCAAATCTGGAACTGCTCCCAGGTGGAAATGTCGGGAACATTGGTGGAGTTGTATCCGTTTGGGAATTTCTTGTACCAATTTGGCGGAGGCGCGATCTCCGACCAGTGGTACTTGGTCTTCTTGTAACGGTTCTTCTCCGTTGCCCAAGCAATGCCCTTTTCAGTCATGACGTAATCCGAAGCAGTGCCATTGACTGCAGTGAGTGTGCTGGTGTAGGTGTCGTTGAAGAGCGAGTTTGCAATAAGCCCACATGGGTAGTATCTCTTGCCGGACGAGTCCACACTCAAAGGCTCGCAATTCTGACCAATGGTGTTTTTAATGTCGCTGACCGACGCCGCCTTTCCGGTAATTTGGTCCTCGCTGAACGACTTGACGAATCTTCTGTGGTTCGCGTAAAAATTCTTCAACCGGTAAAAGAGATAAATCGGGGACTTCATGCGGACCGGGACGTCGAACTGAATCTGACACACGCGTCTTTCGTCCTCAAACGGCTGCGACTCGTCCGTGCTAATGCGCCATACAGGCGCACGTGCCAGCGCGTTGTTGCGGAAGTTGAACGTGTAGTTACCGGGAATCTCGGTCCAGTGCGTGTCGACTGCCAAGTTTTCACATTGTGAGTAGTCGATCATGATGTCTTGGACGGTGTGCGAAGCATACCACATGGCTGCTCCTAGTGGGACGAAGATCACGGCGATGGCCACCAAGAGCGGGATGACTGTTTTGGCTGTAAGCACAGGGTTGAATGCTGCGAGGCGCTGTTGTCTGAAGTTAGAAGTTCCTGGCCTGCGGGACTTTGTTTTGGGTTTGATGACTGGTTCATCGACCGACGAGTCCGAGTCGTAGTTTTCAGAGCTGTTGGAGGTGAGATTGGGGTCTACGTCGGTCATGTTCGGAAGGACTGGAAGTGAAAAAAGAATAAATAAAGTGATAATAGTAATTAAAAGGGGAGGTGAGTTTGGCGAGGACAAATGGGAGATGGTGGTTGGGTGGTTTCCGAGAAAGGTGACGGAGTAAGAGTCTGTTAAGATGTTGTTGCAGGATGTGTTGTGATTGGCCTTTTTGAGGGCAAGATAGGGTATAAATATGGTTATTTGGAGGCAAAGGTAACTGTACCAGGCAAAGTAGCAAGCAGCAGACATGGAGTAGGCAGGAGTGTAATGAGCGAAAAAGAAGTCTTCCTATGGAGGGAACTTAAATTGAAGCGATTCGAATTGAAGGGGCTGTCAGAAGACTATAGAAGATGGGTATGGATGATGAGGGAGATTTGTATCAAGGATATCAGATGATGGAATATGGAGAGTAGAGAGAGAGCATCAAGAACAAAGACCATCAGGAACATCAAGAACAAAGACCATCAGGAACATCAAGAACAAAGACCATCAGGAACATCAAGAACAAAGACCATCAGGAACATCAAGAATACTAACCGGACGCGGATCTCAGAAATAGTGCCATTTTTCAAGCACCCTCCTTGATGATATTCCACCAGCTATAAACTTCTAGCTGACAAAGACCCATTCAAGTCGGACCTTCACTTGTCCAGAATTAAACCCGTAAAATCCGTCTCAGCGTTTGGTCTCGTCTCCTGTTGTAAACATCGATTACGTAACACACACATTCCACTTGCGTAACCAAACAGTACATGATTGATCGAAGATGGCTGCAAAAAAGAAAAACTTTTCAGCTCGGTTCTACAGACGATACAGGATAATGGAGATGCATTTGGACAAGTCCAGCTGCAGCTGAGTGTGAAAAATGCAAAAAAGTGAAGGCGATCCAATTTAGCCTCTCCTTACATGCCTACCTGTGCAACCTAAAGAACTTCAAACCGCCTTCATTTATTGATGACAAAATGTACACTCCAACCACATACTACAGCAATGGTGAGAGCTACAGCACAACTTAAGTAAGAGGCCAGGTTCAAGAAAAACGTAAGCAGGATTTGAAAAACCTGAGATACACGTAAAACCTCGAGGATGTTATAGAGTAGCAGTCCAGTAGCCAACAGGCGGGCTTTCCAGCTGTAGCTGGGTGCAGTGTGCAGTTGTGTAAATGAAGTGAATGAAATTATATGAATACTGTATGATTACTGTATCATTTGAATGAGTTTGGAAAACAGCGTGACACTGGAGAATCAGCCGAGCCAAGCTGTTTGTTGGATACTGTCATATTTAGTAGAGCTGAAACCACTAATGGCTTCATGAGAGCACAATGGCTGCCACGAATGTTTGTGCGTGAGCTTACAGATCACGTGACGCACACAAGAGTGTTCATGCGACCCAAGTCGTTAAGAGGTGTCAATTCTAAAAACGCAGCACTACACAGCATACTACCCCACGCCATCTACACTTCTACCTCCATCTTTTCGTCAGCCATTGATAATGGGCCTCTAAAGACTTTTGCACAAAGTATACCCTTCCCTCAGGACATGAAACAGCTGCTGCGCTACCCAGCAGTAGAATGCCAACGCCGTAAAACAACTCCACGCCCAATTGCTTACGCTATCATAGATCGGGCGTGCACCTACCAGCTCATCGCGGCTTACGTAAGCTTGCTATAGTAGTGTTTGAGGGTACACTGAAGAAGGGAAGATGCGCATTAGAAGGGAAGATGCGTAGAAGGAAAGATGGGTAGAAGGAAAGATGGGTAGAAGCAAAGAGGCGTAGAAGCAAAGAGGCGTAGAAGGAAAGAGGCGTATAAAAACGACTGGATGAAGAAATGTGTAGGGACGGCATAGCAACGGTCATACGGCAAAACAACCTGATGTACCTTTGCCAGTTATTGGCATTCAATGCCCACAGTAGCCACACGGCATGACAAACCGACCCCAAGCTGCCACCTGCTCGGAGCCCACAATGTTGGCCGATGAAGTGCTGGTGCCAGCAAGCGGCGGGCTATATGCAGGACCCCAGAGATCGGATATGGCACGAAGTGGTGAAGGAGGTATTTATGGGAATATTAGAGGCAGGGGAGAGAAGGAAAACATGGGCTGCTGGTATTTATTGGTGACAGGCGCATGTTCAGACTTCTCCTTTTAATGGTGAGAAGTGATTAATATTTGATGTCAGGTCGTGGTATGTTCAGACTTTGCCAAATCGGCATTTCCAGTTCAATGGTTCATTACGTCACGCAATTAGTAGATTTTTACCAGGTGACTTTGTCAATTCGTATGTCAACTCTCATTTCAAGTAGTATGTCTACTCGCACGGTCATATAATCGGCTTCTACTCGTTGACTTCGTCAACTTGTTTTAACCTTCAACACTTGATTTCTCATTGCAGCTTTTTCTAAAATATTTTCACCAAGATGGACACCGACGCAGAAAAGAACATCGAGATCTGGAAGGTCAAGAAGTTGATCAAGGCCCTTGAGCAGGCCCGTGGTAACGGTACCTCGATGATCTCCCTTGTGATCCCTCCAAAGGGCCAACTTTCGCTCACGCAGAAGATGTTGACTGAAGAGTACGGTACCGCTTCCAACATCAAGTCCCGTGTCAACAGATTGTCTGTCTTGTCTGCCATTACATCCACACAACAGAAGTTGAAGTTGTACAACTCGATTCCTACCAACGGTTTGGTTGTGTACTGTGGTGAAGTGATGACCGATGACGGAAAGGAAAAGAAGATGAACATTGACTTCGAGCCTTTCAAGCCCATCAACACGTCGCTTTACATGTGTGACAACAAGTTCCACGTGGAGGCGTTGAGCGAGCTTTTGGAGAACGACGACCGTTTTGGTTTCATCATCATGGACGGTAACGGAGCGCTTTTCGGTGCCGTGAGCGGTAACACCCGTGAGGTTTTGCACAAGTTCACTGTGGACCTTCCAAAGAAGCACGGTCGTGGTGGTCAGTCTGCGATGCGTTTCTCGCGTTTGCGTGAGGAAAAGCGTCACAACTACGTCAGAAAAGTCGCCGAAGTGGCTGTGCAGAACTTCATCACCAACGACAAGGTCAACTGTAAGGGATTGATTTTGGCCGGTAGTGCGGACTTCAAGACCGAGTTGTCCAAGAGTGACCTTTTCGACAACCGTTTGCAGGCCAAGGTGATCAAGATTGTCGACATTTCGTACGGTGGAGAGAACGGATTCAACCAGGCCATCGAGCTTTCGGCCGAGACTCTTGCCAACGTCAAGTTTGTGCAGGAGAAGAAGTTGTTGAACGAGTACTTTGACGAGATTTCGCAGGATACCGGTAAGTTCTGTTACGGTATTGACGACACCTTGAAGGCTCTTGACCTCGGTGCCTGTGAGACCTTGATTGTGTACGAGAACTTGAACATTATGAGATATGTCATGAAGGACGTCGAGGGTGAGGAGGTTGTTGCCCATGTGAACCCCGAGCTTCCTGGCAAGGAGTGGCAGGAAGACAAGAAGACCGGTACTGACATGGAGATCATCAAGGAGGAGACCTTCTTGGAGTGGGTTGCTGAGAACTACAAGTCTTTCGGTGCCAACTTAGAGTTTGTGACTGACCGTTCTTCCGAGGGTGCTCAGTTCTGCCAGGGTTTCGGTGGTATTGGTGCCATGTTGAGATACAAGGTTAACTTTGAGCAGTTGGCGGATGAGAGTGACGAGGATGAGTATTATGATGATGATGACGAGGAGTTCTTATAAGCGAACATGAGAAGCATAACAGAAGTTATTGAACATGGCGTAGAGTGAACAAAAGAAGTAGGACAACTGTCAACGTCAGTGATGGTGTAGCAATGTGACGAAAGGAGTAAAGAAACAAGAGGTAGCTAAAGAAGCAAAACAGTGAAAGTCGATGTGACCGAAAGAAGTGAATGTAGCATCGAACGGAAGTGGAATGAGAAAACATCGCGGAATAGACTTGGAGTGAGTGAAGTGATGTAAGAGAATAGTAGTATGTGAGTTCTTATGTAAAATTCTGTATTGTTGAATATCTGCAACTGAAGAATATAATACACTAGTAGACCGTATCAACCCTTCTCTCATATAGACTTTCTGCAGTGTTAACTAATGTGACTTACGTAATATTTACAGCTAGTTGTAGTTTATTGGAGGACATAACAGTATGATTGTATTGGAGTGGCAAGAAGGAGTCGGGGATTTTACAGTCAAGTCAGTATACATCGTGAAAGAAGATGCTGCCATCAAGCTCTTTTTGGAAAGATTTATATTGAAAAGTGATACCATACGAGGCTCACAACTTGTTAGGCGGGGGGTTGAAATGCGCAAATGAGCGAAGTGATTAGATTCGAAATGTTTAGAATGTCGGATACCTTAGGAAAGATCAAAATTGTGAACTAGTGTCACCTATATTGAAGAAAAGATTAGAAATCATCGAGTATGAAAGATTAGAAATCATCGAGCATGAAAGATTAAAAATCATCGAGTATGGAAAAGATTAAAAATCGAAGTAAGAAAAAGCTCACTCTCATTCAAGTAAAGAAAAGCTCAGAAATCATCGAAGTTTGGAAAAGTTCATAAACCATTGACATAATGGAAAAGAAAAGATAAAATTCTAAAAGTCATCCGCGGTGCACTATCGCCTGCGCGATCGAGGCCTGCCTCTGATCAATATCGTAGATAACATAAGCACTGCTTAAGAAAATGTCCCCTAAGGTATAAGGCCCACTATCAGCACCAACAACCTGAAGCATGCTATTATCCAGCACAAGTTGCGAGTAAGGTACCAGCAAATAGTGCTCTCCATCAAAAGAAATGTCGAGGCTCCCACTGGGTATTTTTTTAGGGTCCACAAACCAGAGTCCAAAGTACTCCGCAGCACCGGGGTAGAGCCCAGCAATTTGGGCTACCGTGGAACTGGGCAACAGTGCACCAGTACTACCCGTATCCAAGACCACATCGAATCCGCCAGCAATTTCGCCTTTTGGGCTCCTAAAGTGGCTGACATTCACTGCATAGTAGACGTCCTGCGTAAAAGGAACGACTTGCAACGGACCAGAATACTTGGATGCATCACTGCCGCCGAAAATGATGGAGCCCCTCAGAGCGTCTGGAGCATTTAAGTAGATGGAAAACTTTGCAGTTGAGATAAGGCCCTGGTTTTTCAAAGCAATGGGAAAATTGGCATACGTTGGTTCATTGTTGGTCATATGCGCAGATTCAAGGTTCTCAAACCCAAGTCCTAAAAGACCACTTTGATTCGTAGAGCTACTGGAAGCCACTCCAAACTGGAATTTGCTCAATTCCTGGCCCGCAAATGTCACCTTGTCGGTGTAGAAATTGCCATCCGCAGCCGTTCCGTCGTGGTACTGCACGGAAAAGTCTTCTGAAAGCTCATTTGACGAAGATGAAAGAGAGGAGTTGTAAGAACCACCTTTTGTGCACGTGTTACCCTCAATCTGGCAGTCGACATTGGAAGCCACTACCCAGGTGTCGGAAGACCCAGTATCAAGTACAAGCGAAATCGGCTGCAGTTCTGACCCAAAGCCAAATTCTATACTGTAGTACAACTGCTCATTGTTGATAGTGTCTGGTACCAGCCGCTGAGATAATCGTTTGGCAACTTTTCTGACACTGAAATCTAGCTTGATTCCTCCGTCCTCACGGACTTGGAGTGGAACTGACATCACTGTGCCAAACAAGGCAACAAGGGATAGAAGCATGTCTGGAGCAGAGACGGGAGTTTAGAATGCTATTTATGCTGACGGGCCCCCTATCCAAATACCTGCCTCGGCCCAAGTTCAGCCGCTAAAGCCGTGCTGACGCGCATTTAAAATTGCTGCAAATTTGACGTGTCCTGCAGGTAAGACGCATGCAACAGGGTTGTTTTGTGGCTCAACAATAGGAGTTTCGGTGCAGAGGGGTGCTGGGGCTTGAAAAAGAAGCAGGTGGTGTTGGAGGCGTTTTTCTTGTAGTAGTAGGGCGATTTGTAGGTTTATCTGATAAAAATAGGCACTTGCTGAACTTCAGGTTAGTATGGCATTGCTGGGGTATGATGACTGAGGTTCTGTTCGAAGGTGACAAAAGGTCATCCCACTGAAAGAAAGCGATCTTGTCTGAAATAGATTGGCTTCGGGGTATTGATTATGCACAGAGGCTAATTTGGATTGTTCTGAGACGAAGGGATGCGATGGGTGTGCAGGGAGTGTGCACCACAAATTTTCATGGTGCGTAGTAATCCTTGAGAAAGCTTGTCGGCTTGCCATTGTCGAGCGTGATGGTTTTACTGGAGCTTGGACTTCTCAATGGTATTATTTAGTACTGAGACTACTGTTTCTGTTTTGTAGATTCTACCTTTTAGATAAAGAC
The DNA here is from genome assembly GCA_003707425.3 of Kodamaea restingae. Taxonomy (NCBI): domain Eukaryota; kingdom Fungi; phylum Ascomycota; class Pichiomycetes; order Serinales; family Debaryomycetaceae; genus Kodamaea; species Kodamaea restingae. Next base: position 818,136 of record PPJA03000003.1, read on the forward strand.
GGTTCACGATGACAGGATTTTGCGCGTCGTATCTGTGCTTAGAGCTTCAAATGTATTCGGCAGGCTGATTGTATTGATTGGAGAAGAAAATAGCTGTCCAAAGTTCGCGGACCAGTGTAGAGCGGGTTGAGAATAGTCGTTGACGGGCCCAAGAAGTGTTTCAAGGAATCCAACTGAAGGGTAACTGAAATGAGTTCCTAAAAAGCAAACTAAAATAAGGTGATTATGATGTGCAGTATTTTGCTTACTTGGCAGTGGATTTCATGACTCCAAAATATGAGTAGGCAAGTGACAACTTTCAGCGTGGAATTCACAATAAAGACCAAATAACTGGTATAATTTAAAAATTTTTGGGCATTGGCCTTTAATCCATGCAAGAGATACAAGCGAAAAATAAAAGATTGCCTAAAATCAATTGTTCAACCTCCATACAAGATGCCATGTCATTGAGTCACACACCTATACAACAATGGCAAAAGGCAATAAAAGAGCAAAATTTTTAGTTTTGTACCGTCAGGCCAGAAAACTTTGTTTTATTCATAGTGACTTGTGGGTTGGGGATATTGAAAGGCTGCAAATATACTCGTATAAAAACCACATTGAGGGTTAAAACTTGTTAGAGATAGGATGCTTTTGTATTTTTATAGTTCCAAGTGGTGAGCCTTACATGAAAGGGTTCATGTGATGATTTGGGACTTGGTGATTTTTGGTACACTTCAATTTATATAACCGTTGGTGCTTTATATTAAAAGGTTCTTCATGAATTACTTTCATAGTGGAGGACTCTACATTTTGTTAGCTCTTTATGTAGTTTAACGATTGAAATCGGTTGCCACGGAAACTTTCCAAAGACCAATATTTATCGTTGGCTACATAAGCGTTATAGCTTTCAATGATCAGTGGGTCTTATATGAGAAGCCTCGATCTTTGATAATCCAATTGTAGTTATAATAATTTGATGATACAATGATAACCGCTTTCTAGATTTTGGAGTCTCTAAAACTCACATGAATAATCAGAAAGATTTTCAATTGATAATGGCTTCGTGTACGTCATTTTCAAAGAGAGGAACATCCTGTTACATAATAGTAGTGCATCTTGCACCTAAAGGTTTCAAAAAATTATAGCATAAACAAGAGTCCGTTTATGAACTCATATACGTCCAGATATTCCTGCTGAGGTACTGAACAAAACTTCAAGGTACACTGTGGTGACAGATAATCCGTTCTACAATCCCCAGATGGAAACAAACTTGATTGATCTTCCTACCTTCTGTTCGGTTAGTTAGGTGATTTGCTTATGACTAACTTGTTTATTTAATACGGAAATTTGAACAGATTATATAGTAACTCTGGTGTTTAGCTTAGGCCCAAAGTAGGTTTATCCAACCTACTATCGGGCCAGAGGCGATGGGAGATAGGGGCAGGGACAATGGCGGACCAGCGGTCTTCATGGTCCAAACCGTAGATCATGGATGATATTGGGAAAGTATTATATGAACTACCCAGAACCCTTGGTACCTGACGCCTTCGCAAATTAATTCGACTCTACTTTACAGCAATCCCACTACTAGTGTTGTCGCATCGACCTTTACTGTAGACTTTTGTAATCATATTTTTGCAATCACTTTGACAGTGTGACGTCATTTTGCAGATTTCAATGTGGCATTAATCATGTCAGTTGCATCGGAACCACGACGTAATTTCAGCATTGGCTTGTGGGTGTTCACAATACCCTAGGTCACGCTATTTTTAGAGATTGGAAATACGATAGTGCTGACAATTGGAATGCTTGATTCGTTAATACTTGCTGAAAATTCAGATTCCAACATTGTTCTTATTATATCACTATACATTGATGCCATACTATAGCTGTGTCTCCACTTTCTGAAAACTTGGAAAATACTACTTTATTTAGCATTCCAATATAAATCTCTCTACCTTTGGACTCGGGTGAATTGCACACTCACCAGGAGTACCCTATTTCACACAAGCTAAAATTCACCTCTTCTTATTGATCGACCACTACGTCAGAGCCACCCCACATATTTCGCATGATCTGGGGAAGCAATTTGGCACAGTTAGCATCATCGCTTCTCTTGGCGTGGTTTTGTGTGATGCGCTTCACTCATAAAACGGAATAGATGCTTTGAACATCACATCGTCTAACCACTTGTCGCCAATCTCAATGACAATCGAAACATATAGAGACTACACAAATCTCATGTAGATCAGGCATACAGCCATTTACTCATAAGGTCAGATCAGATTATCTTCTGAAGTAGCTTCAATAATCAACGCCGGCACAAATTTCAGCACTTCATCTCGTCATCATGATGTCATCATGCATATTCTAAAAATACCCGAGGTTGCAAAATCCATAATCGGTTGGCTGCGAAAAAAGTATAAAGGCACACCAAAGGCCAACGTTTTCATCCTCAACAATAACAACAACATGCAATTCTCAAAGACCTTCACATTTATGACTATGGCTGCCCTCGCCACTGCAGCCCAAAGCTTCACTTTGTTAGTGATTAGATCTGGCAGCGACGTTCAGTACAGCTCAATTGGTTCCAAGGATGGCAACCTTTACATTGGCCAAAATGCGACCACATACGTCTTGACAGATGAGAACGCCTTATACGATCCAGATACTAAAAAGTACGTCACTCTCAAGGACTCTGTTTACGTGGAGTCGGACACCCCAGATACCAACTTCGGTACTTCCGATGGCCACTTGTCATACAAGCTGGCTGGTTTCACCTACGACAGCGACAGAAAAGTGACCTCCAAGGGTCAGACGGGTGTGGCTCTTCGCTTGTGGGAGCCTAAGGAGGTGGAAAACCCAAAGTCAGAACAGTCTTCTGACCAGGGCTCCTCCAATAACGATTCGTCCCCCGAGTCTGACAAGTCCGTGCAGTTTGGTGTGATCACAATCCGTTCTGGTTCTAAGTTTCAGAATGGCCCTATCAAGAAGGTTGGCGACCATCCTCACGTGTTCTCTGTTGGCGGAAACGATGGGTCTGAGCTTACATTCACCTTGAAGCCCGACGGCACTTTAGTTGACCAAGATGGCACTGGTGTCAAATATGACAGTGCCACTGGAGAGTTGGGTAGCAGTGGACCTGGCGAGAAGGCATCGCTGGGCTTTTCCATCAAGGATGGTGAGTTGGTGCACGAAGGTTCCGAAAACTCATGGAAGGCCTGTCCAGCTGGTGACGACAAGTACTCTTTGGCCAACAACGAGTGTCAGGGAGGTACCCCAATTCTGTTGAAGGTTATCGACGAGAAGACTGTTTAGGCAGGATGACTATTAATGATAATGATTAGGATATTATGAAAAACGGGACTGATATGAATAAAAACGATTACTTGATACACGTTGTTGAATTGTAAAGAGTGAGGATATTGGAAAGGCTATATATAAAACTATAATTAAAGACTATAATTGAAATATTAAAAACAGCAAAAAAAATGGCTGCAAAAACACCTTTGGAGTCAATAGGGCAAGAGAATACGCTAAACATAAAAGACTTGACCAATACAAAATAGAAACTACAGAAAATTAGTGAAGGAGTTTTAGACCCTTCTTTAAACCAATATTGCTTTGGATTAGCATAAAATACCTTCAATGAGACTTGAAATAAATCAGAAGCAAAGAGAATCAAATTAAGGCCAGAAATAAGATTCCATTAAACACCTGAAATCTGAGAAAAGATTTGAAATAAGACTTGATGAACCTTAGAGATTGGGAATAAGACTTGATAAATCCTTAGAAAAGAGTATATTCTGATATTTTGTAAAACTGTTAAACCACTTGAGTATTCTGAAACCATCAGCACTGCAGTTTTTAAACTATGTCGTATTGTCGAATAAAGTCACTTTCTGAACCTGTACAATCCTCTAACTTCTCATGTAATCAAAGGCTCAACAACCACTCTTGGTCGATGCTGGTTGCAAATTTTGTCCTAAGCAGCACAAGCACTAAAACCCTAATCTGAAATACCGCTCTTTTGCCCGATAATTAAATCCACTATTCAGTAGAATAAAAAGCCAAATACTAACCCACCCTCTACACCTTTTTAACACATATTCACTAGTATTTGCATATTTAAAGGGACTACTTCATTTTCACAGTCATCACTTTATTGGAAAGTCAGTTCAAATTGGCTTTAGGTTTCAGATCTCAAAATTTTTACAATCGAATCCGCGGCAACTCTTACACCAAACATGCCTCCAACTTTTAAGGCCGACCTTGGCCAGAACTATTAAGTGGTTTTTGCCTGCGCAATTTTTGCATGGTTGTTGTCAATGTCAAAAGTAACGTACGCACTCCTGAAAACATTATCACCTAAAATATATGGGGCATCTGCCGCCTGCACCTCAATCTGACCGTCTCTCACAAGCTGCGAGAGCGGAACCTTCAAGTAGTTGGTCCCATCAAAAGAAATCTCAAGATTGCCGTTAGGAATGGTGTCGCCAACATACCAGTTTCCACTGAAGTCCTGGGTTGCACCCGGGAAAAGCGCAGCAATCAGCGAAACTATGTCAGATGGCAAGTACGAAATGGTGCTGCCAGAGTCCAAGACAACATCAACACCACCATCAATCTGACCATTGGCACCCTTGAAGTGGTTTACTGTTACCTGATAGTACGCATCGGAGGTGAATGGCGCAGTCTGCACAGTCCCAGAGTACTTGGATGGGTCGTCACCACCGAAAATGATGGTTCCAGTGGAAGCATCCGGGCCGTTTAAGTAAATGGAGAAGTAGGCTCCAGAAATGAGCCCTTGATTCTTCAAAGCAACGGGGAAGTTTGTGTATGTTGGCTCACCATTGTTGAAATGGCCACTTTCAAGGTTTTCAAAACCGAGACCAACAAGCCCACCTTGGGATAAACTGCTGGTAGTAGCAACACCAAACTGCAATTGCTTCAAAGTTTGGCCACCAAAGAAAATCTGGTCTGTGTAGAAAGGTCCGCTTGCCCCAGTGCCATCAGCGTAGCCCACAGAAAAGGTGTTTGAGAGCTGATTAGAAGTGGTTGACAGCGAGGGATCGTAGGTCCCACTGGATGTGCATCCGTTATTGGTAGATTGGCAGTCAATATCCTTGCTCACTACCCATGTGTCTGCAGATCCCGTGTCAATGTCGATGCTGACAGGCTGCTTGTTGGAGCCGATGTCGAGCTCGACAGAGTAGTACAACACTTCGTTGCTGAGATTCTCCAGCAACAGGCGCTTTGGAGAGGTGGTGTTGCGGGTGACTCTTCTAATATCGAAATCAAGCTTGATTCCGCCGTCCACACGGGGTTCAAGAGGAAGAGCCAAGGCGCACAAAGCGAGCGAGAGCGAAACAAAGGTGTTTTTGGTGAAAGAAACCATCGATAGTGTTTGTTGTGTTTGTTGTGTGCTGAAGAGGGAGATAAAGAGTGGTTTATATAGTATTTGCAGGGTGTGGCGATTTACTGAGTTTCTGTCAAATGCGCATTGCTGCAAAAAAAGTCCTGCATTTAATTCTGTCAAATGCGGGTTAAAAATATTAAAAGGATGGATTTGAGTCGTAAAGTGGAACATGAAGAAACAAAGGTGAGTTCTAACAAGCAGATATGAATTTTAAAGATATAGCGTTATGCTGATGTGTTTTTGACATGTACAGTGAAAGTGAAATGTTTTACAACCTTATGACTAGGTCTCACTGTTGTCCAAGTGTTGTAAATGGGATCTAATAATGAGAGCCACAATTATCCTCTCGGTGTTGCCATGTGAGCAGATGGCTGCAATGCGCAAATCAACGAAAGCGTGCAACTATTTGTTGGATCTGCAGGGTCTATTCGAGACAATTAGAAGCCGAATAGGGAAAGTTGTAAATAAGGAATTGTGGAAAGCAAGATTGGGCCAAGTTGTGGAAAGAAGAGGTGACACAGAGCCGGGATGGTATATCATAAAGGGTGGGAGACGGGCGTGGTCAAAAAGGTAAAAAAAGAAGGGAGGAAAGGACAGAAGAAAGTGGGACCGGATTAAAAGCTATCACAAACAAAATAACAAAAAGTATCGAAGGGTTTTAATAAACAATGATATCGAAATGCATAAGAAACAAGATTTTCACCCCACGTGATCCTAAGGAACAAACGTTATTTACAACTCGAAGGTCTGAGGCATCTAGCAGAAGGTATCTTACATTCAATTAAAAAACACACACAACCAAATAAAGGCTGAACCTCCTTAGCCCGTTTTATTTTTGGTGCCTCCCGACCTCTTTCCCTGGTTGCAATCAGAATGGTGCGCATCAGCATGCAGTAGAGCTAATTTCACGCATTTTTAAAAATTGTACTGCCGTATTTGCAAGCGTGCAAAGCGTCGTCGAATGCCAGCCAAGTAGTATTTTATATGGGGTCAAGCGCAAGCTAGGCGGCAATTTCGACTACAACTATAAGCGGTGGATAAATCAATGAATGCTAGTGAAGGAATATGTGACACTTATCAACCAATGAACAGAAATAGTGTTTAATTGAACAATAGCAGAGGAGTATTGTTTAACTGAGAAAAATTGAGAAAATATAGAGGAGTCGTATTTAGCTGACAAACGAGGGGAATGAGAGGCTCGAAAAATCAGGAGATACAAAAGTGTAGCATGATTTTATGGATTCTCGCACAAAATCAACTTTGTCTTGCAACTATAATGTTTGCAGCCACGGTGAGAGCGGTGGTATGACAAAGGCTGACCGTGCCATTTATAATTATACTCTAGCTACTAATCCTGAGAATGCTCCAGGCCACAAGGTTGCTGCGGAAAGGTTAGAGAACGTGGGTGGAAGCCAGCACTCTGATCCCTGTTCAGCTTTTTGACATTCTATTCTTCACTCTCTTTACAACTTGTCAGGTTCTCTTCCCTGTGTCCACCCACTGTTGTCTCTTCATACTAATTCTTCTAAACATACTCAGTCTTATCACTTGTAGGAGCTAAATTTTAGCTCACAAAAAAACCAGATTTGGCAATGTGACATTTTGCACCCAAAAAGACGGGCTGTTTTTTGTACGAACATATCGAGTTGACATCCTAATTAAGATATATACAACGGAGATATCCCTTATATATATTGTAACGGAGATATCCATAAAATCAATAAAGTGGCAAACTTCTTCTACTCAGCTGCTTTGTTGTTTCTTGTAAGATATCACTTCTGCTGCTAAACTTGTCAAAATTCGAAGCTCTACCCTTGTAAGTAATCCTGTTCGTGGTTGGCTCACTAACAGATCTAGTGAAAGGTCAGTTCTGCGACTTACTCAGATAGTTTTTCAAGTTTGCATCACATAATTACCTTATTTTTTTCTCAGTAATGAACTCTCTGCTAATCACTCTCCCCATTACACATTCAAAAACTATATTAACTTTTTCTATCAAATATTCAACCTTCATCGAAGAGTCTTGTTATGACAAGCTCCACTTCCTTGACTTCGTCCGTGATGAGTTTACTTCTTACCCTTGCCCTTCTTTCTCAAAACATCCAAGGCATTCTTCTTCTCGTGCCCCAAAACCTCCTTGTGTGTCTGGCCACTCACAATCTGGTGGGCCAAGTTTTCCAAACCACTGGTCAAATACGACCTGCGTGTATTCTTTCTGATCGGCGTGGCCATCAACTCCTTGAGCCTGAATCTCAATTGCTTCTGCTGGTCCTTGGTGAGCATCTTGCCCTCCTTACGCTTACGCTGCTTCTTGATAACATCATCCTCAAAGCGGTCCATGTCCTCGAAAGTCTCATCATCAATACCCAAATCCTCTGCAGCCTGCTTGACCCAGGAGTCCTCCTTGCGCGTGGCGGTCTGCGAGATTGTCGCGTCTGCCAACTGCTGCAGAATCTCCACACGAGGACGCAACTGGCCCAAAATGCTCATCTCGACAGGAAGCAAGTTGACATCAGCACGCATATTCATCTTTGCGTTCGCTCCCGAAGAACTTGCAACCAACTTACGCAACTTTCTCAATGGGCCCGATGCTTCTTGCGGAGAGCACAACATGACCGAAACACCCTCGCGCCCAGCACGGGCAGTTCTTCCCGAACGATGCACGTAGACGTCTGCTGTGCGCGGAAGATGGTAGTGCACCACATGGTCGATGTTGGGGATATCGAGACCACGGGCTGCGACATCGGACGCCACAAGGACCGCGGTCGGCTGCTTTGCACGGGCGACGTTGAACTTCTCCAACGCACGAAGTCTCTGTTTCTGGATCATGGCCGAGTGGATGGAGAAAGCCGGGATTCCGAGCGCAGTGAGCATCGGGACAAGTCTTTTCACCGAATCGATGGAGTTGGCGAAAACCAAAGTCGACCCAGAGTACATGAGAAGAAAGTAGTAGAGGTAGAGGTCACGTTCTAACGGACCACACTCGACCATGGCCTCGGTGACCTGGCCGGAAACGACCTCCTTGGGACTTGCATCAATCATCAATGGGTTCTTATCTTGGAAGTGCAACTTGGAGTCCAACAACTTCATGATTTCGTCGTTATTGAACAAGCCCAGCGCCTTCTTTTGGTGTTTGTCCAACTTACCAAAGAGCTCCTTGGAGAAGGTTGCGGAGAACACAAGGGTTTGCCAGCGACCTCCCATTTCACGCAGTTTGGGTCTGTTTTTCTCGAGGACTTCCAAGATCTTGGCAAACTCGTCGAAATGGCCATCCTGGAGAAGACGGTCAGCCTCGTCTAGAACGAGTGTGTTTGTGCGCGACAATTTGCGAGCCAACTCCTCGTCCTTCTCCACGAGTTCTAAGAAACGACCGGGGGTAGCCACGATAATGCCCGGGTTATGGCTCAAAAGACGTTCCTGCTTTTGAATCGACAAACCACCTGTAATCAGCACAATTCCGTGCTGCGATAATGGCGAGTACTTGGCCAACTTGTTCAAGTGGTCCGTGACTTGATGCGCCAATTCTCTAGTAGGGGAAAAAACAATTCCCGAGGGTGCGTCGGTGGCATCGCGCGAGATGTAATGCTCAAGAAGAGGAATTCCGAACGCAAGCGTTTTACCGCTACCGGTGGTGGCCTTACCAATGACGTCGCGGCCTTCCATTGCGGGCGTGATGGCTTCTTTTTGGATTTCTGTTGGCTGCGAAAATCCCATCTGCTGCAACGCATTGAGCGTGAACGCCGAGAGCGTCATGTGACCGTCCCAATCGGGGAGGCTGACATCGTCGTCCGGAAGGGGGATATTGTAGGTGAAGGTGTTTGATTTGAGGTCCTCGGACTCTTGCGCTGTGCTTGGGGTGGTCTTTGCGGTCTTCTTGGGGTAGATGGTGTCGTTTTCGTCGTTGAAGCCGGTAAAGGACGAGTCGGAGTCGGAGACATTTTCGTCGTCCTCGGCGACAATGTCGTCGTTGACTTCGGTGTCGTCCTTCTCTGCGACAATGTCGTCCTTCTCTTCGATGGCATCTCCCTCATCGCATGCGACATCGACCGCTTCTCCGCCCTCCTTCATTGTGAAGCGTGGTTTTCCGTCCACCATCTCCACAGTGACGCCATCGAGCTCCTCCAATGCGTATCCGCCCGAGAAATCGTTGAAGTTATCTGGGATCTCGACGGTTTTCCAGGCGAGCGAGTCGAGCTTGACGACTTTGCTCTCTTTAGCATTTTTCTGTTTGAGCGACGGTACCTTTCTGGCTTTGAAAGGGCGCTTAGCGTTCTTGGATCCCTTTACGGGTTTTCCTTTGCTTGCCTTCGCTCCTTTGTTTTGTTTCTTGGTGACCTTTCCTGATGCTGGCATGGTGAAAAATTGGTGGAGAAAAGAATAAAATAAGCAGCTATTTGAAGGCAACAAATACGAGAATCAGATTACGAAGAGGTGCTAGTGTCTGACTGAAGCATCAAGATCCGCGGGTTATTGATATAAGAAGATTTTTCAGGACAACATACAACGTTAGAGTCACTCCATTCTAGACGAAACAAGTCTACAACTACTCTACAGAATAACACTACTCTACAGAATAACTCTGCAGAACAATACTCTACAGAATAACTCTGCAGAACAACAACGACTCAACAACACCCACTCCATACACTTCTTATACATTTGACCTGAAATAGGACAAGTTATTTTATAAACCTGTTGACAGATCTGCAACCATTAAGTCCCAAAGATAGCAATTGTATAAATCTGTCCAGATCCTAAACATCCATAAACTCTTGCACACTTATTACTTCCACTATGCTCAAAAGAAACAAAGGAATAGTCAAGAAAACTCCGCGTAGTTTGAAACCCCAACAAGGCCGCAAACTCATACGACGCTTCCACACACTCAACAAGGCCCGCGCAGCAATCCTCGAAGCACTAAAGACCACTCACGATGTCGCCCAGGCAAAACCCCAGTACAAAGAGGGCTTTTCAACCTTCAAGTTGAACAAAAAGTCGGGAAACTCGCTGATCCGCACAAATGGAACGGAGCCCGAGCTCTTGCATCTTTTGGGTGAGATCGACGCAGAAACAGAGCAGCGCGGCGGTATAGATGCGTACCAGGTGGCATCGACCCAGGGACAGACGGGCGAACGTGGAGGAGACTCGCTGAAGAAGCTTGTTCAGTGGTTGCGTGAGTCGTACCGTGATTGGTGCAGTGGAGACCTCACCGCGTTGGAGATCGGGTGCCTTCATCCCGAAAACCACATATCTACATGTCGTATATTCAGTGCCATCACGCGTATCGACTTAAATAGCCAGCATCCCGCTATTCTCCAGCAGGATTTCATGGAGAGACCACTTCCACAAAATGATGACGACAAATTCAACATGATTCTGTGTTCGTTGGTTGTAAATTTTGTGCCGTCGCCGAGGGATAGGGGTGCGATGTTGGAGCGTTTGGCGGCTTTCATGAAGGAAGACGGGCTTCTATTTTTTGTTCTTCCGTTGCCCTGCACCGAAAATTCGCGCTATTGCACAAAGGAGCATTTTTTGGCGATGATGTCGTCGTTGGGGTTTGTGATGGAGCAGTACTATGCTTCGGTGAAATTGAGTTATTGGTTGTTTCGCTGGGAAGGAGAGGGCACAAGAAAGGTTTTTACGAAGAAGGAGTTGCGCAAGGGGTCTAAGTTGAATAACTTTTGTGTTGTTTTGGAGAAGTGATTGCGAACTGGTGGCTGATATTGTGAGCTGAGGATGAGATGAAGGTGAGCACACGATAAACTGACAAGGAACTCAGTGAAAAAAACCAGCAAGGACGAAAATAGGAAGTCAAGGAAAAAGAAGTCCATGGACTTTAATGCGAATTCAATGTTTAGTCGCTCAAATGTACAGTAAAGGTACTGGATAATAAGGAATACTGAATAGAAACTACCATTTAATAGAAATTACCTAATTGAACCTCAATATTCAATCAAGAATGTTAAAAAGAATAGGTTGCTAATTGTATAAGGACCTTATTGAATTTCTTCAATCCGTGTGCTTTTTGGCCTACTGATTTACGTTGAGCTATATGCACCCTCCCAGTCAAAGGGCCTAGGCCTTAGCTACATCTTATCGGAAATTGCCCGCATGACCTAAATAACTAAAATTTGCAAAAGTTCGGAGTACAACTTGATATAACTTAATATGATCTAGTGGGGATCAAACGATACTATACAAAGAATCAAAGGTAATCCAAAATTTTAAAACATCATCAATACCAATTATTTATTATATCAAATATGTAAGGTGCCAATGGCCCAAGAGTGCATATAATACTTCTTTAGCTAGACATGAAGGCCGACTCGGCCACCATGTCTCCTGATTCTGCCCGACTGGGCCGACAGGGGGTCGGCTATACCTATTCTGGACCTGAGTTAAACCCCTGAGATAAAACCCTGAGTTACTATATAATCTGTTCAAATTCCCTTATTAAATAAACAAGCTAGTTATAAGTTCCTCCCGAAATCAAGGGTGAATTACCTAACATGGAGGTCGTACCCGGATCCGAACCGGGGTTGTTCGGATCAGAACCGAAAGTGATAACCACTACACTATACAACCGGCTGAAATGTACATTTCACAAATCTCTGGTCCAGTGGGTGGGTCACCGAATCTCGGCAGACGGCATCTCGGCGGACGACACTACTATCGGTCAAATCCAACAGATTGCCACCCCACAAAATAAAACGAACATTAAAGAATTCCTTGGTCATGTCGGGTATTTACAGGACCTTATACCTAATTTCGCACATAGAGCACAACCCTTGACAGACCTCCTCGTCAAAAATGTTCGCTTCGATTGGTCAACACGCTGTCAGGCTGCGTACCTAGACCTAAAACGAGCCGTCCTTGATATCGTTCCGAACATATCATTTGACTCCAATGCTCCCATACAAGTCCACACCGATGCTTCCCATTTCGCAGCTGCCACCGTACTTCTCCAACCCGATCCCACCGATCCAACCAAGTGGAGACCAGTCGAGTACCGGTCCAAAAAGTTTAATGAACATCAACGTAATTGGGACATCCATATTAAAGAATTTTGGGCTGTACAGTTCGCGTTTAACAAATTGCGCTACTTCTTGGAAGGGCATTTTTTCACGCTCTATTGCGACCAGAAGTCGATCGCCCAAATCATTAATGGGACTTCGCGCTCGGCAGAACCTACGGACGCCCGTATTCAACGGTGGCTCTCAAAAATCTATGCTTTTCGGTTCCAGATCGAATACCGCCCGGGCGAACTCAACGTCCTTGCGGATCACCTCTCCCGCAACCCCCGTTACGACCCCGTAGCCACCAATATACCCGTCGCCTCCGCACAGTTATCAATTTCCGTACCCGACGACTGGTACAACTCCCTTCGTACGGCGTATCTAACGGATCCTGTTTTCAAGGAGATTTACAACACCCTTACCAAACCAGGCTCCGCCCTTCCAGTCGACACACGATTCAGTTGTCACCCTGCTAACAAGCTCCTCTACCGTGATGGCAAGCTCTGCATACCCCACGACAGGCTCCCAGATTTGTTACATCAAACACATTCTTCCACAACGGCGGGCCACCCAGGTGTACGTCGCTGGCTCCTTGACCTTCAAAAGCATTACTACTTCCCACACATGCGCACGACCCTTGAAAGATATGTGCAATCCTGTGATCGATGCAGCAGGGTTAAATACCCGTCACACAAACCTAACGGTCTCCTTCAACCAGCGGACCCCCCGCGGGGACGATGGACCGATATCTCGACCGATCTCATCACAGGTTTTCCGGAGGCCCTTTATGAAGGCCGCAAAGTTGATGCAATTCTCACCATTGTAGACAAGTTCTCGCATCGGGCACACTTCCATATCATCCTGAAGAAGTTTGGATCACAAGACTTCATTGACATCCTTGTTCGACGCCACTTCCCTCTTCACGGTATTCCGGACAGCATCCAATCCGATAAAGGGACACAGTTCACGAGTGACCTCTATCGCAGCTTCTTGTCCGCACTCGGCGTGCGAGAACGAACTTCCGTCACTAATCATCAACAGTCTAATGGCCTTGCGGAAAACCGCAACAAAATTATCGAGCAATATCTACGATTATATATTAGCAACAATTCGGAATGGCCTACACTCGTCCCATTAGGCGAGTTTGTCGCCAACTCTCAGCCAAGTTCCACTCTCGAGGGTAAATCCCCATTCCAGGTGGATCTTGGTTACAACCCCAAAGCGCCTACGCATTTCTTCTTCCCTGCTGAAGAGAACACCCGCGGCTTAGAAGGCGCCTCCTTCCTCGAAGAATTGGACCGCATAGCAAGCGCGGCGAAGACAGCTTCCGCCCTCGCGTTCCAAACTTCTAAACACTATTTCGATAAGCGGCATCGCGGGATAGAATTTAACCCAGGGGACGAAGTATATGTGAGTTGTACTAACCTTCTCTCGTCCGCTGGAGCACATAACGCGGCCCTCGCCCCGAAGTTCCATACCATTTATGAAGGTCCTTACAAAATCGCCGCAAAGTTGTCCCCCGTCAACTATCTCCTTGAAATGCCCGTCTCGTATAAAGGCGAACCTAAATTCCATATCAGCCAACTCCGGCTCAAAACCGCCGTTCCAGACCACTTTGTCAAAGCTCTCGCCGAAGAAAGGATCCTTAAACGCTATAAGGATGGATCTACCCTTATCGAACTCCAGTGTATCACTGGCCACAGAAAAGTCGGAAAGGGATACGTCCTCATAGCCAAGCAAAGTCCTACAGACACACACCCTGACGGAGAAGTTTCCGAGTATCATGCCAGCGCGTTAATACGCACAGCTCCTGATCTCGTTCGTGAATACGCTGAACGCGAGAATATCCAGGCTTTAATTAAACGTGTGAAGACTCGTATTCCCATGCAAGGGGGGATGTAAGGTGCCAATGGCCCAAGAGTGCATATAATACTTCTTTAGCTAGACATGAAGGCCGACTCGGCCACCATGTCTCCTGATTCTGCCCGACTGGGCCGACAGGGGGTCGGCTATACCTATTCTGGACCTGAGTTAAACCCCTGAGATAAAACCCTGAGTTACTATATAATCTGTTCAAATTCCCTTATTAAATAAACAAGCTAGTTATAAGTTCCTCCCGAAATCAAGGGTGAATTACCTAACAAAATATCACTTATTCAACCGAAAACGTACTCTATATGTAGGCATCTAAATACCAGATGGAACAACTCCAGATGGAACAACACCAGATGGAACAACACCAGATGGAACAACACCAGATGGAACAACACCAGATGGAACAACACCAGATGGAACCAATCCAGTTGGAACCAATCCAGTTGGAACAACTCCAGATGGAACCAATCCAGTTGGAACAAGTCCGCTAGCCAAGTCAGTGGGCACGAGACCAGTAGGAACAACACCAGAAGGGAGAACAGAACCAACATTACCCAAAATACTTCCAAGAAGACTAGTCACAACACCCAATAATGAGCTGATGAGACCCTGTGGCGCCAGAGTGAGATCACCTGTTAAGCCATTGAGGGCATCGGTACCTGGGAGGTTTGGAATGACACCAGCAGAAGTGAAAGCAATCAAAGCAACGAAGGTGAGGATAGCGGAAGGATTCATTTTTTGTAGTAGTTGTTTCTTGTAGTAGTTGTTTCTTGTAGTAGATACGGAATATGTGGTGCGCTTTTGCAGCCTTTTATAATGAGTGTAAAATTCAAAGAAACCTCATGATCCCGTCTCTACAATTGAGTGGCTTGCTCTTCGTATTGTGACTCCCTTTCTTTATTGTTACCTTCTCATTTTGCGCTTGTTGAGGTGCTCATTAAGTGTGGTTGAACTTGCCAAAATCACTTTTCCGTCCGTCATACAAAAATCCAGAGCCAGCTGCACTTTTTGCAGCAATTGAAATAATGGCAGAAAAAATACAATAAGATCAGATCTATTGTTTTCTTTAAATCGGATTTAGTTACTGTACATTGATTAATAACATTGATGATGTCTTTTCCATAAAGAGTATCTTCCAGCTCCACTGATTTGGGAAGGGCAAGATCAAGAGTAGCCAGCGTTAAAAGTATCGACTGGTATTTCCTCCGAATGCTTAGGGAAAATCAGTTACAGCCCATACCAGGTGTAATGAACTGACTCTAGGTAACAAGGGAACTTTATTGCTGAACTTCTGATTGGAGGCATTGTAAAAGATCAGAAACATCCCTAATCACAAGCATACAGTTCCCAGGTATCAAAAATATAGCCAAGAGAATGACCAAATATCAAAGTATACAAACAATAGAAAAGTACGAGAACTTCAAAACAATACAATATCCAATTTTCACGCACGTCAATTATTCCACCCCGTGACAGATATCACATGAGATACAAGGGGGAGCCAGCACTTTGGATGGTCGTGGCACAGGCTAGATATACAGCTGCGTACGCTTTGTCTTTATTACAGAGAGAAATGGAGTATCTTTAGGTTTTCAAGCATACCAGCTCTCTTAGATTCGGTGTACTAAGGTGCAGTAGTTAAGAACACTTTCTGGGGACGCCTTAATAAGATCACCAAAAGCAGGCTACTGAATAAAGATTTCTTATTAGGGGTTAGTTTGCTGTTTAATTGTTTCTTGACTACTTGGACTAATCAATGAAGGCAAAATAAAAAGCTAATTGGCTCTGAAGAACGGCTTGTAAGTTAATGGAACCGTGTAAACTACTAAGCACCAGGGGATATTTTTCAAGTGGACTGTGCCAACCTCCACCATGGGCAAAAACCCCAAGTCAGGCACTAACTCAACTACAATCCTCTGCCTCTTTTTCACTGAATCTACAATCAACAGGTATTTTCCAATAAGATTTCAAAACACTGATAAGACTTAGGGTAAATAGACATTAAATGTAAAGACGGTTTAGTTTATAGAACTGAGTGACTGCGTACCACTTTCTAACTGCTTAATAAGAGCTCAAATTAATTAATAACACTCAATAACTCTTTATAACATTCCGTATTGTTTTATTACCTTTTCAAATTTGTTGCAAAAATGAAAGGATATCTTTTCTATACATCTTTTGTGGGACTTTTTTTTGCAACCATTTTTCCACATAAATACCAATCAATTCTCACAAGTAAACCAATCATTACCACTAAAGTATGGGCCAGCCTACAAACCTTGTTATTTCCTTCGAAAATGGAGGAAATTTGAATCTAGAGATCCAAAACAATTCCCCTACAGTGAAAATTTTGTTGAAGGTGGCTGGGAATAATGCAACAGAGACAGATAGTGGGACAGTTGCTCAGCATAATGAAACAGGACTGCCTAAAGGACATATTAGTCGGAACGCTGCGGGTTTCTCGCTGATATCTGATCTTGAACGTATTTCTCTGTTGAAACTACAGAAACAGTTGCAAAGTATCCAGGAAACCGCAGGAGCTGGGGAGACGAAGTCATATGAAGACAGCACTAACGATTTGAGTTTGAATGCAAATAAACTTGAGCATTTTTTCGACCACAGAAAGCATAATGGAGAACCGCCTGCTTTTGACTCGACATTGGGTAGTGAATTCCATGTTTTCAATTGGAAGCAAAACTCTCAAAGAATCGCTTCTATTTCTGCATACCCGTCGTGTTTTTTAGGGAACCGTATTTTAAACGAGAAATCTAACTCGTCGAGTGGACTTGGCAAGTCCTATGGAATTTTTAAAGATGCGGGTACAATCAGTTCTGAAAATTCAATTTCTACTGATTTAACAAACTTTTCGAGTGTTGGCGGGGCCGTTTACAGTGATAGTAACTGCAGAACCTTTGAAACAATACCAGATGCTTCCAAATTGACAGTTTCATCCTTTTCTCCGCCAAATTCTGCTTTCACCACGGTTGAAGCTCGTATTCTGTATTTACGAGGTTCTCCCCATCAGACTTTGAAGTGTGCGCCACAATCTCACACAGAAGAGATCAAGGTCTTGACTGCGAGACGGTGCTCGCAATTCAAGGACCTCCTGAGAGATATTTCAACTGTGGCTTTCGCTCTGTGCACATATACGCATAAAAACATGAATAGTCACAAACGACCACTAAGCAACGAGATCGAGGATCTTCACCTCATCAAAAAGACCTCCTTAAACAGCAGTTTTTCTGGAAGAGCTAGACCCAAAAATGAACTCTTCAAAGGTTCACCCAGTCTCTTTGCGTCAAAGAAAGCTTTGTCAGGGTTGGACGAGCTGCTGACTGAGTCAGGTTCAATAAGAATTGTTCATTCAAATAGATCCAAGAATAGTTTGGATCCAGTAACTTTACCACCAATAGAAAAGCACCAACAATCACTCACTACAGGTCGCTTACCTTCGCTTTTTTCTGATCTCAGTCGATTAGACCGCACCCTTCTTGAAGACGTAACAAACGTGTCAAATAACATACAAGCAACCAAAAGAACCAGTGCTACCTCTATTTCAGGCTTAAGCAGCATTGTGGACTCCCGTGTGACCAAAATGAATAAATCGAATGCTGCAAACTCCCCCAAAAGCCTGCATCTAGTCAACCATGTCTGGCCTAAACCCTTATTGGCTCCAATCACTGCCAAGCTGAGAGAGGCAGGGATCACCCCGGTGTGGTATCGTACCACTGATAAGATGGGAAATGAGGAGTGAGCACGGAAAATAAAACGTTTAATACCGTTCACAACCGGACAAACAACCCACCGACCCATAAGGACTACCCATAATTGCAAATTCAAAACCAAGTGGAACGTAGGGATTTCAGGTGACGTATCTACTGATTTTTTTCGAAATGAAGCCGAAGCCATTGCCATTGTCAATATCAAGCTACAACTTTAAAGGAAACTTTCAATTATCTACTTTCTTTATCTGGGCTTTGATCGGAAATTAGTGGTTCTTATGGTCTAAGAAACCCATTTAGAAGTGGTACTATTTTGTTGGCTTCTCTAAGCCAAAGCTGTACTTGAAGCTTAGACAATTGCTTACAACAAGTAGTGACCATCTCTTATTCTTTTCTATTGATTGGAAACGGGTCACTCTAAAATGAACCAAAACGATAATGATAAAGATTTAAGGTCAATATTGGTACAATTTACAGATCACCAAACTTCAAGTGCAACTCTACATTGTATTTAAAATGCTTTCAAAATTGCCATCGAATCTACTTGATTTTTCATTTGGTTAGAGGGCTCGCGGTGATAATTAATTTTGGTGCATCATAATTATTTGCAGTGATTGGAGGTTTGGCTCCAGAATTGGCTATGATTTTTTAGTCAGCGAAAGCACGCCTATACGACCAAATAAGTCTAACATGTCTTATTCATAACGGTTTTTTACTCCGTTTGTTTTGGAATAGTTTACAACCAAAGAAACTGAGTAATCTTCGATCGTGAGGCTTGCTTTGGTAGTAAACATTCCCTTGTTAATTGAAATTTTCCGGATTTGTATGACATCTAGTGGACGTTGGACAAGTTTCAAGGGCAAAATCAACACGAGGTCAGTATTTTTTATTGTATATGTATTTAGCTTAGTTTTGAACTTCTAGTGAATACTTTGATTCTTTGGACCTTATCGTACAACACTAGTTGCAAAAAATTCACGTTTGGGTATATTCCGTAATATCGGACAGTTTTAATGGGCTCTGTACGAAATGTTATTTTCAGAGAAACTCGGTTTTTGATTCATAAAAGAGATCGTTCTTCATTTACCATAAAACTCTTGAAAGTGTATTTATTCAGTAGCTTTCTCCTTTCAGCTCATTAGGTATCCATAGCTCAGTACTATAAAGTTGTTATCTAAATTCTATCTATGACCATACCTGTAACTGTTCATAGTACTGAACCCTGTGCTTTGTGTTTCCAATCTTCTGCACAACCTCGTGTCTCAACTCATCTACCATGGCCGGGTTTCCGCATGTCACGAAACAAGTACTACCCGGCAGGATTTCAATCATTTCCTGGACAAACTCTGCCATTTTGGGTCTACCACACCGGAAGTCTACTGGAGTGGAAAGGAAGGTGCCGTACTTGGATTTGGGGCTACCCGAAGTTAGTCTCGACGTTTTTGTAGAACTTGCATCATGCAAATTATTTGAGGTACATTGGTTCAAAGGAAGGCTTTCAGATATGCCCGAAATACCCTCTGAGTGCAGCGCATTACACCCAATGTGGTTTTGATGGGTATTCTCAAAATTTGCACCCAGACTGGTGATGTTTTCGAGGCTTTCTGAAATTTGCACATTTTCAAGACTTGCAAAATTCTGAGGCGCATTTTCAACAAGATCATTTCTAATCACAACTTCTTCACCCCCTTTGTTGAATCTCTCGCTCAAACCTTCAATTTGCGGCGTGTACTCACTGGTCACATAAATGACAACTTCAATGTTTGTCCCAACCAAAGCATCGAGCTCATCTTTAAACCACTCCAAAGAGCTGCGATCCCTGACGACCCATACCAACGTGATTTTCTGCTTTGTGCCCGCCAATTCTATGGCCTCCGCATAAATACCAGGGATTCCATTTCCACCCGCCACGAATACCGCATGTGAGTACAGAGATGCGAGCGTTTTCTCTCCATAAGACCCCTCAAGTGCAACTTTAATCTGCAGTCTCTTGTCCGGACTATTGAGGAGATGCTTGTACATCTGGTAAGTAACTCCTTCTTTTACTTTTATGAAAAGATGGACCTCGTCATTAAGGATAGTGTATGTGAATGGGTGCGACTGCCAGAAACAATCCCAACGGAGAAAATGGATGAACGCATGGCCCCCAGGAACAGCTGAGTTCCAGCCTTCTGGCTTTTTCACGCTGACCTTGAGTGTCAGATCACCAGGGAAGAGCTCGACAGAAGAAGTCTGGACACCAAACGACACCAAACGACCAATCCGCACTAAACGGTCCAAAAGCCAGATGGCCCCACTCACGTAGTAGAACCACAGGCAGAAAAAGGTCACCACATGGAAATATGCACCAATGATGAAAACCAATGCGAGTGAAATGTGTATAAGCAAGAAAAGCTCGTAATTTCTGCGCCGTAAAAAGAGCAACCCCTGCACCATAATGGCTGCTCCGGCGTAAAAAGCAGCCACTCCAAGGTAAATGTACGTCTGCTCTTTGTCTTCTATGAGTTTATAGTAGAAAACCGCATGGATATAGAGCATTACCATGATAGCTCGTGAAAGCCATCTGTGGAACATGATAAATGTCGAGTAGTCCCACATCGTAACCCATTGTAGGAAGTTGTTTCTGCCACCGAAAAGAATTAACAAAGGCATCAAGGCACTGGATATTGTGCTAGTTCTCACGGCATAGTAGCGGTACAAAGCCCTGCGAGTCAGCATGAAAATAGGGTCGTCCTCTACAGCATGGATTTTATGGGTGCAAAAAAAGAGGAGGGTTGCAAAAAAAAGGCCCAATATGGCAACCTCAAAACGGGTTGGGAGTAAAAAGTCCAAATACCCAAGTAGTGGAAAATGCAGCGTTTTGCGTTTTCCAAATGTCGCCGGCGACGTTAGGTGCCTCCTCAAGTAGTTCATGGGCCTGAAATTGATCTGGAGGCGGAAAAGATAAGTACCCCAGTTGACAACTGCAACTAGCGACAACAAAACCACCCAAAATAGCACAGCATACGCTCCGTACTCATTTGAGCGGTTATAGTTGCCGAGAAATTGGTCAAAGCTGTCCTTGTATAGCAAGATCGAACTGCGGTTGAGGCGTTCGGAGTCGGAATGAAGGTAAAAATTGTGCGCCGCGTCATATTGGTTTTGTGTAACATTTGCCCCGAAGTCTTCGGAGCAGATGTGTAGAAACAGTGGAATCATTTCCGGGTACGCTATGTTGTAGCAATGCGCGATATATCCGAGGGCTACCTGGTCGGTGCAGTAGTTCGTGCATGACTCGTTGAGAGTGCGGACTTGGAATGAGCAGCTTATGAAGCTTATTTTCGACTTTTCGAAGAGGTGCAATGGAGCACCGTTTCGTGCCGCTTCTGGTGTTAAGCAGGCAAGGAGTGCCACGAGACACGATATGCTGAGCCATTTCGAGATCCAAGAACCCGTGTACTTTTTATGCACAAAAGTGATTATCGTGGCAGCTGTGAGAAGCTGCGGTAACATGAGGTGTTGATAGGCTCTTGTGGCCGAATGTTAGTAGTGATTTATGGTTTTCTTTATGGCTTGGCGATGTTATATAGATGTTTGTGGGTCCACTCCTTTCAATTAACTGTGGAGCACTTTACAATCGATTCCGATATCGGTTTAATCACGTGAGCTGATACGGAGATATGAGGAGATAACAGAAGAGAGGGCAGTAATTGACCTTTTTATTGTTTGCAAGCTGGGTAGAAGATCTGAGTATATACAGGATAGATCGGTGAGGGTGATACTGAATGGACGAGTTTTGTTGAGCTATGGCTAAACTTAAAATTGCAGCTTTCGGGAGATAAGATTTCTTCAGATTGCGGTATTTTGTGAGAGGCAACAAGCGAGCTTTAAGTTTAGGGATAGGGATGGTTATGATATCTGGTAATGTTGGTTTATGCTAGTAGGTTTGTTATATGCTAGAGCTTGGGGTAAGCTAGCAGGTTTGGGGTGAGCGAGGGTTTGTTAAAAGAAATATTGACGATGTTAAGTAAGTGAGAAGATAAGACGTTATAATATGAAACTATCCTGGGAGACCTAACTTCCAGATGTGTAATCGCGCATAATTGATTAACTAAGCCTTCGGGTGCTATATATTATATCAGTGTGGCTCACGTAAGCATAAAACTCACGTAATCATCAAACATGTTCAAATATTCAAATATTCAAGCATTCAAGGATCACCAAACAACCTTTAACAAAGAGATCAAATAAGCTACATCAAAAGATAAACTACATCATCGACAAGAAATTTCTAGTATCTATGAAATACCTACAACGAGTGTTATGTTTGTAATCACATTTGATCCAAATCACCCACAAATTAAAACCATTGAAACTTCCCAACACAGAGGCCTTCGGTTAAATTAGATGCTCCTAAAACATAGAAACAGATCCGTACACTCCAAAACCCCATCAAGTTGCAAAGTTTTGCTGCACTTTTTCTCTTTCTTTTTCCTTTTTGCTTCTCCGATTTGGCCAGAACAAATCGATTACAAAGACGCTTAGCAATCACCAGATCATATAAAACAGCAAGATCCCAGAATACCGCAACAAATATCAAGAACAAGCAAAACCAAATCTACACACACTATCATGTCTATGCAAAGCACGCTTCTTAAGGAAGAATATGTCCCCCTCGCACAGATCAGAAGACCAATTCCACCTGTACTCGACCACCAAAAAATCGAGGCCATGGTTTCGTCGCTCGATGGAGTTCCTATGGCACTGGCAACCTGTGCTATAGAAAATATCACACCGGGAGAATTGCCTCCCATAGATGTGTTCAAGGTGAGGGAGCAGGGAAAAACATACTACTTTGCATTTGGCGGGTGCCACAGGTTCCAGGCTTATGATAGAAAACAGAAAGATACTAAGGACGATGTGATGGTCAAGTGCAAAATCTTACCTGCCACAAAAAAGACCTTGAAGGTTTATTTGGGAAGTTCGGTTGATGAGATGTTTGTTTAGGAAAAGGGAATAGATAGAGTATATAAATTCATAAACAAAAAGAGCGCAAGAGTAGTAACGAAAGTAACCAATATTGCGGATTAATGATTGAAATTTAATACAACGATAATTCAAATGTACCTGTCAACCTTAAAATCAAACCTGGAGAATAAGTTGATTAGAAGTTTGTTCAAAGGGTTCCGATGACTTTAAAAAATAAAAAATGCGATTTCTGTGGATCGAACACAGGACCTTCAGATTAACTGTGACTGAATCTCTTCAGTCTGACGCTCTCCCAACTGAGCTAAAACCGCTGATCATGTGACTATTTGCATTGCGAATTATCAATAGAAATCGAAGACAAGATGAAAACTATAAAATCGAACCTTGAAAATAAGGGATATGAAGGTGGCTCAGAGGGTTTCAATGAATTCAAAAAAATGCGATTTCTGTGGATCGAACACAGGACCTTCAGATTAACTGTGACTGAATCTCTTCAGTCTGACGCTCTCCCAACTGAGCTAAAACCGCTGGTCATGTGATATGAAGAAAAGAAGTTATTTAGAAAGCAGTTATCATGGTTATGCCGGGTTTTGCAGGCAGTTTGTCATCAATTCTTTGCTCATTTATGGTGTTTAGAGCAAGATATGGTGTTGAATTACCAGGGAAGCTTTTAATGAGAGATTTTCTTCCACTACATAGTATGGTTTTCTTTTTAGAGAGCCTTGGTACTTTGTTATATCGGTACCAGATTCTAGCATTTGGCGCATCTGAATTTTGTAAGAAAAGCACCCGAAAACAGGTACTATGAGCTCTGGGTAAAAAAATGAGATATTAACGAGATGATTACATCTAGTCAAATGGTACTACAAAAAAATGCGATTTCTGTGGATCGAACACAGGACCTTCAGATTAACTGTGACTGAATCTCTTCAGTCTGACGCTCTCCCAACTGAGCTAAAACCGCTCGTCATGTGATTTAACCACAAGAACAGTACCTTATTGGTACTACTAAATCCAGAGTGAGGTTAGTTAATCATAAATGGAATGATTATGAGATAGCAAACTGTTTGCACATGTTCATAGAAAATTGGAAGGAACAGTATCTCTCAAGCAGTGCACCCCAAGTATAAACAAGCTACGTAATACCGTAGATTAATGTTATAGTACGAGCAATAGTGATTTCGTAAGCTTGTAGGCATGAATAATACCCAAGATGTGTCGATGTGTAAAGCATAAGAGCCGTAAGCACTTTAATATTGCAGATTGTGATAGGATTCTAATCTTTCAACATGTACTAACGGTATTTGTTCAAAGGGCTCACTCGATAAATTCAAAAAATAAAAAAATGCGATTTCTGTGGATCGAACACAGGACCTTCAGATTAACTGTGACTGAATCTCTTCAGTCTGACGCTCTCCCAACTGAGCTAAAACCGCTGGTCATGTGATATTGTACACCTAGAATTTATATCTTCATACAAGTTGAATAATGACAAATATAATGTAGGTATTGATGAAAGCTGTTTTTTGCAAACACGAGTTTGCTGGCTATAAGCATACTATTATTTTTAAGCATCTACCTGTGTTTCGACTTCTCTTCGCCTTGATTTTACCACACACAGGATTGGCACTCTCTGCTTATGTAATGAGATGGCTGCAAAAGGCTGTGAATGGAACACTAAGCAGGCTTAAAAAGAATATATACTGGTTTTTATGCTCTTACATTTCTTCTAACCTAAAAAAGCATTATTATCTATTTTTCTGGATTGTCAAGCATTACCAATATATGTTCGTACATCCCAACTAAAGCGACTAAACATCTTCGTACATTATCCCATCAGGCACTATTTACACCCAGCTACTTAGTCACTCTAGTTCACCATACTCTTTTACTAATTTCCGCGCTCATTTCATTAACTAGGCTCGCTCTTTGACTTTCCGCTCTTTGACTTTCTTGCTCCTTTGACCTTCTCTCATTTTCTCGTTTCTCGCTCCACTAACCCTCGGTTTTTCATCCACTTCTTACTGTAAAAGTAACGTCCGCGAGTCTGTACTATCTGTGGAAACTCTCTCGGTCGAGCTACCCTCAATAGGAACCCGCGAGGCACTCTGAAGAAGCGCACGCTTCTCGATCCGCTTTCTCTGCCACGACAACGGCACGTAAGGAAGTCTACCGTGCTTCTCCTCGTATAATAACCCTCTGAATACAGCAGCGATAACAAGCCAGTAGCCAATGTAACTCAATACACTGCCATAAGTAGCAGAGTTCGTCCATCCAAGCACGGCAGTGAAAATCATCCAACCCGCACCATCATCTTGAAGCTCTCCATTGCAACAATTCACATGCCACACACTGGTAGTGATGTCATAGGATCCAGGGCCGTGTCCGGTTTCACTCACATCGAATCCGTCGCACAAATCGATAAAATGTTGGAGCTCGAAATTCCACACTCCCTTGGAAAAAAGACCGGCTGCAACAAGATACAAAAACGCGGTGGATCCAATAAGAAACCATTGCAAAGAAAGATTGTTACCGGAACGGTATAAAATCACACCAATGGCAGAACCCAATACCAATGCGGTGACCACGGCATTCACCAAAGACCACATCAGAGTGTCATCGTTGATGCCAATTCCGCCAATAAAGACTATGGCCTCCATACCCTCTCTCAAAGTCGTGACAAACGGAAGGATAAACATTGCGTATTTATCACTAAACACTCCCTCGGCACTGGCACTTTTATTCAAAGCGTCGCTGTTGTTGACCATGTTGCTAAGTTTGGCACGCCATTTATCTTGCATGCGATTCACACGCAAAATCTTCATTCCCATTACAGAAATAATCACGCTAGCGACAATCGAAAAAACACCTTCCCAGTAGTGCTCGGTCACTGCCCAAAGGTCCCTGCCGATGATGTAAAACACGCTCAAAATCCCTGTTCCAATGATTAGACAAACCACGAGACCTAAAAGTCCTCCGAGCCACACTTGGACCTGGGGTTTGTGGTACGTTTGTGCATCGTATGTGGAGAAGTTCTGGTGTATGAATGAGAGAAGGACAGATATAATGATCGCCGACTCGAGCGTTTCACGGAGAACAATAAGAAAGGCCTGGAATGAGAACATTTGATTGTTTTGTTGGATTCACTTGTGCTACTGATTGGACGAGTCCGCGTAGATTTTGGTGCTGCAGTCGTTTTTTAGTCTTTTTAGTTCTGCAGCTCTTGCCTTGGTCGTTTTAGTTCTTCGGTGCCTTGATTTAGTCGTGTTGATGGTGCAGTTCTTTGCGAGTCGTGCTGCAGTCTTGCTCAATCTATTCTGAGCTTTATCTTTTATATCAGCTGATCAGTTTTTAGTCTGCTTTATGGTTTTTGCAGCAGACGCCTCAGCGAGATCAATATAGCCAAATAATTTATCCAATATGGAAGCTTGTAATGCGACAAATCAACTATTTATCCAATTTGGCCAGATAAGCCTTAATCTCATTCTTATTACTAATTCATATTTATAGCTGATTGTTCAGATAAAGCGAGATCGGGCATGGTTTTGTGCCCGTGTGAAATAGAAATGCCGCTTACTTAGATGGTCTGCGTGGGGAGCACAGTTGCGAGCGAATATGGCCGGTACTCGGAAGGTCGAGCCTAACCAGTTGCTTTTGGGCATGCCCGGCATAATAGGGGGCGATTGTGAAGTGGCGAGGCCTGCTCTTCACTCGTGGGCATCATGAATAAATATAAAATAAAGGGGTCGCTGCTATTGTGATCCGACAGCACAAAGTGACCAGAATGGGTGGGGCGCGCACTTTGCAGCAACTTGCAGCAAGTAGTATAATATAATAGAATGTAGTAAAATGAGCGTCGCACAGAAACAGGTGATATTGGTTAGCCATGAGGGTATCTGAACTGAATCCACGATAGAATTACTTATCTGGGATAAACGAATTGATAGTGCTGTACATTTAGATGAAATTAGCAGTGAATTGTCCGTGTGGATGAATAGTGCTGTGGGTTGGGCGCGCTAAAAATTTAGCTCACGCCAGAATAGTGTGAATTGTTCGTACCTGGACACTAAAAAGAATTATTTGATCACGAAAATTAGTAGTTCGTGTGTGATATACTATCCTCGGCATAGTCCGGCCATCTTTCGCGAAATAATGCGTTGGCCAATGCAACTCCAAATACGTGAGAGTCTTCAAACTATTCTTGGCTACTCACGTAATCATCCGTCCAAGAAATTCAGGCGACAGCCGTGTCTCAACAAGGAAGACTTGTTTTTCGTCCATTTGAAGACATTTGTACGTGCCATCCAATATTCAAGGCTTCGCCACGGTACTTCAGCGAGTGTATGTGATATCTGTTCGCCCCTACCTGTTCTTTGTGATTAACTTCATGGATATGGAAATTTCCATTCGGAAAATCCTGTACATTCGCCGTAATCTTTTGTGAATACAAATTTGCAGCCATCAATTTTTGGGGTTCTGGAAACCCTGGGTGCTGAAGAAACGACAGGTATGTATGAGCAACAAGGGAATATATGAGGTATCTCGGGAGATACATATGCCCTGGTAGAAGATACCTCTAAGTCTCTTGTGTTCCTGTAAACAAAAAAGTCTCACTGGATTCAAACTTCGAATGTGAAAAATAGCATAATAGCCTGGATATGAGAGAAAGACCATAACAAACACCACCTCCAAAAAAAACCCACAGAACAAGACATACAAAAACCAGTGCCTGTTGTATTACACTACATCACTTCCCTTGTCTATTCTGTATCCATTCTACCATCGTACTCAACTACCCTCATCGCCATCTTCTTCTATCCTCGTTTCTCTATTTATCGGGCTCATAAACTCTACCTAATAATTCATCACATTCCTCTTCTTCTCCTTCCTGAAACCCTCGGCATCCAAAAACAGTTTGAACGTTTCCTCGTCATCCTTTCTCACCTCCCCATCCACATCCGAAAGATCGGAATCATCTGTCCGCTTGATATCCCGCACATGCTCATACGGACGTTTCAAGGGCTGGCTCCGCGACGCAAACTGCGAATTGTCTTTGGACTTATTTCTCCAATCATCCGATGGATCCCCTCTGGGACGTCCATAGTCCTTCTTTTCTCTGCCAAACTCCTTCTTCTCTCTGAAATTCCGGTCTCTGTCGCGATCTCTTCTTTCTCTGTCCCTGCGGTCTTTCTCCCTGAAATTATTCTTCTCCCTGAAGCTCCTCTCCCTGTCCCTAAAAGTTTTCTCCCTGAAAGTCTTCTCTCTGTTGTTCTCTCTGTTATTCTCTCTATGATTCTCCCTCTCGGGGTTTTTGTCGCCCTCGCGCATCCTCTTGAACCTCTCCTTGTCAATCTCGTGACTCTCCTCGAATTTCGGCATTTGCGCCGGCTCCAAAGCCCGAGGCTCGTTTGTGAAAAACTCGTGCGCCAAGCAGTCGGCGGCGTTAAAGCGCTTGTATGGGTCCAAGGTCAACATACCACTTAATAAGGAAATCGCGTCCGGCTTCATCAAACTCGAAAAGCGCGTTTCCAAAGTCCGCTTGCATGTGAGCCCAATCAGATAGTCCGACTTGTTGGGGAGTTGCGCCGCGTGAATCCAGTCCTTCGGCAGCCCCACCAAATCAAACACTAACTGCGCTTGATGCACATCGGATTTCCCCACCAATATGGGCTTGTGCGTGTAAAGTTCAGCAAAGACACACCCCACTCCCCACAAGTCCACCGCGGTGGTGTACTTGCGCTCGCCCAAAAGTAACTCCGGCGGTCTGTACCAGCGTGTAACCACTAACCCCGTGTACGGGCGCTCGCCACCCCCGGGCCCTGCGCCCAAAACTGGCGCTTTTCCGTGGTACGTTCTGGCGAGCCCAAAGTCCGCAATTTTGAGTACCCCGCGCGAGTCAATCAAAATATTGGCCGCCTTGATGTCGCGATGGAGAAATTTGTGATTGTGAATATATTGGACTCCTCGCAAAAGCTGCATCATCAAGCATTTGATGTGCGGAGTTTGGAGTGAGACGCGCGGGTTTTCTAGAAGCCCCACGAGATCACTGCTCATGTAAGGGGACACTGTGTAGAAGCAACCGCGCGTGGTGACCAACTCACTTGCACTCGCCACTTTGGGGTCCTCGTGGACCATTTCCGTGATGCGCAAGATGTTTTCGTGGTCCAACTGCTTGAGAATGGTGATTTCACGCATGGCGGTGATTGGGAAGCCCTCCTTTGCTGAGTGGTTGATCAACTGCTTGATTGCCACGAGCTGCAGTGTTCGCTTACATCGGGCTTTGTGGACCACCCCGAACGTTCCCTGTCCGAGTTTCTCGATGATATCGAAGTGGTTGAGACGGGACATGTCCGTGAATGTCCGCAGGTCGACGGACTGATGCGATGTCATGGAGAAAAGAGAAAAGCTGAAAAGCTGAAAAGCTGAAAAGCTGAAAAGCTGAAAAGCTGAAAAGCTGAAAAGCCTAGAAAAGGAAAAAGAATAACGAGAAGAGTGATGGAAAATAAAGGAGAAGGCGATCAAGGGTGGCGTGGAAAAAGTATGGATAGAGAGGTGGGTGGGTTTAAAGATGGAGAGATAGTGTTATAGGAGATACTGGTTGAAAGAATTGGGCTTAGAAAAATTGACTCTCTTGGATGGGTAAGACACTTAGAACTGACAAATGTAAAGACGTTGGTAATGGGTGGTACGCAAAAAGATAGCGATTTAGTAAGGCGTGTTTGTGGATGGTAGTCACTTATGTATGCGGGGTAGGTGCTCTTGTTGATAGATTATGTTCATAAGATTTAGTGTGAGGATTGTTCAGAGTTGAAGAGTTTAGTAGATTAAGAATATCGAGGGTACGA
The DNA here is from genome assembly GCA_003707425.3 of Kodamaea restingae. Classification (NCBI taxonomy): domain Eukaryota; kingdom Fungi; phylum Ascomycota; class Pichiomycetes; order Serinales; family Debaryomycetaceae; genus Kodamaea; species Kodamaea restingae. The sequence continues at coordinate 847,963 of PPJA03000003.1, forward strand.
TAGCCAGCTAGTAGTTGTTTCTGGCCCATTGAGTTTGCGGTCCAAATAACACCTTTGACTGTTAGAGACTTGCATAGTAGGAATTAGGAGAACCCTCATTCGGTCTCTTACCCCAAATATAAAATTGCTTCTCCCCTGAACCTCTACTATATCCTGCTCATTCTTGGTACGTTGAGGTTATACTCCCTTCAGACTTCGGTTATGTTACAATTCCAGTTTTTTTACTTTTTGGGTCCACAGAGTCTAATACTCTTCGTTTATTAGTTTGCATACTTTCAATATCTAAAATATCACTTTTCTTGTATCAATCTCTTGGTTTATCACTCAATTCAAGTTCTTGGTCATCAACCTCTTTGCCACTCAATTCTCTTTCAAGCATCCTCCTTGCTCACCACATCAATTTTCATTTAGCTGAGCAACCTCCATTACCCATCCAATTCATTTTCCCCGGTCGTTTCTTTGAAAGATCATCACTACTCTACTCATTTCTTAATTACTTTCATTATATGTCCGGAACTCGCCGACAGTGATGCTCAAGGCACCAGTATGACAATATTTCATGCTAAACCACCCAATAACTTGATAACACACTCATAGAACCATAATCAAGTCACTTGTCTTATGCTCTTCTCTCTATACCACATCCTTCTTCGTGTTCTTTCTGGCCTTGGCCAACCGCACCAGCTCGCGCACATTGAAGCCTTCGTTCAACATCAAGGTTGTCTCCTCCAACTCCAAGCCAGCAGTCTCTGGCAACAAGAACAACACAAACACAAATGAAATCGCACACAAGCCCGCAAAGAATGCAAACGTACCGGTTGGGGTGATGTTCTCCAACATTGTCAAGAAGGTCGATGCAACCACCAAGGAACCAGCCCAATTGGTAGCAGCAGCGTACATTCCTCCCACAGCACGCACGTTCACATCGGAAAACAAGTCGACACCGGTCCAAGCAGAGTTACCAATTCCAGTGGCATAACCAGCAACAAACAACACCATCGACACAATCACAGCAATTCCCCATCCGCTAATGCCGTGGGCATGCATCACTGCACCCTTGGGCGAGAAGTCGATGTCGAGGAAGTGGAACGCAATCGCACAAACCACCAATGCAATGGCCATGATGGGGATACAGACCAAGAGGATCTTGCGTCTGCCCACCCTGTCGATGATGACCAACGCGACACACGTGAAAACAAAGTTTGCTGCAGCAATGATGATGGACACTGCAGTGGGGTTGTCAAAGCCGATGGTCTCGAAAATCGTTGCACTAAAGTACATGAGCGAGTTGAAACCAGTGAACTGCTGGATACCCTGAAGACCACATGCGAGAATCAACGCACGGAAGTTGGCGGGCGTCTTGTGTATAATCTTGACTGAGTTCCAAACCTGCTGCATTGGGCTGTTTCCCGGAACAACAGAGTTGGATGCAATCATGTCCGCGACGATGGCGTTGACGTATGCGGTCGATGGGTCGCGGTGTGTCTTCTTGAGCACCTCGCGTGCCTTTTCTATCTGGCCATTCATCACGTAGAAACGTGGGGTGTCAGGGAGGAACCAGAACAATGCAAACTGCACCACCGGTGGCACCATGCAAAGCCCCACGCTGATTTTCCAACCGTTGTGGACTCCAGTCAACCCCCAGTTGATGAAGTATGCAATCAACTGGCCACCCGTGATAAACAACACGTTGGTGACGATAAGTCTACCTCTGTACTTTGCCGGAGACAACTCACTAAGCATCAACGGCGAGATCAAGGATGCGATTCCTACACCCCAGCCAAGAACAAAACGACCGATGATCATCTGCCACACGGTTGTGGACGATATTTGAATGATCGTACCAGCCACAAAGATAACGTTGGATCCGAGAAGCACCATTTTGCGCCCAACAATGTTGGCAAGCAAGCCTCCAGCGACAGCACCAAGAAGCGCGCCGAGCGAGGTCGACGAGGTAATGAACTCCTTTTCGCCAGATGTGAGCATTTTGCCTCCAAGAGCCGTGCCGATGTTGACAAGTGCCGAAGAGATGTATCCAGTGTCGTACCCAAACATGAAGCCTGAGATCGACAGCACGAGCGTCAAGATGACAATCATGCCCGAGGGGCGCATGTGTGGGTCTGTGAGAGATGCTTCGGACTGTGAGACATCACAGCTTGATAAGTTAGTAGTGTCCGCAGACAAAGGGCGCTCAGCCTGAGTTGTATCCAGTTTTCCCATTGCCGTTAAAAAAGGGCGGAAATGGCTGTTTATATAGAGAAAAAAAAATGCCGATCGTCTTCGGCGAAGTACGGCCATGTGCAGGATACGAGGCCAGGTTCGGCGGATTGAGCGGGGCTTATCACACAAAACCAGTGTGTTGTAGAAAGTAGGGAATGTTAGAAAATTCTAGAATGGGCATGCCGAGGATAGGGAGGACGGTGCGAGGCATGAACAGGATAAAGAAGCTGGTGGAAACGTGTATTTGGTGCGTTATGGGTTGTTTGAGACATTTAAAGTAGAGGTTGCTGTGATTACGTGAGATATCTAAATTGAATGATGTAGAGAAGTAGTGCAGAATGGTGGGTAGTTAATGAGGCTTTTCCTGGCAACCGGGAAATTGAAACTAGGCTCAATGTACTGATTCACTACTATGTATTGTTCTGTTGGCTCAATCAACTGTTTGTTTCACTAATATCAACTTTGTGAGTGTTCATGCTCTCTCCCCAGCTCCTAAACCCTAAACTCTAACTCTGTGGATCCTGGCGCCTTACTGCGTGGCTCCTAGACTCTCCTTGATAGCTCATAACTCCATATCCTTCCTTCCACTGCACCCCGCCACCTTATGTAAATAATCGTATGACGGGTAATTGCGTACTTTATCGATATTCAATAGAACTGGAGAGATGTGGAAATTTGAAGTACTTTAGTGCTACAAACCAGAAGTTGCTGATCAGGTATACTATGAGATTTGGAGTTTAGAGGCATTCTTGTTTACAAGTTGCACTGTCGGAATTGCCCGCTTTTTATGGCTCTTTCGATGCAGAATTTTTAGGTCCGCACCGATTGGGCATGTAGTGTCCAATTGAATAGATAGGGTTTTGATGGATTATCACAATTCCGGTGGAGGAGGTTTAGTTCCAGAACACTCCGATAGAGGTGGGCGAATACGGTCGATGAATGGTGTCCAGTGAATGTTCTGAAGACTACGTAATACTGCAAGCCCAACTCGTCAGGATACTACAATTTCTGTAGTTTCCGAAGAAGTTTTAGTGTTCTAAGCTGTTTTTGCTTCCGAAAAGGTCTTCGTGTAAAAGGTCTGCACCAAACTAGATGTGTTTAAATTCTCCAAACCTACTCAATTATCCCAAATCTACATTCAACTATTCTAGTACTCCGAAGATTAGCTTCCTATTTTTGCTTCTGATGTTCTTCTATAAATCTAATCTCAGCTTACCCTGCGTATAAGCAAGACGTACTCGTATAGTTGTAATTTGCCTGCCGTATCATTAAATCATCAATGTCTTAAAATTCAACGTAGTCTCTTTTACAATTTCCTTTAATTTTTCTGAATTTTATTAAAATATGTCATTGGCAACCAAACGATACTGCCTACTGCCTTTTACCTCTATTAACCCAAACTTATCCCCGACACAGAATTGAAGAGACCTTCAACCAAAAAACATGACTTGCACGGATCATCACAATATAAACAGAATAATATGCCGTATGAGGCCTTAGACAATAAAACCCTAGAAAAAGAGCATACCTAAGGTGAGAAACTGTTAAAAATAAACCAGTAGTACTTACTGAACACCTTTTATGACTATGATCATCTTCAAGTGGTGATTTCTCGTCCTATCACAAATGTCCTGCACACAAGAATCGTACTTTGCTCGTATTTGGATTTACGACTACGAGAATATGGAAAGACGGCGATAATTGAGGTTGAGACTTGCAGTTCTTGACAAATGCGGTACTTGAGGCGAGAGCCGAAATACTAGGGCTGAAAATATCGACTTCTATCTTGACTAGTACTGATTTCAGATTTTTCTGTTTCATGTACTTTTAGACTCTTTTAAGGTTTAGTTTCAACACGTTTTTCAAAAGATGCTCACTCCCTGGACCTATTATTCTAAATGTACTTTTTTGAATATACTCTCTTAATGTACTATTCTAAACACTCAAATGTACTCTTCTAAACCTTTCTTTCAACCCACCAAGAAAACAAGCTTACTCAGCTTTCAGATGATGCGCCTTTTCCGATTAAAGGCTTTGGAATTCTTTAATGTTTTCGTGTATATGGTTGGGTCGTTTTTGCAGCCCAACGACATATGGGTCCAAAAAAGTATCTAAGCAGGTGAAACAGGGTGATGGAATATCACATAATTAGCTTCCAAAAGTTGCAATATCTTGACTTTCAAAGGTGGAAATGAATGGATATATCGATATACGGAACCGCTCAATGATTCATTCACAAATATTATGTTTTCAATGACATTCAAAAGTCCGGGATTTGTCCCACACATTTGAAGGGACATCTAAACACCCGTACCGCAAAGCACATTGTAATGGGATACCTGACCTTGCAAAATTCTTATTACCTTTCTTCCTCTCAAAACTCTATCCTTTCGCAGTTTGCGAGACAATAGTCATCACGGGAGTCTTCAGAGAGGTAATTTGGCTGCAAAAAATTCATGGGAAAATCTGGTCAGCTAATACTAATATGGACCCGGTAAAGCGAAAGACAAATACCGTAACAAGGCAAAATTACATTTGAGATAGTCCAGAAACTGCCGGTTCAGTTTCGCCTTCCGATCCCTTGTAGACAGTATCCAAGGCAGATGTCACTCACAAATGCATAAACAATCCGTTTAAGTGTTTCTGTCTGAGAACAAACTACGATCATTGAGTTTAAATCTAGATAGCCCTTTCGCATCGACGGTAGTCAACTTATCTCCCATCAGCTGTTCTTTTTACGGATATTTGGAGAGAAAAAGAGTATTTAGGACAGTAGGTGAAACGCTTTGATTGGATATTATATAGGGTATCAAACCCAATAGGGGTGGTTCGGTCTAACATGTTTATTGAATAGAGAAAGTATGGCACTTGGCTGCAAAATCGCATTCAATGGTCATGTGACAACAAACACCTGATGCATTAAGTGCGCATTCATCAGACAACCTTTCCGAGCCGCTCCTGAAACGTGACCAGTGGCTCATCAGAGAGGAGCGATCAGTCAGCAACTAGTCAGTGCTTAATTTCTTGCAAGTCTGGCCGCTACAGTAACGATTGACAGTGCAATCAAATGGCACCAATCAGCGGTGCAGAAATCAGCCACTATATGCAGGTCACGAAATACGAATTATATGCATGACATATGAAAGGTGGAGGTGGTTGTATGGAGAGAGGTGTTGGATGGTGAGTGTTTTAGGATTACCATGTAGGGAAGGGTTTAGTAAGGGGTTTGTGATTGATGTGAATGGGTTTAAAGGGATTGAAATGCAGAGTTTATTTTGAAGCAGTTCTCCAACGAGTCAAAAGGTTTTTCAAATGTTTTAAATGTTGATACTGTTAGTCTTTCATCCGTCACTTCAGAAAGTTCTTCGTTAGTCAGGTTATCCACCATCACTATCCACTCACTATCCACTCACTATCCACTCACTATTCATCTCGTCGCTGACTCCGTCAGCAAACTACAACCTCTCATCGAAACATTTACTATATAGTATTCTATTGCCACCTACCGGTCAGCGCTTCGATCAATATGTCAATGAATGAGGCACAGTCTTCCAACTACCAAAGGAGCCAAGAATACTGCCTATATGTCGCTCGCCAGCCCACTGGCTTCACCAGCAGAATTGCATGAAATTCGACTCGCGATTTACTTCTTTGGTGGGTCGAATCTCATCTTTCTGTTCTTGATCGGCTGCCACTTGAACTTCTTGACCCAGACACTCAACAAGTACAAAGACGACACAACCACCAAGGCCTTCAAACCCCACTTCTTTCTGTCGTCATGCTCAGGCTCTGCAGCCCAGTTCAAGAAGGTAGTAACATCCTTGGCCATCTGCGAGGTGGTGGCTGGGGTGCCGTCCTCGTACTCCACCAAACCATCAAACAAAACTCTGCCCATCGCAATGGATCCACCTGGGAAGTAAGGGTTGTAGTTGGAGCCCTCTGGCAAAACAACACCAGCAGGAGGCTCTTCTGGATATCCGGTCAAGAGAGAGAAAATGTAGTCTGCACCGCCGTGTCTGGCCTTGACAATAAGTGACAAGTCAGGTGGAAGAGCACCCTGGTTGGCAGCTCTGGCGGCCTGTTCGTTTGCGTAAGGAGCCTGCATGTAGTCGGCCAACTTACCTGGTCTCTTTCTTGGGTTTCCCTCGTCATCGGGCTCATCGTCGTACTCGAGCTCCTCAGCGAAGGCCTTGGCCTCACTGGTGGTGTGGGAGACAGCGACGAGGTTTCTCCACGCGATTCTGTCGAGCGAGTGGCATGCGGCGCACACTTCTCTGTAGACCTGGTAGCCTCTTCTGATGGAGGCGTGGTCGAAGGTGGAGAACATGCCGTTGTGGGACCATCCGTATGCTGGTGGGTGGAGACCGTGCTCCGCAGCAGTCATGGCCGATGCGGTGACGGAGTCCTGGTACAACATGTAGGACGCGGTCAAACCACCTGCAGCGATTGTGCCGGTGGTGAGTTTCTGCACCAAAGGAGAGAGTCTGAACATAGTAGTGTGTGGATTTTTGTTTGAAAAGTTTGCGAAAAAAGTAAGTGAATTTGAGAGGGCGTGATTGGCGGAAAAAGTTACGTAAGAAAACACCACTTAATAAGTGAATGATGAGCGAGTTGATATAACAGGTGGTAGTGAAGATGGCGAGTTGAACATGATATGTAGTGAACATATGAGTATAGTAACATGACATGCGTATAGTAAGTGAACATGAGTGGAGCGAATGCGAGCGAGAGATGGGAATAAAGTGTGAGTTACTACAAAGAGAGGAAGTGTGTGAGTATTTGCGTGTATAAAGTCATCATTGGTAATTCATAGTAACAAAAACTTACCCATTGGGTAATCACACTGTTGGTATCTTTTATAAAACCTACCTGTGCGGCGAGGCACAAAGAGGAATCCAACTCATATTATAGCGTAACACATACCCCCAATTGAAAACCTCAACTGACCATGGGCTGATAAGATCCGCGTGCTATATGCAGGTGCGCGCCAACCACTTGGAGCTTGCGGATCGGGCTGGGTGGCAGATGGGGGCGCGTGAGAGTTTAGATCCAGAGGGAAAGTTGAGTGGTTAGGTTCGGGATGATGGGTTGGGTGTGTGTTGGTTATTTGTTGGGTGATTTTCTGGTGCTTGATGAGGTTGGTGAGTAGCCGATTAATTGGTGAGTAGAATATTGATTGGTGAGTAGAATATTGATTGGCGAGTAGAATATTGATTGGTGAATAGAATATTGATTGGGGAATTGGTAAATATACAGATGATAGATGGCGAAACAGTAGACGGAGCATTCGGTTCGAGTGATCCGCTGGTCACAAATGGGAAGGAAGAAGATTACGTAAGGAGTCCTGTACCATGCTTACTTAAATAGCGATAGTGTATTACGTAATCCGCGTTGTTTGGTACTGAGCAGCTTAAAGATGTGCGGAGATACCATTCGTAAGCGAAACCACAGAAATGAGTTTGTAACCACGTCCATGAGGAATGATGTCAACATATAAGGAATCTGTCAAGATGCACAGAAGTAATAGGACCTGATATAAACCTGAGTTCTGTGCTGCGTCTCACCAAACTAACTTTAGTGCTTATTACGTCTTTAAAATGGAAAGTAACAGCACGTGTAAACCCCGTAAAACCGTTGAAGGTCTTACAACTTTTAAGGTCTTATTTAAATCTGAACTTGATTGTATTCCTTTTCTTCCAAAGTGCACTTCCCAGCCCATAACTTTTGCTGGTTCGCAACAAACTTTTCCCCACAAATTCAGGTTTGCTTGCTGCAAATGTTGATCTAACCCGAGCGTGTCAAAGGGCTTTGATGTACAATAATTTAACCAATTTGAGAAATACTCACTGTTGCTTCGTTTAGTGTTATATTTACATTCTGTGTATCTTGTAGACCACCTTTTACATTTTGTGTATCCGGGGTTTGTTCACCACTTTTTTCTCTATTGTTACTTTTGTCGTCTCCAGGTTTTGGTGAACCGCCTGGCCCACTATACCGATGCTTTTGCATTCTGAAAATGTCACAAACACGCTCAGACGATCGGCGATCACGTAAGCGAAATCATCCAGTCGCGTGGAGTCGAAAGGTAATGGGCCAACCGCAAGCGGATATTACGTACACAGAAGATACTATTGGGTATGGAGAAGTCCGATATAATTGAACACTAAGAAAGTGAACAGGGTGACGATACACGTGACTTTCACAAGTAATGGGAGCCTAAATAGATGGACGAAGACTAAGTTGACAGACTATTCAAGACTGTCAGCAGTAGAGAACTGTTTTCACTTCATTACCACAAAGAATGGGATCATAGCAGAGCGGTGGCCGAGTGGGGTAGGGCTGACTACTAGCAATTAAGAGGCATCACGTGCAATGGCACGTGTGACTGCTTTCAGTTTGATAGTTGCAGCGAACAGTATTTTGCCAGTCAAATCTGTTCAAGATCGACGGAAGTAGGTGGTGCATCAGCGAAAAGTAACGTCATTCCCATCATTAGAATATTCACTGGTAGACTCTGAAGGTCTTTGAATTGAGTGTATTTCTGATTGTAATGAGAATTCGTCATTACAAATTAATCAACCGGTTACCAGTTAACTCCTCACTGAAGCAATTCTTCTCATCACACTGTCGATTTCCAATCCCGCACCTGAAACCCGCACCCGATAAGCTCAGCCATGAGCCCAGCTTCTTCATCAATTTAGCACCTTCACAACACATTTTTAACCAGCTTTTTGCAGCCAACAATTGAAAATGTGCATTTTCCTATCACGCCTTTTGTGTCTCCTCGTTTTCCACATCCGCTCGATTCGTCCTAATTCCAGCCACCCTGATTTCTGTTTCTCGTTACAGCAAAGCGCCTAAGCGCAATTTCAAAATTCCGGTAGCATTCAGATCTACAAAATAGTGAAAAATGAAGCTAATGAGCTTCTTGATCCAGAAACCCACCTTTCCCGGTAGTTCTTCCTCACACAGTCAGTTGGGCTAACCAACAGATGTATTCATCCACACCCAAACTATTCGCGTAGTGCCATATTTTTTCGCCTACCGGTAAACAACAACACGCAGGGGTTGACGAGAAACAATAGTTTAAATATGCGACTTGCTCTTTTAGGCAAGATGTTGTATTTTTTTGGCTAACGTGCGAAGATGAGCATCAACCGTATTGTGTTGTTATGGCGCAGGTTTTGTGGTGGCAGTTGACGTGAAAGAGTCGCGCGAAGCAGGCGGTCCGTGCAAGATTTTACAAATGGCGTTAATGGCAGGCGAGGAGGTACGAGGGCGGTAAGTTGACTGTCTAGATGTTTAAAAGTATTTAGCGTGGTGATTCCTGTGGTAGATTTCGGTAATGATGGTTATTTCTGGTGGACTTCTGTAAGGGGCTCTGTAAGTAGGGACTCTGTAAGTAGGGACTCAGTAATTAGGGAGCTCAAGATATTTTGTCGCTAATTTTAGTTGGTGCTCCGCGGAGCGGCAGTATTCTCGCTATAATCTTGTGATGAGGTTAGCGACAAATACAACCCTTTACATTTAGACAGTTGGTTACAAGCTGTTAAATACTTTCTCGTAGAACTATTAACTGCACCTTCTGATGGAACTATCAACATGCGCTTTCTGGTAGAACTATTAACATGCACTTTCTGAACTTATCCAACTAGTTCCCCAACACCACTTCAGCACCACTTCACACCTCCTACCACTTCTCCTCAGGGTTTTTCTTGAACTCCTCGTAATCTTCCCACCTGAAAACCGACAACTCGGTCTCGTTTCTCACACCCAAATCCCACAAACTCACATCAGTGTGCAGACCCGGACGCTCCAAAACCCATTCGTCGTTGTCGAAATTTATCACCAAGTTCATGGACTTTGTGCCGTGCGCCTGTGTGTATATCTTGATGGAATCGTAGGCTACGTTTCTGAAAGGCCGGAACGCACCGGTGGTGGCAATGTGTTTGAGCACGTGCTGGAGAAATTCCGGGGGCGACGTTTCCTTCAAGTTGATCGTGGAGACAAAGTTCTTGACATTGCGGTAGGGAAAGGACTTGACCACACGCACGGTGACAAGCGCGTCTGTTGCGGGGCGGACGTTTGAAGTGAGGGGGTCCATTGGAAAGAAAAGAAAAGAAAAAAGAAGGCTGAGATGGAGATAAGGTTTGGGGGCGGGCCATAAAGTTGAAGATGAGCACAGCTGAAACACGGCACATGCAATAGAAATAGGACTGCAGAGTGAGTTTCTGTGTGTAGAGGTACCGCCAGCCGTACAAAAGTTGCATAAAAGCTTCAGGAAAATAGTAGAAACGTACGAGTAACGTTCCAGAAAAGATTTGTTTGCGAAATGTAATTGCTTGTGAGGTTGCAGTCAATGCGCAAAGGGGCTGATAGTGGGATGCAAGAGGCCGTACATATGCAAGAGACATGCAATGTGCAAGAAACACATCTAAGAGATATAGTAAGATACTAAGTGCAGTTTGTTAGCTGTTCCGCTACTCACACTACACCAGACAATATTATAGTGACAGCAAGTTGTACAAAAACACCCGTGACGTCTAGTGCTTCCACCAAGACTCACGCAAACCTTAATAGCGTGTTCGACTCGTCACGCTAACAATAGGCTGATGCTTACATCGCGTCACTTCGCGGTGATCTTTGTGTTTGTATCGTCAACGCGTTCCCAAAGCGGTAAATTGTTCGCTGTAAACATATATATATTAGTGAGTAGTCAAATTAGATATAAGCGTGTAAGTCTGCAGCCAAGGGTCCAGTAAGAGCAAGGTGAAGCATCGTTATAAGGATAGAAAGGTCGTTCATACCAAGCCACCGAAAGTTAGCTAAAGTACTAAGCGCATAAAACTACCACGTAAAACCATAAAACAACTACTAAAACTATACTTAAAACCACGACCACACAAAACACCATTCATCCAAGTATATTAACGAAACCAACCGCAACAACATCAATACTCAACCATCATGTCTTGGCAATTGTCGCAGCAAAAAACAATTATCAAATGGATCAACCAGAAAATCAGTGCCAGCGGCGAAACCCCGGCTATTCCGGCCTCCCCCATATCTTCACTCTCGGACCTCGCATCCGGCCTAGTCCTTATCAAGCTCACCAACCAAATAGTGTGGGAAATCCTCAACAACGATAAACACCCACTCCACAAGGAAAAACTCTACTACCTTCATCCGACATATCCGAAACCAACATTCAAACTCCAGAAAATGGAGAACTTGGCCGAGTTCCTCCAGTTCGCGCGTCTCATCTTGAACATAAACGTGCTGTTCATCAGCCCGGAAAACATCCATGACGGAAACACCAAGTTGGTGCTCGGGTTGCTCTGGTCGCTCTTTCTCCTCGGAAACATGACGGTCGAGGCATACTCGTACTCGGAACTCAAACGCATCCTCGGCGATTGGCTCGCGTCACGTGGCGTTCCCGTCTCGTCCTTTGTGTGGACTAAAGCCGACGCCGAACGCGTGTTTTGCGGCCTTCTCAAAGAGCAAATGCCGATGGCCGACATTGTGCAGACGGCTTACTCGGAGTACGACATTCCCAAGTACATCGAGACTGAGGACGACCTCGCTGATGAGAAGTGTGTGGTCACGTATGTTGTTGAGTGGTACAAGTGTTTCGCGTATCTGCACGACTGCAGGAGCAACGATGCAGTTCGGATGGTCGTGGAAACCACGCGCTTGAAGAACCGCTACGAGACCAATGCGTTGCGCTTCATCAACAGGGCAAACCGCTACTTGAATAACGCCGACGAGGGCTTGTACCGCGAGCTCAGCGAGAAGGATTACCCGGAGTTGGTGGGCTACCATAGTTCTGTGCGCTCGAATTTGGCACGGGTTGGCGTTGAGTACTACCCGACCATCAAGCCATTGGGCATTGATCTGTTGGAAGCCAAGATGGACAGGGTGAGAAGAAAGCGCGAAGATTTACAAGATGGGAATATACAGGAAGTGCACATCGAGGGCGAAAATGACAAAAGTCTGCAATTGCGGAATTTGCAGCCAAACGAAAAACCGCGGGGCCAAAAAAATCTGGCGCAAAATTTGCAGCCACAAAATGTACAAGTTCTGGAAAATTTGCAGCCGACCCCTTGCCTGATGTCGGAATATGCGCGCTTTATATCGCTTCTCTCCAAGAAGTCGCTGCTATCGCATTACGAGCTCTGCAAGTACCTCAAAGCCGAGGTTGTCACCTCTGAACTCGAGCCAAGTGTCCTAGATGCATTCGTCAAGCTCATACCGAAACGTAGTGTTTGTGTTGACCACGACTTTACGTTGACGTCCTCAACTTCGCAGTCGAGCTTGTCTCAGTCTCCTGGAGACGAGAAGGAGTTCATCTTTGATGTGGTCCAGCAGCGTTTGGACGGGCAGTTGTTGGGTAATGCCGACAAGGTGTATGACTTGAAGGAGTTTGTGGAGAACTTGGAGAACGGGTTCCATGTTTAACTAGCATGAGGAGCTGGAACCACGCATGGTTTGTTACTCGACTGGTATCTGATGTAACGAACAGACTTGATGATTTGGGGGATCACTACTATAATGGTTTTGTATATTTTTGCGCGTGCTTTTGCGTGCTATATAGTGTATCCGATCTAACGTACATATTAATGATTTTACTACTGGAGTGTAATTGGAAGGAGGTTACGTTAATACTGGACTAATTTGAAGTTGCTATGTGTAAGCCATTTAGCTGTTCTTGTAAATCAATGTGAAAGTTGAGGGGGATTACACAATTGTCTTAATTGAGCACTTTGGTGAGAAGTCAGTGGAGGGGGAATACTTAGTGGCTATTGTTGAGCATGACAAGTAAGCTTGTTTTGAATCCCAAACATTCTATTTGAACGAGCGTGACCACGCCGCTGCTCCTTTACCGCGAACTTTTATAGTTCCGCCCGAGGGCTGTGCAGACATTTCTGCTGCTGTCACAAAACAAGTCTGCTTGTGTCGCAATCGCAATGTCGTATGTCTGCAAGTGGCCACAGCTGGTTATCATTGGCGCTCCAATAGTCAGTCTCCCATGGTAAGCTTTGGGAGCACTAACATTGAGAAAATAGAGATATGATTAGAGTGATAACAGCTTCCTGGAATAATCAAATGGGTAATGCATCATTGATCTTGAGAATGGTAATAAAGTATCAAAAGCACCATATTAATGATTTACCTAGTGGAGCCTTTGATGTCATGTCCTATACGATGACTTGAAACACTTTTACTTCTTTGGAAGCAACATTTGCAGAGAACTCGATTTTGTTATTGTAAAGAACTCCAACCAGCACTAGGCCACTTTTAGCTCTAACTACTAAGAAGTTGTTTACAATGAGCTTTTTCTGGCACTTGAAGTGTACAAGCTTTGGAAGGTTCAATAGTTTTGCGAAAACAGCATAAAACTTAGAATTTCTCAATTGCAATGCACCCATTGCTTCCATTATCATACTGACAAGATTACTTCTACAATTGCGAACCAGTTGATTGTCACTCGAAAACTTCCCTAATCATCTCTTTTTATGTATTATTCCACACTGAATTCCAACGTACCAAGAATCCATACAACAGGCAGGATCCTATTTTTCCATGACATGATGCAATATCAAAGCCACGACGTGATCACAGAATATTACATGAATTATTATGTAATGGCTGCAAAATGTGGATATATTTTAGAAGCCATTAGAAGTTGATGAGCGATTTGCCTTTTCTGCAATTTCGTATCACTATCTCAGCAATGTGCGAAGGCTGGAGGATTGAGGATGAAGACAAACTTGAAGCGGGATTGAGGAATATGAGTACGTAGAAGAATACCTTCCATCGTAGTAATCATACTTCACTATAATGAATTCTCATCCACTACTTTGATTAGTTCATCTCCACTGCTTTGATTAGTTCGTCTCCACTACTTTGACTAGTTCGTCTCCACTACTTTGACTAGTTCGTCTCCACTACTTGTTCGTCTCCACTACTTTGATTAGTTCGTCTCCACTACTTTGACTAGTTCGTCTCCACTACTTTGATTAGTTCGTCTCCACCACTTGTTCGTCTCCACTACTTTGACTAGTTCGTCGCCACTACTTTGACTCTCCTCATTCATTATTCAACCTCTCATTATCTCTTTCTCATCTTGTAGGTCTGCTGATTTCAGTCTCTCAAAATTGTAAACGACGATAAGCAACACACCACGAGTGGCCGGAATAAGACTCTTTAAATAAGAACAGAAGAGATAAAAAGTAAAACTGTGTTTGGTGGTGTCTCTTGAGCAGCATTATAATTCTTGGCTCAGCTGTGAAAAATAGTTTGAGTGAGATAGAAACTTGTCCAGGAAAGTGCAGGTGGCGCTCGAATGACAATATCCGAAAGAAAACCCCAAGAAAAGACGCCCAGAACCAGCATTATTTAACAGCTAAGTGGTTTTGAGTCTGAGCGTTTGCAGAAGCAGGTTGTGATAAATTTCATGTTCTTAGGAATCCTCACTTGTTCGCTTCATTGACTAACACACTCAATTAGACTTAGCATCAGGAATGATCAGGTACACAGTATCAATTAACTATTGGAATATTAGGCATGTTGCATCAGTCATTACATAATATCAATTAATGTTTGCAATTAGAATCCACTAAACAGTGTTCAGTACACACTGGCTCTTTAGGTACGCAACTCCTCCGTTTACTCTTACTCCTCCGTTTATTCTTACTCCTCGACTTCTTTATCATTCGGTATTATCTTCAAGAGCCGAGTCTTGTTTATAACCTGAAGCATTAGGATTTCATCATTCCAACTCAGATCCTTAAATTTTTATGAGGATAAACTGACTCAAATGAAGTCTTCATTGGGTAGTTCTGTAAGAACTCAAATCAGTGATAAGATCGGTCACTGACGATGTCAGTAAAGGGTGATAATAAAGTAAGCGCTTCTCGGAAGACAAAATCACTAGTTAACTTAGCAGACTTCAGGGCAATCCTTAACTAAATGAGGTTCTTCATTATTTCGACAGGAAGAACCACAGTTGAGGAGCTAAGCGCCCTTCACAGACCAGATACCAGCAAAAGACTCAGATATGGCCCAGATAACCGACTACCCACCGCCTCCGTTAGTCGGTTAGAAGTCAGTTCGTTTAGGTCAGTTTAAAAAAAGGATGGTCCATAGCCTCCCTCGCAGTAGGACGCAACTGGTGGTCATACTTCAACAAACTGTCAATCAAATCAACAACCTCATTTGTAGCCAAGTGTTGGTTATCCCTGGTGATGAAGCTCTCCCACGGCTTTCTCTTCTGCTCGACCAAAATGTCATCATAGTCCAGACTCAACTTGATCTTGTACTTGTTGACATACGCATACAAATCAGCAGTGCCCAACACCTTGGAGATCTGCACCAACTGGTCGTTGTTCAGGTCACCCCTGAACAAAGGCTCCTTCTTGAAGATAATGGCACCCAACATGCATCCCACGGACCACAAGTCCAAACTGTAGTCGTACTGCTGGAGGTTAACCAAAAGTTCCGGCCCTTTATGGTAACGACTTGCCACACGCACGTTGTAGTCCATTCCCTTGTGGTAGAACTCTGCCAAACCCCAATCAATCAAGCGCAACTTCTTCTGCACGGGGTCGATCATGATGTTTTGCGGCTTGACGTCACGATGTATGATTCCCATGGAGTGCGAGTAGTCCAAGGCCACCAACAACTGCGTGAAATAGTAGCGGATGTCATCAAGCGTGAACTTTGGGTACAAGATGCGGAAGTCGATGTTGTTCACCTTTTCGAAAATCAAGGCTGGGATCTTGCTCTGCAGGTCGTGCACAATGTCGAGGAGTTCGACGATGTTGGGGCCGCCGGTGAGGTTCTGGAGGATCTTGAGCTCACGGTAGATCTTTTTGAGCTTGACTGGTTTGAGAACCTTGATGATGCACTGCTGGTCATTGAGGATGTTTACTCCCTGGAAGACCTCGGAGTATTTTCCGCGGCCGATCTTGGAGAGAATTTCATAGTTACGGATGGATCCCCATTCGATGGTGTGGTTCTCGTAATCCCAGTACTCCTTGGGCTTCTTTTCGTTTGCGTCTGCGTAGACGCGGGCGGTAGAGTAGACGCGGGAAGAAATCATAGAGGAGGAAGAAAGAAAAAAGGCAAAACGAAACAAAACGAAGAGGGTCAAGGGAAAAGGAAGAAAAGGGAAAGGAGAGAAAATGAGTGAAATGGGGAGTGTTGGGGGTTGGTGAGAGGTTTTTAAGAATAGTGTAGTTGGAGGAGTGGGAGATAGTAGTTGGGAGTTAGTTGGGAGTTAGTTGCGAGCTGGTGGAGTTGTTGATGGGAGTTTCAGTGGCGAGTTAGTGGGTATTTTAGTGTGTTTCAGTTTTTAGTGGAGATTGCTCGGTATTTAGTGGAGCTTTCTCGGTATTTAGTTTGCTGGGTATTTTAGTGTGTTTCAGTTTTAGGTGCTTAGGTGCTCTAGTTAGGTGCTTTTTTTGCTCTTTTCAGGTGCTCTTTTTACAATGTTTTATCGGAAAAGTATCCAGTTCAGTAGAAAGTCTGTGATTACTGTGTGATTCACAAGATACATTAAAACGATACTGATTTTATCCAACCCACTCAAAACACCTTTTATTCATGATAAAATATAATACGACTTGCTACTGCAAAATAAGTGGCCACTTTTAGCGAGAATTTCTGGTTGTTGGCGATAGGGAAAATATCATGGGTATTTAACGAGCTTCAAAATCGATACTTACATGTTAGAGATATTAATCACTGTGGCAAAGACAGTTTTAGAAATCCCCAAATAATCTTATTGCAAATTTCAGCACCTAAAAATCATCGCAATTTCAGCACACTAATTTTTGCAACCTTCAGCCCAACAGCGCCAATTTCGTAGGTTCAATGGGGGTATGCAAATTTCTTGAAACTATATATTTGCAAATGATTAGCGACGAAAAGAGGGGATTAGCAGCCTTTATAGGGTTATCATGAACTCCACAACCCAACTCCTCCAAAAAATGCCTATTCAGAGACCAGGTTAAACCGGAAACTGTTTAAATATCATCGGATGTTTTGCCCCGGCAAAACCGGTCAAGCGGACACCCCGGCAATCCGAGCCTCCACATATTTCAGTAGAAAAATAGTTTTCAGGCAGTTATAGTGAGCTTTGAAAGTCACCTGAAACAGTGTAGTTCGAATGTCACTTTGATTTGAGGTTTTTATCATTGATCAGGGCATTTCCATACAATTTATTAGATTTTTTGCATAAGATAGCAGTTGTGCTTGAAAACAGTTTTGAAGTGTTTAATTGCGTCACCAGTTTTCTGGCGAACTGTGTGAAAAGGAGGGGGAATAAGACATGATGTGATAGGGATATTAATGGGCTAATAGATATTGGGCGGGAGCCACTGATCCAAAGGTTGATCGAAAGAGAAACGATTGAAGGAAGAAGCGATCTAATTAGCGAAATAACCAAGTTACCGAAAATATTGAATAATGAATGGTCGGATCAGCAAATTGGTCGAATTAGCAAATTGGTGGAATTAGCAAACTGGTCAAATTAGCAAGTTGGTCGAATTAAGGGAATGGCCGGATTAACGGAATGATTGAACGAACCAAATATACGACCTGGCCAATAATCAAAATGTACGGTACTAACACACTGAATATAAATGAATTAGTTAGGATCGATTCCAGGCATACAGATAACCTAAATAGAAAATCAGGATTTTAACACTGCGATACGACTTGACATCATAACTCCGACATAACGCCGACATAAATACGACACACGACATACGACATCACTGGTAATTGACGACATCACGAAGCAGGGCGACATCCATTTCCATCGCACCTGGGATCATCTAATGTTTTTCGGACTGCCATTCTAGTAGTACCTAACCGCCTACCATCCTACGGAACATACCAGACATACCACCACTTTATTCTCATTAATCTCATGTCATCTAATAGTGCTGATCCCACACCTAATACCATACCTAGTTCTACTATCACTAATATGCCTAATCCCACTACCACTGATATGCCTAATCCCACTACCACTGATATGCCTAATCCCACTACCACTAATACACCTACTAGTCACAACCTACCTAACTCCACTTTTGATTCTACATCTTCCATGTCATCAGTCACGCTTCTAGACGGATCAACGACGCTCCCAGTCCAGATTTGCGGAAACAAAAACGACCTCCCGCCTCAATACGAGCGCGTGCCCCACTCGGTGGATTCCCGCCAAATCCCCCTATACGTCATGCAGTCGCCACCACTTGCAATGTACACGCAGCTGCAGGCTACGGAGCGCTATTTTGGCGAGCACCTCGCCAACGGGAAACAACTTCTTTTTGCGTGCGGCGATAAGTTCTTGGTAGTGTACTACGCCGATATCGTGCGCGTGCTTGTGGTTGACTTTTCGCAGGTGGCACCTCTTCTACAAGTGGCACAGGGTGCTCAAGATGCGTTCAACGCTGTGGTGTGTGCGCAGACCAAACAGTCGAATGTTTCTATTTTTGACAAGGTTCTCAGCGACAAGCGCAAGCCGCGCGAAATCCAGAAGGCGCAAGCAAGCGCGCCCGATGCGGGGCAGGTCCTCAATAAATTGATTTTATCGGGATTGAGGATACGAGGGATGTCGATGGACAAGGTGGAGACAAGGGAGGTTTACAAGATGACACACAAAAGCGCGCAGTTTGCGTTGCGCAAGTTCAAGGGGAAAGGCGGCGATGTACAGGACATTGTAGAGAGGTTGCTCGAGGTGTTTGTAGACTGAAGTCAGCGACGAGTGAGCTAACGTGAATACTTTCTGGTGGTTTAAAAATACTTTCTGGCGGTTTGAAAATACTTTCTAGTGGGATTTTTTGAAGATACTTTCTAGTGGGTTTGTTTAAAGAACACTTTCTAATGGGCTTTTTTGATATTGAGTTTTCCCGACAAAGTCAATGAAGTTTGAACTTGACAGAGAACACTGATCTTTGCCGATAGTGAGACTCTAGTGAACTTTTAATAGATGATTCTGAACCGAACAGTTCGCAACAAAGAGCTATACGATTGCCAACCCCAAATCACGGCCGCATTATGAATGTCAAGAAGTGCAACAAACTTTAATTAATGAGAAATGATGATCAATTGTAGCGATGTTAGTGAAAATCCAGCTCTTATATTGTTTGTTAATATGATGTACGTAAAAGAATAAGCTTTAACAAGCTCATCCATGTCCCCCTCAATACGATTCGCGAATAATACGTCTCAAATACTACGGTTCTAGAGTAATATAGTAATCTCAGGAAATAAAATATCAAATGTTAGCCGTTTTTTCACATTAATGTACTCATTGGGTCCACTGATCGTGATCTTGCAATGTAATGAAACTAAAATATCCTCATTCGACACTCTTTTGATCGCACTTCACAAAGAGAGGATGTGGTGAAAGTGCTCCTTCCAGAAGTTCAGCAGGTATTCAGTCAAGTTATACACGTAGATGAAGTCCGCCACTCCAAGAAAGACTTGATTACTGGCAGCTCTTTGAAGAATAAATGGGGTAATAAAAGTCATTTTTGGTTTCTCTATAATAGGCTCGCCTTTCCAGGTCCCCCACTCTACTCAGTGTGCAACCCACAATGTAAGCCCGATCTTATATAGCTTCAAAAGTGATCAGTCTTCGGACTTCTCAGCATCTGATTTACTCCCTGTAAAGCTAGACCCCACTTTTTGCAGCCATACTGATTACGTAATAACATGGACTTCCAGATCAGTAAAGATTTTTCTAAGGAGGGACTAGAATTGGCAATCTAGGTTGATTTGGCTGCAACATAAGTATAAGAATGAGATTACGGTTGATTCGGGAGGAGGAATATAGCATAAGTTTTAAGATGAGCAGGTATACACTGTGGTACATACAGGCAAAGAAGGAATACCGTGAGAATACCAAGCTGGCTATAAATTGAGAAATATGGTTCTTCTCTCGCAGATCTTTTCACTTCTTCGATTTTTGAGTGAATACGTCGAACATTATGCTAACCAGAGCTTATTAAATATATTATTGGTTCATTAAACCAAACAAGAGGCAGTCTCTAGGGGATAAGTGTCGACGGTGGATAAGTAGGTTTTATTTGCCCGGGCGTGTTCAATACCAACTGCATTAGTTTTGGCTTTTCAACATTCAGAAGGCCAACTATTAAGGAGATTACATGGCATTACTAGATATTATCATTGAGGCTGATTGTTGATTTATTGTTTGATTGTCAAAGTTTACTGGCTTGCAATTTGTAAACCAATTATTGAAAGCATTTTACCAATCATAGTGTATTGGAAATCCACTTCGATATTTCTCTCCTATCGAAAGTGGAAGGAAACTTAAACTAGTATGGTACCCTGAGAACACCGAGAGGGAGTGTAAATAAAGGTGTTAAGAAGTAAGAGCATAACCTATTGGGGATTAGAACAGTTTATATGTAGTTGGAAAGTAGAAATGGCCAAGCATATTAATAAGGCTGTTTTATTAAACTGTTGTTTATATGGTGGTGAGAAATGCGGCATTGATTGTGGGTGCAAATTAAAAGGAATTTTGAAAGGGTCCAGCAACTACTGATTCAGGTGCAGTTTAGATGGGTATTATAAATATTGACAGTGAGGAAGGCTTAAAAGAGGTATTCGTTCCTAGAATGTCTCATTTTAACTACTATCCAGCCTAAAAACTGAACTTGTTAATCAACAAATAAAGTATTAAGATCCTGTTGCAGGTTCTCTAACAATCAACTAAAATCAAGGGTGAAACCCTAAAAGCAATCCCCTTCAACTAAAGTAATCTTAAAGTAAACCTCCTAAAAGTGCACCTGAAAGTAATTTTCTCTATACAACTTTCCCTGCCCCTCTCCTCTTTCTAAACATTTAATCGCTGCAAAATACTCCAATAACAACCACATTGATTCATCCTAGCTGCACCAGTCCTGAGCTAATGCGGTTGCAGTAAAGTGAAGATGTCGTTATCTCATACCAAATTTGGATAGTTTGCTAGGCTCATTAAATTTCCGGTGCTGCAACAACAATTATACAATTATTGAACCCGTCTTGGACTCACAAGCATAACCGATGTGTTACACTGACGATAGAGTTTAGAAAAAAATACAGAATCGCGCCCTGTCACTAGTGCAGGGCTTGAAGTTGGGAGATTGTTATTGCATTGATCACGTGAGCTAGTATTGTCGCTAATTTCGGTGGTTTTGGAAAGAGGTAATCAAGCGTTCATTACTGCAATTGGATACAAATAATTGGAGTGCTTACAGCAGGTGATTGTAGAGGGCGGTGAGTGGATATTGGCGTCTTTGGTTTTCAGTTTTCGCTCACGGGTGTTTGTTGGCTGTCGATTTGCTTGGTAGAATTTGCTCGCTATAGTTTTTCACTAGTTTTTCGCTCGCTATTTTTTCACCCATTGGCGTTTTGTCGCTAACCTTTGCGGGCTAGTCTTTTTTGCCGCTAGTTTTTCACTAGAGTTGTTCGCTACGCTCGCAAAAACCCCTACGCTCGCTAATCATCTATTTATTATAATGTGGTCGCTGCTACGCCCACGAATCTTATTTACACCGTTTGCTCACGCTCGCTTCGCTCACGTTCACTCACTTAGGCTCTCGCTCACTCAGTTACAACTCAGCCAAACTATAAACCCTGTTTTCAGCATACTCCCCGTGCTTCACCCCACTAGCACCCTCACTCTGTCTCTCCAAAGAGCTCTTCTTCTTCAGCGAGGTGTAGGTCTTCTTCGAGCCCCTCATGTGGTCCAACAACAACCCCGTGTCTTCCAACAAGTAGCCCCTCTTCTCCTTGTTCAGGTAGTACTCGATGTCTCTCCTATGGATAGGACGCGCTGGCAAAGGAACGTAGCCCTTCTTCAACAAGAAGCGGTCGGGATCCACGTGTGCAAGTAACGACAACTTGGTGAAGTAGCGCGCAGTAAACTTGCGGCTGGCGTTTTCAATGCAGCGGATGGCGAGATCCGAGGCCTTCAGCGCCTCGATGTCAAGAGGAACCGAGTATTTTTGCGAGCCGCGCGCCAAGATGATGGCGCCGTCCTTGAGCGATCCTGTGATCAAGCCGCATTCCTTCATTGCGCGCAAAGTCAAAGTGTCGCCTGGTTGCAAGGGGATTCTGCCCTTGTTCCAGAACTCCTGGATCGTGCCCAAATTGATCTGGTTGTATTCCTTTTTGTGAGGTCTCTTGAATCCTATGATCGGGAAGCGCTTGTAGTAAGGGGTTTGGCCACCTTCCAACCACCATGGCACCGAGCCTCTGGCCTTCTGACCTTTCTGGCCTCGGCCGGACGTTTTTCCGAGTCCCGACGACGCACCTCTACCAACACGTTTGTATGCGACAACAGCACCTTCGTTGGGTTTCAACGATGCGAGCGTTGAGCTGAAGCGGACCCCGAGGAGTCTGTTTGGTATGAATGAGAACATATGTTGAAAAAAAAAAGAAGAGATTGAAAAAATATAGGCGGATGTGAGCAAAGTGAATGAGGGAGAAAACAAGCACAACCAGAGTGTAGTGAGCGAAACCGAGCAATCAAACGAGCTACGACAACTCTTGTACCAATGCTAAGCTAACATGACCAGAGCGATGAGCGGAAACAAGTACAGCCAGAGTAAGTCACCGTGAGCAAAGCCCAGCGAAAAAAGTTCCCCAGAAAGTACCGATAACGTAAGCAAGTTATTAAAGAGGTGAACAACAGATATGCCGTATAGTATTAAGGGGAAAGTAAAAGTACCAGAAGTAATTAGAGCGCAAGCATCTGCGTATTGCGAGAAATAGTGCATAGTAAAAAGATTAGATTGTTTGGTAATAGGGTGTTTATCACGTGACACACAACTGCAACAAAGCTGTTGGTGGAGGGAACCTACGACACGGCATAAACTGGAACTTCACTTCTAAAACGCTTTCTTACATGTACTAGGTGAGAATGATACCATCACGTGGTGCGATACGTGAACAACATGCTGGAGCCAATGGATGGAAGTTACTTGCTAGCTATGCTACTTCGTTCCACTATGGACAGGAAAACATGTGCTACCAACAATAAAGCGAATCACCGTCGTTAGTGATTTAAATTGGTGAGTTACCACTGGAATTTAGTCTATTTTAATTCTCTACTTTTGAATTCGTTCCACTATTTGTATCCAGTAGTCAACTTTTGAAGTAGTTATTCCCCTACTTACAATCAAACGTGGTCTTTTGAAGTCAATAGCCGCCATTCGAAAAAAGGCTCGATCATTTCGAATCAAGTTAAGTCCTTCTGTTTAAAATCGAGCGCAAAACTTACGTCTCGAACAGAACTAAACACACACAAGTGGCAGTGCACTGAAGGAGTAGTTATTAAAGAAAAGAGAGGGACCAAGGGAATGTCCAAGAAAACGGAGTGATGGTGCTAAGGTACTAGTTTTCCTCTAATTTGCAGCTATTGATGCCGGACAAAAACTGCCACTTCAGATTCAAACGCATTTGCTGTGATACGTTGCTTTACTGAGTATTCATTCTTCAAATCACCACTCTCTCCACACAGAATAACTTGCTTGTACACGGTAAGCAGCATCCTTACGTAAACACAAATAAATAATCTTACATAAGCAGTAGCCTTACGTAAGCACAAATCGATAATCTTACATAAGCTGGTATTTTTCAGTCCACTGTCACCATGTCGTCGTCATCATCGTCTTCGGAGCTCAAAGAAATCTGGGAGCTTTTTGAGGATACTCCAAAGGAGATCCAAGAGCGGAGGCAGAAAATTACCCAGATCATCCACAACGAACACGGGTTGGACGAATTTCCCACCCAGATGTCGATTGTGAGTGCCCTCGACGAGCTTCTTGGATGTTTTGCGCTTGGAGGCCAGGTCCGCAACTATTACCGATACGGTCTGCACGATTCGTGCGAGAGACAACGTGAGAAATTATGGTTCGCTATTAGAAACGGCACCTTGTATGAAGGAAAGGAGGCTCCTATCACGGAGATGAATGACCAGGAGATCACGAAAAGGTTGAAGATACAGGAGTTTTACAAGAAGCGTTTATTGGAGGACAAGGCGAAGGGTAGCAGTGAGGATGTGTGGGAGGCGAGAAGTGAGTTGTTGGAGAAGCCATTTGGGAAATAACAAGGAGCAGATGCATGAGAATTAGACGTGCACGAGACCCACAGATGCAGCTCAAGGAAGACTCCGAGATTGCTTTAGATATGCAGGTGGAAGATATGCCGGATATGGAGTAAAATGGAAAATTGATAAGGAGTAAAGAGATAGACAGATAGTACTTGATAGAATCAGAAATACAAAAAGCACGGAAGTATGCGACCTAAAGAACTAGGTATATTCCAAATGACTAGAATACTGTTATTGAGTAAAGTTTAGGGGCGATTCTCCTTCGCCAATCAGGCTTCGGAGCGACGGTTTTACCGAAAGAGCCTGGTTTTCTAGTCAAGCATTTGCAAACGTTTAAGATGTTTTAGACTGGGCACATGAAAGACTATCTTTACCTAAAAACCTCATTATATTCTACATTTACGTGGAGTATCAATATGCTAAATTGTGAGCCTACATGGTTTATACAATACTGACTTATATTGCGCAAGATAACTATACGCTTCCTAGCCATTCTTCCGTGATTTTATAAACTATTATATCTTATTAACTATATGAACTAACATTTGCTGACTTCCACATCTCATGAACTAAGTTATACTAACTAACACCAGAAGACAGTCAGATGTTCTGAGGTACTCCTCAGACTAATATTTTTTCAACTTCCGAATCACCGATCTGCACAGCGTCGGCGATACACGGCAGCTAAACTACCGATACGGGTCACAATCATACCCCACACACTGCATTTGATTCCCCTTCGTATTTGCCACCGAATCGCTCTATAAAAGAGCAGCATTTCCCCAGTACCACGACATAAGCGAAAAACTAAAAGTAGAAGCACGTACGCCTTTTTATGGCTGAGTATTTAGCATGAAGGTGACAATTCATTACTTCTTGGTCAGCTGGTATTCGGGTGCTTTTGTTGACCTTGTAGTCGGGGTCTTCAACGTCTTTTCGTGTGCACAGAGTGATCAAAAGAGACAGCGGCGCAAGGGCATAACACTAACGCAATGCACATTTGTCCGCCGCACTTGCTCACTCACGCGCTCTCCACCTTGTCTAAACCACAACACAGCCCTTGCTCTCAGGCTCGTTGTCGTTGGCACCCTTCGGCTTAGCATTCAAAGCACATCTAGCGGCTTCGGAGAACGCCTCGTTAACACCCCTGTTCTTCTTGGCAGAACACTCGAGGTAGCGCAAAGCACCGACCTTCTTGGCCACATTCAAACCCTCATCGTATGAGATCAAACGCTTCTGCTGCTGGTATGGGTTGTGGGAGTCATCCTCAGTCTCGTCCTCGGTGTTTCTCAAGTCACACTTGAGCGCAACCAAGACCAACTTGACGCCATCACAGTGGTCGGCAATCTCACCAACCCACTTGGACTGAACGTTTTCAAGAGAATCAGGAGAGTCTATGGAGAAGCACAACATGATACAGTGGGTGTCTGAGTAAGACAAGGAGCGCAAACGGTCGAATTCTTCCTGTCCTGCGGTATCCCAGAGCGACAACTGTATGGATTGGCCATCGATAAAGATATCGTGCACGTAGTTTTCGAAAACTGTGGGCTCGTAAACCTGAGGAAAGTAGCCACGAGTGAACACATTAAGGAGCGACGTCTTACCACACGCACCGTCACCGAGAATGACGATCTTGCGCTGGATAGATTTGGGGGCGGATCCACAAAGGGGCATAGTTGACACGGATTCTAATACGAGTGATGAAAAAAGTATACAAGGCTTATGTAAGTAGTTAAGCGAACGAAAACAAGACACCTTAATGTGAGCACAGGGAAGTGAAGCAAAAACCGTTACAAGGGCTTGATACGCCGACGTGATTTCAGCATATTGGACGAGGCAACATGACACGAGAGAACGGTACTTGCGACCCGGAGTATAGTTTGCTCGTAATTGGCTAGATCAAAAAGCGTTGAGTGATCTGAGACGGTTAAAGAGCACAATAAGAATGAGTTGTATGGAGAGAATATACGCGACCTTAGGTTCATGGGCCGCTCTTGAGAGAAACGTATAACATGACGGAGTGATTGAATGACATGACGGAGTGATTTCGGGTGAACTTCTCCATTTTGAGTTCAATTACTAACATTTTAGTTACTTTTGTATTATTTTGTAATATTTTGTATTGTTTTGCGGCATTCGTAGTCGATTTTGTGTTCAAGTGCATTTTGAGTTGATTTGATAACCACGGTGAGCGCAAGAGTTGTTCTTACGGTTGAGTTCACTGGTGCATATTTTATTTGTTAATTGAAGCCAGGAGAAGATCTTTAAGTTTAATTATGTACGAAGTGAAAATGGCCATCAGGGAAGTAGAGTTGTTCGGTGTAGCCGCGTTAGTGTTTACTTTTTTGTTTCACAAAGATAGTAAATGAAGGTAACGGGAGAATATAAAGAATAGTACTGGGAAGTAGGTAGAAAGATTTTAACGGGAGAAATGTAGATGTAGAAAGAAAATTGTAAAGAATAGGGTATATTCAGTGAGGAGATTATGTAGAAACTTAAAAGGAGATTTAAAATACGGTGAGATCATGATCATAACGAATGATAGTAAAGGGAGAAATAGGAAATTATAAAGGAAGTACAAATATGAGGTAGAAGTTTGAACCTAAAAGATGAATAGGTCTGGAAATGGGGCCAAGGCCGACTATTTTCCGCTCCAGATTTGGTCAATTTATGAAAGATTCAATACAAAGCATTTTTATGGCCCGACTTCGGCCCATATTAAATATAATGAAAGTGGATCTTCCCAGATTCTTTCTTCACGGGAAGTTTTACCAGAAACTTTAAGTTCCCCACAACCCTCGGTTGCTTTACTCAAGGTTTTCGCTGGATTCTCAATCAAAACTCTTTACAATCTTCTAATATTATTATTCTACTCTTCATTATTCTACTATTCATATAGATGCCGTACTAGAATATAGTTTTTGGGACGTGGTGCTACTGTTTTTATATTTCTGCACTCAAACAGACAAATGAAAAAATTGAACCCTGATGGCGGATCAGCTTCAATCATATCGACAAATGTTTTCCTTAGAGTCATAGGCTACTCGAGCCGAGCAAAAGTTAACTTTTTGTCAAGTCCTGCAACTGAAACCGTTTTCTTTGTTTTTTGCAGCCATTACATTTGCCACTTGAATGAAGATCTTTGATAGACGTGAGTGAACAGCGAAATTACCAGCCAGCCAGGCTTTCCCTGACTGCTCTCACCTCTTGGGTTTGGACAGCTTCAGCGTTGATATCGTTTCCAAAGCTGCAACATTGTTATGTAATATATTATATAAGTTGGTATCGTTGGTTTTGCGATGGGACGAAGCTGGGTTAAGAAATGGTGGTAAAGATCGAAAATGGGTAGTTGGTCTATGAGGTAAGGGATTAGAAGTAGTTTTTGCAGGAAGTTGCTTGCGGCAATGCTTCTCTCGTGGGTCGCAGCTCGATCCTTTCAGAATGATTGTAAAAGCAATGAAGAACGAATTGGTGAAGAAATAGGAAACACAAACACGAACACAAACTAGTGAAGACCTCGATAAGAGAAGGAGCAGATATGTTTTACTTATCACCCACAATTCATTAATCACTTCCCAACTCTATCAAGACCCTTGATAGTTTAATTTCCATCTGCCACCATCGTCAAAACCGCAAAGAACCGCTTTACCTATTATGCTTTCATAGCTAAAGATAAATTAAGGTCTTCCTTGGCAAATATATAGACATAATGTTTTGGTTGAGCCGATGATAGCCCGCTGATTAAAGCCCCGCTGATTGTGTGTTCGGAGTTATTCTCTGGGAGATTTACGGTAGAAAGCTATGTACAGGACATAATATGATGAGATGGATGCAGTGGAGAAGGGAAAAACACAGAACAGAACAGAAAGAAGTTATATATCTTAATGATATGCATTAATGAAAAGCACGCATTAGTAAGATTAGTATATGCACTAGATAAGACCATACAAATCATATTAAATCTATGGACGAGTTAATTCTCCTCATTAACTAGTTGCTCTTGTAACTAGTTCCTCTTGCATGCATTGTCGCCAAAGAGTTCCGCCGCAACTCTTCCATGATAGTTTACATTTTCATCGTCAACAATAATAGTACCGTCTCTTGCTGTCCCTACCGACTTCGGCAGCACAGTATTGTATGTTCAGAATTAAATGTGGCTCAGTTTTTGGGCTCTCCGTCTAAAAGATCCTCCAAGTACATACTTGGAATCGCCTTTCTTGGCAGCCTAGCCTGCTGCAATGAAAACTCACTTCCCACCTCACCATTCAAGTAGACATTTGGAACCTTCTGGCCCTGGTTCACAGTACTGGTGCTGCCAAGATAAACCAGCGAGCGCAAACGCTTGCTCTGCATGGCCTCTGCTGTCGGCAGGAAAAACATCTTTGTGAGATCCTGTTTCAGTGCTGCGTCGTCCAAGATAGTCGACAGATCAGCAATCAGACTGGTGCCAAAGCCCGCGCCAGCAGAAATGTTGCGCTGATGCATGAATGGAACTTTAGCGTCACCGTACGCCATTGTGTTGTTGTTGCGGTATTTCTCGATGGTCAACTTCTCGGAGGCAACCGACTTTTTGGCCATGTGTGCGGCGATAAGCGACACGATCAAGTGGTAAAGTGCGAAGGTGAGGAGAATTGTTCCGACAATAGCGCCGACAGCGATAAAGACTGTTCCATTGGCGTTGTGGGTGCGAATGAGGTAAGGATTGTTGCCGCTTGTGGGCACATAAATGGACGGTGTGCTGATGCTGGATGATGATAAAGATGATGATGTTGAGGTGAGTGTGGGAAGGTCGTCACGGCCTACCAAATAAGGGGCTGCTGTGACATGCGATGGTGATATGGTGGCCCCGGAGGCATATTGCGTGAAGCTCATCGTGTGGTTGTATAGATCAGCCGCTGTGGTGAAAAAATGATCTGGTAAAATAAACAGAAATACACTTCTTGAAAATCAACAGAGAGAAGTACTTCTTTTGTTTTGGTCACGAGGCGAAGAAAGGGGTTTACAGAGGATGGAAGCTAACAGTATCTGCGGATTGGATGATAAGAATATTAAGTGAATGATTTAGAATAGTCAAGTGAGATGAGTTGGTTAATGAGGCGTCTTTCCAAACAGTAATAGCATAGAGGAATAAGGTAGGTCTTGTGTTTGAACCAAAGTTGAAATAGAAATAAAGAGAGG
The DNA here is from genome assembly GCA_003707425.3 of Kodamaea restingae. Classification (NCBI taxonomy): domain Eukaryota; kingdom Fungi; phylum Ascomycota; class Pichiomycetes; order Serinales; family Debaryomycetaceae; genus Kodamaea; species Kodamaea restingae. The sequence goes on from PPJA03000003.1 coordinate 877,499, forward strand.
CTGTGGAACAGCCAAGGAGCAATGGAATTTTGGGTTATGGCTTTGCGGGCGGATCTGAAGGTTTCAGGGGGTTATGAGCGGGGGTTAAAGGCGGGTTATGAAACGAGATGTTTGGAGGGGCTTATGAGGGCTTGTGAGGCTCAGGCATAAGTACCAAGCAAAGACATCAATATACAACGTCACCAAGTTGGTAACACCTTATTAATTCAACGAGTGCGCGCCAGTCTGACGCTTTTTCCTTATGCAGTCTATTTGTATGTAAATAAAGTTTATAATTGGTTGATCGAAGTGCAGGTTATGCTAAATTTGCAAGTTGCGAGGTTGTTGCGAGGTAAATTACTAGTGGTAGCGGGTCTTCAGATACGTGATCCTCTGTTCTTTAGCGTTCCTCTTTGCAATTGCCGCTTGTTCTAGGGTATTTTGGTTTCTGTTTGCCAAATCGAGAGAATAGGGGCTGCGGAAGTGCAAAAAGATAACACAAGCGTAGATTGGAGGTGGAAAACGAAACTTCACCCCGTAAACAAGCAGGCGTTTTATAGAGAAACTGTCGAGTCACAGGCTTTGCTTTGTACAAACATCACAACCCTGCCTCCCTTTACATGTGCTACATGGGACCCGTTGGATGCAAATTTGCCCATGCTCTATATACAGAAATGAAAAGTGTAGGGGTGGGTGTTGCGGATTTTAGGAGGTGTATGGGTGTTGGTATGTAATAGAGCTGTTTAGGATTCAGGTATAGACGACTGCGATGATTAAAGTGGTAGGTTTCGTTAAAGGGTTGATGTTTCGCGGACATGACCGATGGTTTTGTTTTTCCAGCTATAAATGGGTTGGCTGCAAATGGGTGCAAATGGGTGCAAACTGCAACACGGTGGTGATTGAATGAAGAACACAGAATGGAGAGTATCTCGGGTGCTCATGCAGATAATGATTATGCAGATATAATTTTTAAGAGTTGGGATAGTGTTTTAACAAGCTTGGATCTGTTGCAGGTAGGGTTCGAGGATGAGGACCTCCTGTAACATCATTGGAATCTTAAAAAAGGTAATAATTATATGAGGCTACTATTTTGGCATCATTAGAATCTTCAAAAGCTACTATGAGGATACTCTTTTTGAAATGTTCCTTTTTCATGACTATTTTAAAATGGAAGAAGACTGCTCATAACCCAAGAATTTCCATAGCCCAAGATTGTACATAACCTTAAACCTGCAACACAAGACTGTCCATAAACTAGGACCGTTCATACAAGATTATTTTTAGCTGTGCTTAAGTTGACGTATTATTTTTAAACATATGTCAATATGCCTATAAATAAATTCCACCAAACTTCTCTACATTCCATTCTCAAAAAAACATGGACTTTATCTTACAACTACTCGTAAGCAGACCTCTTTAAAAATATAAGTCTCTACATTCACTACCATGACAAGTATTTCATAGATACCCAATAAATTCTATCAAACTTAGTCTATTAAAAAATTTCAACTAGCAATTCAAAGATAGTTAAAAACATCAATGCACGCATATAGTTCACATAGACTCGACTATACCACGTACATTAAAAGACACGGCTTCTAAATAGCCTACTTCCAGTGAAAACCCTATGTCAAGAAGTATCAATACTCAAATAAAGCGTAACCAAGATAAAAACTGCAAATCCCTCCCCGTAATCTACAGATTGAAAACTCAACCTTTTATCCACGAAACGCTTGACACTATGTAATTTTCAAATAAATCAACATTTATGACATCTATCAGTTCGAAACTAGCAGAAAACTCATTGATACAAAGTAGTCCATATATTACCACTTTTTTCTAAACGCCTCCCTCAAAGCCTCCCATATCTCCACCGCGTCACAATCGCCCAGCACCCGCGGTTTGCCCCCATATCTCTCCAAAGCCCTCATTCCCTCCTCGTTATCACAAACAACCCTGAAGGAGTTATACTCGGCATCGTCGTCGTCCTGCTCCCAAGGCTTCGGGATCGGAGAATCAGAAAAATGCACCAAGCGGGCATTCCGAAGTGTTGCCTTGGCATCCCACTCGTGCGAGCTTTCCTTGGGCACAAACGGGAGGTACTGAGGCTCGACAGTGAACCGCCGGTGGTGCATCTCCCGGAACTCGCCGGTGAGCACCCCGTACGTTTTGTGCGGAAGAATACCCACACGTATGGACTTGGCACGCAACCGATCATCTATCCACTTGTTCATGACCTCCATGTCGTACTCGTTCTTTCTGCGAACCGACTTGCGCAGGAATATCCTCCACCACCACGGGTTGTGCACGTACCGCATCAACTCCGCGTAATTTGCAGCCAGTGGCGTGACCACCATCACGTGGTTCGCGAAGAAGTCCTCGCGGTTATCCCACTTGTGGTGTTCGTAGATGAGGGCCGGGAGCTTGGTGAAGACAGAAGAGATGAGGGAGGGTGTCTTAGTATGGGATGCATCTTTTGTCTTTGGGGCCGGGGTTTGTCCCCACTTTTCAAGCATTTTCTCGATCTCCCTGTCATACTCGGCCTGGCTCGGAATACGGACTTTCTTGTGGTACCTGTTCTGGATATTTCTGTTTTCGACGATATTGTTTAACCAGTACGCCTGTGGGAGGGCTAGGTCAAACGTGTCGACGCTAAATAGCTCATCGAGATGTGTGTCGAGCAACATGGAATCGCTATCAAAGTAGACCACACGGTCGAATTCCGTGTTGAAAACCTCGAATTTAGTGAACAGTTCCGACCACAGCGAGTCGCCGTATTTGGTCGCCTGCACCGGCCGCATGTCCACGTGAATACTTTGGGCGTACTGCTGCGCCGCGCCGAACGTCGGGGTTTCGGCGAGTGCATGTGTGTAGAGCACTACGAGTGAGTCTATTGACGTGTTGGCTTCGCGGAGCGCCTTGAAGTTGAGGAGTGCCAACCGGAGGTATTCCTCGGAGGTTGCGTACTGGACATATGCGAAGTTTCCGGTTGCTGGTGTTGATGCGGACGCGTCGATGACCTGTTGGGGGATGACACGGAGATAACTTGATAGCCCAGAGTCTTTGTGTCTGTGGGCTGAGTCAAGGATGTGGTAAGCAATGAGGTAGTAGACGACTATAAAGGCGCCTAGTTTGAACTCCCAGTGGGGGATCATTAAATAAAAAAGGTTGGTAAATTAAGGAACATAAGAATACGAGAAAAGCTAATAAAAGGATAAATTATGTGAGCAAGAATACAGGAGTGAGGTAAGTGGACTTGCTGTAAGTCGACTTGATCTTTGGATGAAAGGATGTTACTAAGGGAGGGCAAGACCAGCATGTTAATTAGTGGGAGTCAGTTGACAGATTCAGCGGGCGAAGTAATCAGATTCAGAGAGAGTCAGTGAAAAATTAGTGGCATGCAACATGGAATCAGGGAAACTTGGTGATGCAGCTTTTGTGGATTCGACAGCGAAGGGAACCAGCCATGAGGAAACAAGACGAGGAGAAAAATGTCTGATTTTCTGTAGCATATTTGCAGCCACCAGAAAAAAGTATAGTTGGAAGAATGTGTTTGATGAAGACACAATAAAATTGGGGTGGATTAGTGCGAGATTGGAAGATTGGAAGATCGTGAATACATAAGATGAGAATTCACAGCCAGTTTACGACACCTAAGGCCTCCGGTGTTGCTTTTGCTTATTGTGGTTTTGGGTGGTGATGAGGAGATGTGCAAGCAACTAATGCTGAAGATTTGGGGAAAAGCCCATAATCTTGATTGGCTATTTGCAGCAAAATTGTGTTAAGTGTTGTGAGATAAACCCCTGCAGTCTTTTGTGGGAAAAGCCGCTTAATAAGAAAACTTGTGAAGGCCCTGAAATAGGGAAATCTTCAAATTAATACTAGCGCATCAAAGAATGGTCCAGCCGCCTCGAGGTCCCATTTAGTAACCAACAAAGAAATTAGTGATTATTAAGAAGTGGTAGTAAACTGGTGATTGTAAATGTAAAGGAGTATTGTGGATTGGTCTGCAAACAGGGGTTAAGAATAGCTGATTGTTTGTATAAATACCTTTTGAAAGCCTATCCTGGACCTGATTGCTTGGTTGGTTTATTTATCAAGTATAATACCGAGTAGTTTAAGTCTAGGTGGATAGTTGAGACATGGCTGCTGCTGACATGGAATCGCTATTGTAAAATAGGCTGCAAAAAAAGCAGTCAACCCGATCAACCTGAAAAAACAGCATATTTTCACCAAAGCGGCTTCTAGAAAGACACATGAAGCGTCTTGATTAAGGACGGAGGAATTGAGAACGTTGGAAAGTACAATCTTTGAGAACAGAAGGATATATTAATTGCGAGCTTAGTTGAAGGTCGTACTTCCCTGCTGCACGCACGATTCCACTCTGTTGTACTCAATTTGCCAATATGATTGAACCGCTTTTCATTTGTTATTCTATAATGAAAGTCACCACTTTGTCATCTTATTCCTTTCCATCTAGTCCGTAAATTGACATCTGGAAGACTTACTATATGTATTTGCACCTTCACTAGCTTTTTGCCAAAATTAGCGCTAGCACACTTGTATGTTTAGGTTTTTTCACCACGCTTTTGATTATCGATTATAATCCACGACCCCGTTATCTTGTCATGAATGAATATTGATGAAGTTCTTGAGGTACATAAACTTTTACATATGTAGGTAGCCAGTAGTTCCTCTAAACAAACGAAGAGTTCCCCTTATTTATTGTGAGAACAGAGGCATACGACCGAGAATCTCCAAAATTCTCAGCCTTTGATATGCATTTAGTTCGTCACAAAATCAGATTTTATATGGGGTAGATTGGAAATAGTGGTACAACAATAAAGGTCAAATGTCCTGGGCTGATTACTGGGATTATCCGAGATTGTTGTGAACTTCTATCGAGGTACAATAGCACGAAGGCAATAGATCTTGCGCAAACTTTGTTAAAGCTTGGTTTGATGAGAGCTTGAAAGAAATAGTAAAGAACGTAGATATCTATCCTTCTGTTCGAAACCCCGTCTGAAAGTTACCATGAGCTTGAAGTCTCCTCTGAGATCCCAACTGCGAGAGGATTTTATCGGAGATTGAGAAGATGGGGAAGTCATATTGATTTGAAAATGAAGAGTTTCTATAATTATTTTAAAATACTAGATGACTTTAGGTGAAGCTGCTTGTGTTGGTTACTTACGAGTTTATTACTTATGAGTTGATGACTTATGAATTGATTACTAATATGTTGCTTATGAGCTGATTACTTATAAGTTTATATGATCAATTGGCTAGTGTCAATAGCGAGCCTTCTGCAACTTACTTGATTAGGAGTGATCCTGGTCATCGAGGATCAAGTCCATCCCCGAATAATCCTGATCATAGACGTATTATTAAGACTCCTATAACTTAATCAATGTAAGACCACATATTTAAGCTTGCAAATTATGAAAATCTTCAGAAGTTGGAAAAACCAGACTTTCACATTGGTGGGTTTTTGCAACCATTGTCGCTTATGTAATCGATGATTGAATAGCTAAGAGCCTATCGTCAATGAACTTATCCAGTGAATGGCCACCTTAATTGATGGTTTCCTTTTAATTGTCAAGAACATAAGCAAAAGGAACTAACCCTCGGTTTATCAAGATCTGTAAGTGGATCAGCTAACGAGAAACTTTCGACTTTTTCGGGCCCACTACTTTTATTGACTTTCCGCTTTTCCCGTTATTTTCTCGCTAACTTTAGTTGTCCTGACGGTAACTTTAGCGCTCAAACATCATTATCCCTAACTTCTTTCTCCGTAACTTTAGCGACGTCCCTATTAAGCAACACCCATACCTTTCGAAACCGCCCATTCAAACTCAACTCTCCCTTCAATAAGATACTTCAGCACCATTGTTTCTGTAATATGCCCTTATTGGCACCACCACACTCAGAGCCCAGCCCGCTTTAAAAAAGATTCACTAAATAATTCGCTCTCGCTACTTTCACTGAAAGCTCAATTGTTTTTTTCAGCATGCCCACCTACCTCACCACAAACGTCACAGCACAGTTTGACGGTGCCGGTGCCGAATCACTTCTCGAGCTCTTCGACCATGCTGATTCCACCCAAGAAGCTGAGCTTGCAAGCATGATCACCGAGCTTGTGCTCTGTTTCGAGGCAGGAACAGTCGATCTTGACGCCATATCCAAGTTTCTCACAGCGCTCATCAACAACGATACAAAAGCACGTGTGTTGTGCCAGGTGCTCAATGTGTTTCCACCCACTGACAAAGTACAGTCACTAGTAGTGCTGGTTAGCCAGAACAATATCCGATCAGAAACCATCGCAAAACACCTAAGTCCCGATATGCTCAAGATGTGCGGCGTGGTGCCAAAAGATGCAATGACCAAAGCACTCAACAGCACGATTCGTGACGTTTTCTACACGCAAAAGAAGTACAATTTGCTTCATGAAGAGATGGAAGGATATGCCAAACTCGTGAGTGAGATCAGTGTGGTATTGCGTGGCCCAGATCCAAAAACTAGAGTCAGTTACGTACTCGAAGCTGTGGAAAAATTGATTGGGCACTACAGTTTAGATCCAAACAGAGTATTGGGGGTTTTTATGGAGGTTTGCGCGAGTTATGCGCAGGAAAATTTTGCGGTTGCCTTCTTGAGACAATCGCGCTGGTGGCCCTCGACCGCGGGCGACGTTTCCAGCATTGAAACGCTCGATATTGGTGGAAATGAGAGCGCGGCTAAGATGTTGGGGTTGGGCCAAAAAAAGAGAGAAACTTTACAGGTTGCGCAAACCGCAAACAGGAAAAAAGAGGGCGAATCTGCAAATGAACTGCTGCAACCCGCAAGTCTGGCAAATCTGACCTCGTCCCGCATGTACAACCTCATTTCTGTCCTTGTTCGCGAAGGGTTCATCTCTTTTGCAGCCATTTATGTCTATATTGGCCCCGATAACATGCAAGACATCGAAAAAGCCTACACCAAACAGGCTGAGGAGGACATTCTCAAGGCCACCGCCAATGCGCTTGCTTTGGCAGCACCACTTGCCGATGAAGGTGAAGAAAAAGTCGAGGTTGAGGAAGTGGACTTTGCGCTGTTGTTGGCTGCTAACCCCAAGTACCAGCTTCTCAAGGCACTTTTGCACAATCGCGTGTACTGGCCTGCAATATACATCTTGACCAAGTACCCATTTTTCGCCGAAACCGACGATGTCGCAGACTTGTTAAATGCGGTTTATGGCGACATGATCAGTGAGTTATATGAGGAGGTGAGAGATGTTTGCTCCGTCGACTTTGGTCCAGGAAGCACAGGAAAGTCAGATGCGAGGTCTTCCAAAGTCACAAATGAGATTAATGCGGATTTTTCAATAAATCATGGATCAAGCCCCTTTCCCCCATTTAGCTCTACCCTCGAGCTTCTCCAAAACTCTTCCTCCATCCTCAAATTCTCCCCTACAAACCTTCACAAAAACCCGGAGGTTTTATCCAAGCTATGCAAGATCGCATGTGCAGACCTCCGCAAAGACACCAACAAAGAGCAATGGTTCCACTTCTTTCGCAACTACCTCCTCCCCGCCACAACGCTTTTGGAGGAAGACCCCATCGCAGCCCAAAACGTATACAGCGTGCTCGCCTTCTACCCGCGCGAAGACCGCTACAGCGTGTATGGAGAGCTCCACCAGGTGGCTGCAAAAAAACAGAGGCTCGTAACAATGGCGTACAGCCGCACGGAGAAGCGCACCAAGGACGTTTTGAAGCGATTGCTGAAGGAGAATGTGCGGCCCATGATGCGGCGCCTTGCCAAGATTGCGCTTTCAAATCCTTTGCCGTGTCTTCTCACGATTCTCTCGCAAATCGAGAGTTATGACAACTTGATTGTGCTTGTGGTGGAGACTGCACGTTATTTCACTGCCTATGCCTGGGACACGCTCACTGTGGCGATCATGATGCGCCTCACGAATGCCGGAAGGTCGACCACCCAACAGAACGGCTTGAATGAGCGCAAATGGCTCCAGTCACTTGCCAGCTTTGTAGGAAAGGTGTGTGCGAGGTACCCGGAGTCAATCGATGTCAAGACCATTCTCAGCTTTCTTCTCAAGCAGTTGCATGCTGGGGAAAATGCGGCCGTGATTGTGCTTAAGGAGATTTTTTCGCTGATGGGAGGAATACAGCCCGTGGTGAACCTCACCCATGCGCAGATTGATATGATTGGAAGTGGTTCTGCGCTTGAGCGTGTTGTATACCGTACTATTGGCGATACCCGGTACGAACGCGACAAGTCTGGTCGGACGTTGGTGCGTGTTTTGTTTGAACTTGGAGCCGAGGAGTTTATGGTTGTATTGTGCAAGATGGCGCGGGAGTGCGTTTTGTCGGAGGAAGCAGCCCCATTAAAGGTGGTTACTACCAGGGTTGATGATGTGAGTCAGCTCTTGCATGTTTACTGTGCGTTGGTCGGATTTTTCGGAGCTAGGAAGGATGAGAAAGATAATTTCACGAAAGATAACCAGCAGAACAAAGAAAATTGCAACAAAAAGGAAGATATCGATATGGGTGGACTTGAACATGAGCAGACCCATAGCATACTAAACACCTCCCACGTGGAATTCTTCCGGAACCTTTCTTCGAACCCGTTGGTTCCACCGCAATGGGCGTTCGAAATGACTAGAACGAACACCCTCGACGAGTCCGCATCGACGCTCTTCGCAGCATTCTGGAACTTGCGCCTCTATGACCTCAATTACACTGCCGTACTCTACGACGCTGAGCGCGCAAAGTTGCAGAAGGCCCTGAAGGCACGCGCTCACGACAACCCCGAGCACAAGCAGGACGAAGAGTTGATTGTGCAGCTCGCAGCGGACAAGGCTGCCCACGAGCGCAACTGCGCCGCGGTTGGTGCGTATCTTGTGCGTGTTTCGGGTGACTGGTTTTCTGGCGACTGGCTCGAAGAGTTTGTTGAGAGGTGTGTTTTGCCTCGAGCCGTGCAGTCTTCATTCGATGCTGTTTTCTGTGCGCGTTTTATCTTCAAGTTGGAGTTTGCGGAAGGCTACAGTTTGGTGTCAGTATTGGACAAGCTTGTTAATGCACAGCTTTTGTTTGCGAGTGTTTTTACTTTGACACCTGTGGAAGCCGAGAATTTGGGTGTTTTTTATGCTGAGGTATTGCGGAGCTTGGGAAGGGGTAACGCTGATAAGAAAGTTTCTGGTGAAAAGCTGAAGGACGAAACTAAATCTGAAAAGATAGAGAACTTGGAGAAGGTTGACTCTGAGAAGGTTGAACAACCTTCTGGTACTTCTGAAAACATCAACATAGACTCTTCTCCTTCTCCTCTTTCGCCCTCCATCATCTACAACTACCACAACATTATCCTATCAGCGTTGTGCGACCTCCTCCAGGTCAAGGAGTACATGTGCAGGCGCAACGCCATTACCTTTTTGAAGAACCTCCTCGGTGTATACCCTGTGGTAGTGGAGCACTGTGAAAAGGTGCTCACGATGGTCACTGCAATATTCGAGACCGAAACACGTGAGGATCTTAAGTTGTCGCTGAGTGCTCTCATCGGTCACATCAAGCTGAAATCCGCCAACTGGGTGGAGTTGTGGGACTTTATCGACATGAACAAAGAGGAACGCGAAGTTTTGGTTGCAAAAAAGAAAGAAATCCAAGATGCAAAATTGGCCAAAGAGCGCGAGGCGCGTGAACAGCGTAAGAAGCTTGAGGTGGAAAAGTTGAAGGAGGCAGAGCAAAAACGATTACGGAACACCATCAACTATGGTTCCTCCGGGCCACGCAAGGAGCGTGAGGTGCGCGGACGTTTTGAAAGGGGAAAATATGATGGTTACGGAACCCAAGGGCTGGCTGAAGCGCAAAGTCTGAGAGGTGCAGACCATAAAGAACAAAAAGCTCAACAAAAGGTTCAATCGGAGGATCAGTCGAAGGATCAGTCAAGAGATCAAAAAAAACAAAAAGACCCGTCGAGAGATGAACAAAAAGATCAACAGAAGGAACATTCAAGAGATCAAAAGGGTCAGTCTAGAGATCAAAAGGACCAATCTAAGGACCAAAAACCAAGCTCCAGAAACTTTGAAAACAGTAAACCCGCTCCAAATGAAAACTCCGGCGACCTTTTCAGCAACAAAATCGCCCCAGAAAAACCTGACTTAAAGGCGCGCTTGTTGCAGGCCAAGAAGGAATATGAGAAAAGCAAAGAAGAACCTAAAAGAAGCCCGTTGCCGCCGCAGAGCTCGGTGGTAAAGGCCCCAGAAACTGATCATAAGCGCAATGACGTGAACAATTCCCGGTTCAGAGGGAATGCGAGGTACTCTAGACCAGAACCACGGGGATCCGATCTGCGAGGACCGTCAGGAGGCTACAACCGGTCGAGAGGTCACGAGTGGAAGGACCAAGAGCGGTACGCAAACAGACAGGGTGGGAGAGATGCTGGATCTAGAGGAACAGGACCGAGAGAATCGGGCTTCTCGAGCTCATCGAGGCCGAATGTTGGGTCAGGTTCCAGAGCTGCAGAAACAGGGTCGAGGACCGGCTCTTCTAGGCCAAATGTGGACAACCGTTCTCTGAGGCCTTCTAGTCTGTCCCAGTCCAACCAATCACGTCCTCCTCCGCCACCACCGCCACCACTTCACCTTAAGCCAAGAGATGATAAGCGTGGACCGGATTCACGGGATTCGGGGAGAGAAACTGACAAGAGGAGGAGATATAGGTAAGCTAACTTGAACTAGTGAGCCTGACCGATAAACTTGTAGAGTAGGTAAACTATAGGATGTGAGATATTGGAGATAAAGATTAAAAATGAGTGTAAAGAAGTAGGTAAAATTAAGAAAAGTAGGCTCATTGGGAAAGAATATTAACAGAGACTGATTTGACAATAATAGACGAAAATGAATAGAATGAGTGATAAGAGTTTAGAATTGGCAGACTGAAATTACGGGTTTAAAATTGAACTAAAATTCACAAAAGCTATGACTGTTGAGAGATTATAGTTAGGATAAGAAGCGATGAAAATATGGTTAGCAAAAGCATCACACTTTAGCGCACATGAAAATAAACTAATTCTACCCTCAAAGTATGAAAACCCACATAGGAGCGGAGACTAAGACTCGGTATACAAACAACAGAAAATATCGGACTGAATCTCAAACAAAATAGTAGGTAAATCGAGCTGATTAGAATTAACAAGATTGGACAAAGTAAAACATAACTAAAGTATTGGATAAGAGAAGAAACCTACCCACGTATAAAATACCAATGATGAATTTGCTATAAAATTGCGCATACTTCCCTTTCAAGATACATGATCCTGAACTCAAATCGTTAAGAACAGCACTCAAAATATCATTAAAGGGAATAATCACCGAATGGATAATCGCCAAATGGATTTTCTGTTGACTTCCTGTTTCTCAGCTATACATCATCTACATCTTAATTTACTGAGTAGCAGACCTTCAACTTTAAACTTGGGCAATTACATTCATCACTAAATGAACTTTCATTGTCATCTCCACAAATAGTGAAATCGCAGGCCGGACCCTGGCGCCAATGAATCTATATTAAGCTACCTCTTCTCCTATAAACCATTTTTCTCTCGCAACAAACGCAACTCCAGGTCTATAAGTGCATCCAAGTTGTTAGGAATGTGTTTGTATCTCTTTGCTGAATCCAGAGCAGGATCCGGCAAGTTTCTTTTGCGAGAGACTTCGGGTGTCTCACCATTCGAAGTAGGTAAGGTCGTAATAGCCGAATTTGGAATGGTTCCATCTGAAAACGAGACATTGGTAGTGTGGGTGTCTTGTTTTTTTAATTTGCACCCGTTTTCGCAGCTTTTAGAATTTTCGCAGCCACAAAATTCACCTGCTCCAAGGTGAGCAGCAGTATTTTGTGGGGGCTCTTTGGAACCTTCTGAATTTGGAAGTTCCTCATGCTGTGAGCACCCCTCTTGAGAAGTGGAATCCGACTTTGTTGTATCCTCAGCATTAGCTTGGCCATTGCCCGATGAGCCGCTTTGTGTGGATTCTGTATTCTTTTCGCTTTCTGTGCCCTCTAGAGACTTCAAGAAATCCTCCACCTTCTGCAAATGCTCTGCGTGCCACTTCAAATGGCGGCGCAAATCGTGCTCGCGTGAAAAAGTGCGACCACATTTCTTTTTCGGGCAGGCGATCTTTTTGGTTGCGAAATTTCCCGAGATAAGATCGATGATCAGGCCTTTAGAAGACTTCAAAGCCGAATTAAGCGAGTCAAGCGAGCCGTGAGAAGGCGCTGGGCTCTCGGGTAACTCCTCGTCTTCTTCCGACAGAAGTTCCTCATAGATCCGCAAGTTACTGGTGTTGAGCGGGACTCCAGGTCCCAACTCGCCAGTCTCTCCAGCATTACTCGGGATGTTATTATCGTGGTACGTCGCGTAGTGTTTCACCAACGCTGCCTTATCTTCAAAAGTGTCTAAATCACAGTAAAAGCATCGAAGTTCAGTACTTGTTTCATTTTCGTTTTCTTTATGCGTAGCCATATGCAGTTGTAGCCCACTTCTTCCCGTGCACTTTTTCTTACAAATCGGGCACTTCAACTTGGGGTGCTCGGTTTTGATGTGGAGCTGTAATGCTGACCATGTTTTAAAGTTGGAAAAACACCCTGGGTTGTCGCATTGATACGCGGGGGCCTCGCCATGGAACTTTAAGTTGTGTTGAGTGAGACGGTAGGGTCTTTTGAAGTCTTTATCACATGTTTCACAGTACAAAGCTTTATCGTGAACACTAAGGATGTGGTGCCTAAGCAGCTGGTGTTTGTAGAACGACTCTGTGCAGCCATCTCGATCGCATTTGAAGGACTTTGTGTGTGTTATTTCATGCCTTTTGAGATGTTGACGCGAGTTGACCCCTTTTCCGCAAACCGAGCATTTGAAGGGTTTTTCCTGCAGATGCGACACCATGTGGGCCGTCAAATGCGACTTGCGTAGAAAATCGGCCTGGCATATGGAGCACTTGAAGGGTCTTTCCCCGGTATGTGATCGCTGATGCTGTTGGAGGAGTGACGGTTTGTGGTAGGATTTTTCACACTTGTCGCAATGGTATTTTTTGGAGCTTGTAGAGCCTGTGGACGTGGTTGATGGTGCGGGCGACGTTGGTACGGGTGGTGTTGGTGTGGGGGATAGTGCAGGGTCAAGTTGTTCCATGATGCGAAAAATAATTTTTAACTCAGGTGTGTTTGAAGATTGGTTTGGCAGAGTGGAGCGGTCAATGAGTGTACTACAGATGTTAGCGGGTTTGGATGTTAGTTACAGTGTTAAATTACCCGTTTATTCAAAAGATTGGATAAAGTTTCAGCTTGTGAGATTTCTAAGATCCATGTTGAAAAGTTGATCAGATATCTGCAACGTTGGGCTTCTGAATATGTTTTCATATTTTCATCATCCTACAAGCTTCGTTCCTCATGGCCCAATGGTCAAGGCGTCTGGCTACGATTAGTCACTTCTGGAACCAGAAGATTCCAGGTTCGAGTCCTGGTGGGGAAGCTTATTTTTTATTTTTTGTCATAATGCTAGAAGCCTTGATTGAGCTATGGGCTGATTAGGGAGGGCTATTGCCTCGGTAGTAGATAGTGGAGAATCTACTGGCTGGAAACTTTAAGCAGAAGATATTCCAATTTGTTCGTTGTATTTGACCAGAGAATAAGAAAGTTGACAAATACATAGACTTCAACCTTATATCCATCGCCCTATATTGAAATGTCTTACGGATTTGTTCAACTACTGAGATCCAGCAGTATTATAGTAATATATCAAACAAATTTCATCTTATCAATGCAACTCCTATCCACTAAGAATCGATTTGTGGGTAATTTTTTCAATTATTCAGAGAACTTTTGTGAAAATTATGCCTCGAGTAGATGGTCGGAGCTTATTCAAGTTAAGTTTTCCGACTTTTTACGCGTTTTACACTGTGAAGAGTAACCAAGGTTCCAAAAGTTCCTATATTGTTGTAAGTTTCAAAGTATTCTTATCTATATGGCTGTTGACCATCGTCACCCAACGAAACACATGTTTTTATGATGATGAAGTTGCTCTTTTGAATTCAGAGTTGCATTGAGCGTACATTCGTTAAATGAGGAAATGGATGTTGATTCTTACTATCACTATCTAGAACCGCTGAAGAGTATCTCAAAGAAGCAATCTATATACTTGTTAAATTATTTTGCAACCTTCCGAATTTGGTTATTTGTTGCAGCCACTGATACAGTTGAAAAATGTGACACCTAGAGGTTTTTCTATCTCATAAATCGCAAACTTGTATCAATCAAGGCTATTGAAACATAGCCGTTAGATGAATATACTAATGATGCTCTCCAGCTAAAAAGATCCTGTTTCTGCGCACCCAAAAAAGATTCTTGAGGCGACCTTGAGCATACAATATTTAGGAATAGATCAGACGAAGTTTCAATATATATTTAGGCTTATTAGAACTACCTAAAAGAAAAGATTGATTTAAATCCTTTTTGAAGCAGCAGGCGGCTTCAAGAGGGGCCATAACACAGAGATAGCCCTGCAACATTGGTATTATATCTCACCTTTACATCCCCTAATTTGCTTAATCCTCACATCTGGAAATCTTTACTTCTAACCATCAACTGGAACCTCACGTAGTCTAAAAGATGCTATCAAACGACATATTTGCTTAAAAGGACACAGTCACAAGGAAACTGCTATTTAGTCCAAGCGCACAGAAAGAATCATAATACGACAAAATAAAGAAAGTGATTAGTTTATATGGATCAAGACCCTTCTATTTAGATGGACTGAATTAAGAAATATTACAGAATGTGAAGCAGACACAAGATTCAAGTTGTACAACCAGTCTATAAAGCTACTTAAAAAAGCCATCTGAACCGACCCTCTAGAGTAGATCAACTTTGTCTGTTTATTGCTCGCATACCACTCTAAACCCTCAGGTTCGCTATTGTATTGAAATATAGTCAAAAATTGGAAAATGGCATCATCGGACACAACCTTTAAAATTACACTAAAAAAGTCATGATGACACATTTGTCACAATCGGAAATTATTTTGAGCAAAGCGGTTTCAGAACATTCTTTCGGACGTTGGGTAGATTAAATACGTCAATGCGATATTATTTCAGTGTTTAGAACTAATTCTATGTTCTATTAGGCACATTTAACAAAATTGCTGTTTTATGTGATCATATTTAAGAACATCTTACAAAAAGAGAACACTGAACAAAACCTGTCAACTCCATCAAGGGTGAAGTTCTTCTTTATTATGCCAGTATAAAGACAGTTAGTTATATCAACAAACTCACATAACAATTATTAAAACTAGAACGTTCTCAAATTTCACACTTTATTACCGGTTCGGGAGTAACTATTTCATCAGAGCTTCTCCCAAGACCTATTTCCAGCACAGTAGTACAACTAAACAAATCAATAAGCAATAACTTTTCTTACTACTTCCTTTCCTAACAGTATTACTCACTATTATAAAACAAACCCTGCATCTGCTTTTGTCATTTCATGATGTCAGCTCGCACTACATGCGCCTTTTCCGGTCAACCCGGCACGTGACCCAAAGGGGCAAAACCAACTGCTTTTTGGCAGCAAAATTAAATCACCAACACCATGGGAATCAACAATCCAATACCAAGAAGCTTGAAAAGCGAATCCAAGTATGTGAAAATACCTACGTGGCCCCGAAAACATCCATAATACCACCTCACATCGTCAATTGCATAAAATTCTCGATAAAACTCGGGTTTTTCGGTCTTTACTAACTCCCCCAGAAAAGCGGCGAAAATCCTTGCTTCATTCATCAAACCAAATCAAGTTGCAGGTGCGGACCGCGTGATTCCTCCACACGTCCTCAAAAATGCCAAGGGCCTTGCTATTATCACCGTTTTAAAGGCCGGTTTTCTCTTTTCCGGCCGTGCTGGTTCCGGAGTTATAGTCGCAAGATTACCGGACGGGCTGTGGTCACCTCCATCGGCCATCAACACCGCCGGAGCCGGTGTTGGAGGTCAAATTGGCGCTGAGCTCACGGACTTTGTCTTCATTTTGAACTCCAAATCTGCAGTGGAATCGTTCGCCCAATTGGGATCTGTGACCTTGGGAACAAATATTTCCGTGGCTGCGGGCCCTCTTGGGCGTAATGCCGAGGCTGCCGGAACTGCCTCACATAAAGCTGCTAGTGCAGTGTTTGCTTACTCAAAAACGAAGGGTTTATTTGCTGGAGTTTCGCTCGAGGGTTCGGCGATTATCGAGCGTCGTGAGGCCAATCGCAAATTCTACGGAAGTAATTGCAAGGCGAGAAATATTTTGGCCGGACAGGTAGAGGCACCCCCTGCATGCGACGCATTGATGCGTGTTCTTGAAAGTCGTGTTTTCAACAACCGCTTACCGTATGATGACATCGACAACGACTCATTATACGACGACATTCCCGACGACTTTTCCGACTCGACTTCAGAATTCTCGAGCCGTAGGTCCACTCGCAGACAGAGGCGTGCTTCGGAGGATGAAGATTGGTCGGATGAACTGGACGACTATTCTTCGCGGCGGAGATTCAATCATACAAGTCCGAGACTGCGGGACAACTCGTATAGTGTTTCGACCTTCAACACTAGTCGTAGGTCCGCATGGGAGGACGATGTATATGATCTGCGCAATGTGGATTCTATGACTAGTCGGATGGCGTCGACCAAGATCTCCAACGGAAGTCCATCGAGGCCTCCGGCGTCGTCCAAGCCGAATTTCGGTGCTCAGCCAAAGACCAATGGGCACCAGGCTATTGCTTTGTACACTTTTAAGGCTCAGCAGGATGGTGATTTGCCGTTCAAAAAGGGAGATGTGATTGATATCGTTGAGAAGAGTAATACCGTGGATGACTGGTGGACAGGGAGAATAGGTGGAAGCACAGGAATTTTCCCAGCTAATTACGTGGAATTGATATAAGTGAGAATTGAGCCCTTTTATGAGAAACACGTACCAGCGAATACAGGACTTATCAGTGTTTGAGCGAGATTTCCGAAGTCGGTGAAAAGCACGGTGTTGAAGAATAAACTTATTAATAAGTTGTTAATGAAGAGGCGAAGTGATGATTGTGGATCAGGAAAACGGTGACACAGAGAATTTAAAAAGATGACAGCTGAATTATGACTAGAAGTCAGCAAAAAGTGATGACCAAGTTCATGATGAAGGATGTCTGTGTGATTATGAGCGTGTTTGTTGGCTTGTTTGAGCTCACAACTGACTAATCGCGATTGAATTTGTCAGCCGGGTTGAGCCCATAACCGACGAAGCACAGTTCAGGATGATTAAGTGGGTATTTTGTATTGCAACTGGATTTTTGTAAAGATTCGAGAGGCAATTGCAGTTTTTAGTGCGAAACCAACCTTGTGGTTTGATAAATCCAAAGAAAAGAACAAGAGCCTAGCAGCTGAAAGATGAAGTATGCATAGATAGAACAGTCGATGAGACCAGAGAAAGAAAGATTAGTGTAGGACGCCAATTTAAATATGAATTTTGTTAAATGAGTGAAGAGTCGGTAAGTAAATGCAAATTGGTAGCAGTCCGAAGTGCATAATTTGCTGGGAGGTCCGAACTCTGTACTACATATCTCAATGTTATGATTCCTTCTAATAATGTACCTTATATTGCATATAGTTGACCATGAAGGGCGATTCTGAAATAAGCGTTTGATTGAGCTCAGCTATTAGCGATTTCAATTTCCAGTGCGCAGTGTTGAGATTCACACACATCTTCGACAGTTTGACTTGATCAAAATTTAACCTGACCCTTCAGCAAAAAGTGCAGCCACAGGGTACCGTAGAATCGCCAGCTAGATCGTTGTAAAATCTAAGGTAACTTCCACCAAATGCTTGACAACACCTTTTCCCTCCTCAAAGTCAGGATTTTCAAACCTCACAATAGCTGCAGCATGACTATGCTCGGATTTTGTGATCAAAACTGGGAACTTGTTCCATGTCAACTTGCTCAATGACGAAATGACAAACTTCTGGTTGGTATCCAACTTCAACACTGTGTCGTCATTCACGACGTCGTACATCGCCTCAACAATAGACTCCTTCTCGATCTGGCGGTCGCGCAAATAGTAAGCATCGAGTGACTTGCTCAGGAAAAACTCACGCAAACGCAGGTTGTGGCGCATCCTCTCGAGTATCGACACACCGATGAAATGAAGCCCAAAAACAGGCGTCAATACTGCTACGCGGAAAAAGTGGTAGAGAGACGAGAACACTGATTTTTTTTTCGCAGCCATTTTTTCGCCAGTATTTTTAGACACACTGGTTTGACTTTTTGCCACCGTTGCGTTCGAGGAAGGCATGGATTCTGCGAGTTGATTTCTATTTCCATTTCCTCCCTTCGATTTCACATCCTTGATATCATCTCTCTTGACAACTCCCTTGCTCAAGTCGATCACAGGCTTATAACCATCAAAATACTCCACTTCCAACAAATCCGCACGCTTATTGGTCATTGACGAAAACGGATCCGTAGACTCAATGGCAGCAGTGTACCAAAATGTCCTCCTGTCATTCATAACATTAGCATATACCAGTCTGTGCTTGAATCTCGCGAGTCCCTTGTAAAAAACCGACTCCTCGTCCGCCATGGCAACTAAGAGAGGATTTCCATACACGTTGTCTTTGAGAAAAAGTTGGGATCCCGTCAGCCCGATGAAGTAATGCGAAAACAGGTTCGCAATGCGTGATTTAATGCCATCAAGTGGATTTAAGGCTCCAACGTGAGGTGTGCACATAGTCACAAAATTCACCGGCGCTACCAGATCAAAGTAGCCCTCGCTCTGGAGGATTCCCACTGCGTACCGAGAGATGAGGCCACCTAGAGAGTAGCCCACTATGGAGAAGTGTGTGACATTGCCGAGGCGTTGGGATTCTGCAAATATCTCGTCTGCCACGCGTTGCCCGTTGACGTCGATGCCGTCATAGGTGCGGAATTCACTATGCGAGCCTGTTTTGTAAATATGGACATGGGGATGTTTTTCTTTGAGGCGCGAAGCAATGTAATCAACCTGGGCTGGGGTTCCCCAGAGGCCGTGAGTAAGAACAACGAGATGTGTCATAGAGATGTGAGAGAAGTTGAATAAAAGGATTCAGACGAGGAAAAAAATGGGGCAATAGGGGAGAAAAATGTTGGTTGTTGCATGTGATGGTGGCGAATGTGAATCTCTTGAATGTGAATAAAGCAATTTGCGATAATTATGCGAGGCTTTGTTCTTAAGGGGAAATTGGATGAAGAAGCGTACTTAAGAAAATGAGTGCAAACAATAAGTGAACTAATGGGAATAATCAGTGTAGGTTTTCTGAAGAAAACCGTTGGATAGAACACGGGTAACTGTACGCTCAATTCAGAATATAGCAGAAGAGTGAATTGATTACGAGCAAGAACAGAAACAAGAAGTTGTGCCACAGCAAGCCGGTACTTGGGCATTACGTAATCGATGACTTGAAGCCTCGGAACGGATTGAAATGTTGTTCCGAACAGAATGTCCGTATCGGGGAATACGTGGGCTGAGCTGCAGGAATGTCCAGTTCCCAACCGATAAGGGATAGAATTTAAGGTTTTGTTGAGTAACTGAGGTTATATACTTGAATTAATGTGGTATATGAAGCTCTTCATAGAACTGTATTATGTGAAGAGAATGTTATAAATGCGAAGCACATGTTCTGTGAAATAAGTGTTTTGCTGAAGTAATACTTCCGCACTTAGTGTGTTTGACATGGTGTGTGGTTTGAAAAGGCAAAACAGTTCACTCAAATAGACTATGCAAATGCGTAATGGAATTACAAAATCAATTGCAAACTTTAGACTCAGTTAGGTAACTGAATATTTGTTTTGAGACCATCACCAGTTTGTTTACTCAGGGTTCTTTCAACAAGAAAATAAGTCGTGAGGAATTCTAGTGCATTAATTGCTTCTCTGCCTGAAAAAGATTTCAAGTTTGAAGGGGCTTACGAGTACTAGCTAAGTTGGATACCAGTCAAGCACAGAATCTGGTGAATATTCATATTTTTCTTCTACCTTGTTCATTAAAGCAAATTCCTGGCAATCGAATTCGTATTTAGATAAGCAGATGAATACACTATTTGGTACATTGGTCAAACCAGAATTTGCATGTAGTATGAGTAATTCGGAGTTCACCATGTAAATCCCAAAGCTAATAGGTGCAAATGTGTCCAGAGTGGAGAACTCCCCATTTTTCTCGACATCTACACAGCTTCTTCCAGATTGACTGCTGCATCAATGCTTATTGACAGTGTTTGATATCAAATAAAATCCTAAAACAAGGTACCAGCAAAATAAATATTGACCCAAAAATTGTTTGCGGCCACTTGCATTTCGTCATCAAAATTTGCAGCCACTTGGGCTTTTCAACAATTGGTGCAAATATTTTCAGTCACGAATATCTTTCCAGCTAGCTATGTATATAACAAAGTTTCATACCCAAACAGCACCCTATCAGACGCAAAAACTTATTCTTCATGTGTCTGGTTATCTTGAACTATCGGATCACCAAACTCGCTCTGTTAGTTCACTCTAATTACGAATTGACTTGCATTTGCGATTAATCTGGAAATCAAAATTAGCAGTACATCAAGTTTTTAACCATACACATACAACTAACACGGGAGAATTTCGAAATACATCCATTAGGATATCATAAATACCACTTAGAAGTTTTTACCGAATAAACCAGATAATGTCATTGTCTTATACTACACCGAAAACAGTAAATCCTTCCATATAGTCTATGTACAATGCTCAAGAAATAAGCTATTAAATGAATCAGCTATCAGCCAGTGTAATTGACTGGATAAGTATCCCCGCAGCAACTCCCACATTCAAAGAATCCACAATGTCATCATCCCTCCTACCCTTTTCTAAAGCAACCAAGAAATCACTCTGCTGTTTGATTGCATTTTCAACTCCTGTGCCTTCAGACCCCATAACAAGCACCACTGGACACTCAGCCAAAATTCCCAGCAATTCTGAAGCTGGAACAAACTTGTTGCGAAGGTTCATCTCTAATGGACTGTCTTTACCAGCAGTGGTCACGATAGCCCAACCATTTTGTCTTGATTTTTCTACAAAGTCCACACCGCGATTGGCCTCGTAAATAGGCATCATGTCCATACTACCTGCAGAAGCCTTGTTTGTGATGGAACCAAGCCGTGCCAGGTTTTCCTGTGGTACAACAATGAGGTCAACACCAAAAAAGTACGCAGATCTAATCACATTACCCAAATTTTGTGGGTCTGTGAGGCGATCAAGGTAGAGAACCAAAGGAAATTTTTGGTTGCGAATTACGCCCAATTGTTTTTCTGTGGGGGCGTCGTCTTGCGGATTTTCCACACTAGTGATAGAGAAAGACCCTGGGCTTGCAGGTCCTAATTCGGTGATGAGGGGTACTTCCAATCGGCGGGTTTCCAAGACAACGCCGTTATGAACTCCATTTTTGGTTAATCTATTGAGATATTGGTTCAGCTCGCAATACTTCACACGAATACCCATTTTGGTGGCTTCCTGTATCAATCCGAAATCCTTGCAGTTACACACGTAGAGACGGGTGAAAGCACCTCTTTTTTTAGCCCGAAGCACAGAACGAACCGAGTGTGTCCCATAAACGTACTCGAGAACAGTAGATTCCGGGGGAGAGTAAGAAAACGGTACAGAATCCGGAGCCAGTCCCAGATTTGAATTTCTAGTGTTTTTTGTGTTACTTCTGGCTCTTTCGAGCCGCATTTCCTGCTCTTTCTGCATCTGGATGTTATGGAAATAGGCCCTTTGCTTCTTTCTGCCCTCATTTTTGCGCGCAAGACGGTCCTTTTCGGCCTGGGAGAGGTTTCCGTACTTACGCATGAAAAAGTCGTCTTTCGAGATGCCCTTTTTGTCCCAGATTTTCTGCTGTTTTGGTTGGTATGGGAGGTTGTTTTCGAAGATACGGGAGCCCAGTCCATGTGGCTTGAAGGGGACCTTGCGCTCAAAGTTCTCCACGAGCTTTTTCGACGTTGTGGAGAAGAATCGGAGCATGGACATGGTGAGTTGATTTTAGATTTGAAATGGTTTGATTATGTAAGAAGGACATAATTGCGATGCTTGTTACCGCTGACGTAAGCAAGATAACATGTGTGGACTATTGGGGTGGGTTTTGTGGCAAAGGTCGAGGTATGATGTACTTGAGTGTCGAGTTTGTCCATGCTACTCGCCAATTGAACTTAACATGTTATTTAAACTTTTATTCAACTTAGTATTGTTCAAGTTTAGTCATACAACATGCTAATGAAGATCAATGCTGAAAGCTGTTCATAAGAAAAACAGACCGTCCTTTCATATTTCTCTAATTACTAAATACACAGGCCCAGCTCATACTATATTAATTGAGATACCTCCAGCTTTCCGTTGGTAACATTGATTGTTCAGTTTATCAGTTTGCAGCCACTTTTTAAACCCAAAATTTTCATACCAATGGGTAGTAGACAACTTTTTCAGTTTGCAGTTCCATTTACAAACCATTTCCAGTTCATAGAACTATACTAAAACAAAACTCCCTTGGTTGAAGGCACGTCGTCCGTACCATTGCTTGAAATAGCCTCCTTTATCGCAACAGCCATCGCCTTGAACGCACTCTCCGCACGGTGGTGGTCGTTGAACCCCCTTAAGCAGTCCACATGCAAGGTAATCGCAGCACCCTGCGCAAAACTCTCAATTACGTGAGGAATCATTTCGCACAGGAGGTCCCCGATCTTTTCACGCTTAAGGCCGAGCTCAACTACTGCGAAAGGACGGTTGGAGAGATCGACGACCGCACGACTGAGTGCCTCATCGAGAGGGGCAAATCCGGTCCCGAAACGCTTAACTCCCTTGACCTGACCGAGGGCTTTGTGGAAGGCCTGGCCGAGAGTAATTCCCACATCTTCGGCGGTGTGGTGGTCGTCGATGTGAAGATCACCTATGCACTCCACGATGAGTGACCATCCACTGTGTTTGGCTAAGGCGTGGAGCATGTGGTCAAGAAAACCTATACCTGTTTGGACGTTAATCACTTGGGCATTTGAGTTTTGGGCCGCATGGACAGTTGAGTCTTCGGACTTTGGCTTTTCGAATATGCTGTCGACTTCGATGTGACCACCATCGAGTGATATGGCGATCTGGATCGACGTTTCGTTGGTTGTTCTTTTTATGGTTGTGCTTCTCATGGTGCTTATGACTAATTGAACCCAAAAAGGAAGGTGATAAGAAAAGATAATGGAATTTGCAAAATCGAAAACAGATAGAGGGGAAGAAATGGAGAAATTCTAAAAGGTAAGCTTTCAGAATTGGACTGTAACGTGAGTAAGGAGAAGACTGAATCCATCTGATACAGGCTTTTCTTGGGATTAGAAAGTAGACTTGGTGTACTTGTAATTGGATATGGTCAATCAGTGATTCGACAATTGTGCAAATGCGTCAAAATTGGTCACGAGATGAAATGCAATTTGTGATTGGGATTTCAACTGTTGGATGAAATGGAGAAACTTGGCCATCAAATATTGGTCAAAAGTGACCGCAGCAATGTCGAGAAGATAGAAGGAATAATTTTGAAGGCGAAAGGACATCCAGGAAAAGAAGTCATGTCTGCGAAGAGAGCAATAACGAGAAGCTGGGAACAGTAAAAGAGACTGAGAAATAGTGAACCATGGTGGGAGAAGTTGTGCTACTGCGGCACCACTATGTTGGCTGTAATCCATATCAATTGAATAACTTTGCAAGTGAGTAGTTACCGTAAACCGTTGTGCTAACCTTGGGGAAAAGCGTACTTTATCATTCTAAAGTTTGAAACTGTGTCTCAAACTTTGGTATAATTACGACTTCAGTGTACTTATAATTACAATACACTGTCAATATTTATCTCTGGATATAGCTTTGCAGCTGAGGTATACTCTGAATAGTAAGGTACCTGTTAATTTTGTTGCAAAGCGTTTTGTTGCAAATCCGATTTTGCTGCAAAAGAGTAAGGAATATAAAACCCTGTTGAGCCAGCAAATCAAACTACACACATTTATTGACTCCGCCAAATCTAGTCACAAATGAAATACTTCGACAAGTAATAGCAAAAGTTTCCAGTCAATCATTTTAACAAGAATGCACACCCATGATATGCCAAAGGTCATTACATAATCTGCAAGTCAAGACTGCAACACTCAAGATGCCAAAACGTCACGTGAGCACATACAAAATCAAGAGGCAAACATCATCAGCCTAGCAATAGAGCAACACTTCCCATTGCATTCGGAAGACAACGAAGATATTATAAGCACCATAACAAATCGACTACTCACATGTTAACATACATGGACTACGTGAGCAACTGCTTCAATGTAGCCACAGGCTGGAATGCCGATGGATTTGCAAACATCACGGGCGTATCGCGGAGAATACTAGACTTCACGGTCCCTAGCAGTTTGCGCTTGGAGGTCTCATCGCAAGTCACACCACAGCTGGCACTGAGTTTTACGCTCTCCAATAAAAGCGCTGTCAACGGATCAGTTTCTTACTTGTACTCATCAGTCAATTTAAAGACCGAGGGAACCAAAGAGATTGACGTACGGCAAGAACCAAAGAATGGGGAAGCAGCGAAGCCAATCTTCAATTCTACAGAAAGCATGGACGATCCAGCTCCTCCAAAAATCTCTAATCCAACAAGAACCTTCGGAACTTTGCTTTATGGCCGGATGTACTTTCCAGGCTCGGCACTTGAAGCTATGATCGTTAAACTGTTGCTGCAAAATACCCGTCTTCTCGCAAAGTGTATAAGCAACCCACATCTTGCATCGAATGGGACCATGATTTTGTATCTTCAACGAAGTACACCAAAATTACTGAGCGAGGCGATTTACTCTACAAATGAGGCGCTCGTGGGGCTTAGGTGCTTATACCTGTTCTTTTCCGGGGACGATCTGTCAGCACTGGTGGGTACTGAGCTTTGGTATGCTGCTGGTTCGATGCTGCCGGGGCTTCTGACCGCTTTCCGATACTCTCTCCGTGCAACCGACACGCCGTTGACGATGACTTTGGCGATGAACCCGATTCTCGGACATTTGTCGCTGACATACTCTGTGAAGACGTCTCACTCACTGATGTTCAGTTCGCGATATGACTTCAATTTGTACTCGTACAATAGCAATTTGACCGTGGGGTTTGAGTTGTACAAAAGTGGTAAAGTGGACGATGAGGGGGATGGTGTGCATTGGGTAGAAGAGAAAAGAGCCGGTTTGAGTGAGATAAATGACGTGGTTAGAGATCTGAATTCAAGAGTATCTTGGGAACAAGATTGGGATGAAGACAAAGCGGTGGATTCCAGGTTTTCGAACAGGGGTGACAAAAAAGACAAAAGGAGGAATAACAAGAACATTGATGTCATACCATATCGACAGGAGGAAATATGTGGCATGCTGCGGGTGAGAAACGGCGGTTCTGTATTGAATACGTTTTCCAGTGTTTTCAAATTTTCCACTTCGCTCAATGACAGACTTTTCAGCGTTCTTTGGGAGGGCCGCTTACAGGACTTCCTCGTGAGCACCGGTGCGAAGGTGAATTTGGATCAGCTGTATCTGCCTGGGATAGCCAAATTTGGGGTCAGTTTTAGTTATTCATGTTGATAGACATGGGATAGTGGAACAGAGAAGAACCTATCCAGAGGGAGGATTTGTGATTAAGAAAAGTGATTTCTGGGGACATGAAGTAAGAGAATTTTCAAGGGTGATATGATTAATTACGGCTGGCGATTTAATACAACTGATTAAAGAGTTGTAGATGGAGCGCTTAAAAAAATGGTGAAGTCAAATAGTAGACCTTGAGATCAAAGAGAAAGGGACGTCGTGGTAATAAGTTAATGAGTGTGGTTCAAGACCATGTGTACTAATTTTTGTTTTAAAGAGATCGACCGCGATCAAGGTATACTTATCAAGCAGTCCATCTTTGCATTGGCAATGATCTGCTCAAATTACATGCAGACATTATTTTCTTAGTTATCTTCAAAAAGTACAGCAATTATAACCATGTTGAGCTCAACAAGTTCCTTGAACACTTCAAGTCAATATCATCTTGCACTACCTCTAGTGTTTTTTCATATTATAATTTTTTTCTTCAACCGTTTTCTTAAATAAATTTTCACCTCATGAACAACCACGAACTCCTCCGCTTGTTCAAAAACTCTAGGGTGGCTCAGGTGGCCAAGCCCATGCTGCAGAACATCCGTGGCAGCTCGGTGGTCCCTACTCACCAGGTCATCTACACTCCTAAAGGTAGTGCAGTCCGCCTGGACTTTGGCTTGAAGTCGACATTGCCTAAACAGATCGGATACTCACACATCGCCTTCAACGACCTCGACAACTACAAGAACATGCCGGATGTGGAAAAGTACACCGGTAAGATGCACAACCGTCTCAAGTTTCGGGAGGTCGGTGTTGCGGTGAAAAGCGCCCCTTCACACGCTCTCTTCCCCAACACGCAAAAGGCCAAAAGGGCCCAGTCGGACTTGGAGGTGATGACTGAGCTCTTCAACTTGAGCATGAGCTGCTCTCCGCGTGAACTCGCCGATGTTCTCGCCAAAAACAAGGACATGCACAGAATGTACCAGCAGTGGTTGAGTGAAAAGCACCCGGAGGTTCTTTTGGAGAAGAGACCCGACTCAGACTCCAAGCTGCTTGTCAAGCAGTTCTTGAATGAGAACGCCGCACGCATCACAAAAAAGAAAACCGTCTTGGCGGATTTGATCAAGAGTGACAAGTCGCAGAAGGTCACTCAGGCCCGCTACACCGACAAGCCATGTGTGCAGGGTAATGCAGGTTTTTCTTATCTCCAGCCAGGGAGATTGGCCAACACGCCTAATGGAGTTAAGTACGGCAGCATTGTTCCGGGCAGAATTGTGGGGCAGCGTGAGGCTGCCATTGGTGGTGTCATTGCTAGTGTCCAGGACACCAGTATTAGACAGCAGTCTAACTACACTCAGCACCAGGGTGGCAGAACCACCAGACAGTTCAACATGCCTTTCAGAATCACAGGCATTCTGTTGGCCAACAACGGTGCTGTTAATGTGAGTGCTTCTGGTGTTGAAGCGGGCACATGGATGAAGAACTCGGTGTTAGAGAGCCCAGGTAACTTCAGAAAGACCCCTCGTATGAACGAGAGCAAGCAAAACGAGGATTTGAACACTTTGTTTGATATTCTCAGGGTTTAATTGCCGGGGAAGTTCGAGTTAGCTGATGCAGGTGTGCAGTTGTACGAATAAGCAGAGGTCTACTTGCTGGACAGTTTTAGTGTCACGTTTGTAAATAGATAGCGGAGTCCAGACTCATGATAATATATGAGCGAGATTAGAGAAGTATGCATGTTTGGATGCGTGAGTTTTGATAATGAGTGAGGTGACATGGTGATGGAGGAGAGAATGGGATGACGTTTGAAGGAAAATTTACAGCAAATAAAAGTGAAACTGAGTAAAGCAGAAAAGCTAATAAGTAAAGTAAAGTGGTAAAGTTAAGAAAAGCTAATATTTAAAGCTAAGAAGTGCGAATACATTTGTCAAGACTGCTAATCTCCGATGACTGATATACATAATGCCCATAATAAAAGCATGTATCGATGTCTATTAATGGATGTAAATCTTCCATTATATCAAATGTCTATTGAGTTTCTATTACTTAATTAAAAATGTGGAGATAATAAACACCATCTAAAATACAACAGGTAGTCCTTTAAAGAAAAGTGACGACCCTTACTGAGTTGCACTCAGTACCAATCCTTCATTGGCCACAATACCCTCACTACTTCTTACCCTCTTTAGCTGCCTTTGCTTCCATTGCCTCTCTCTCCTCTCTTTCCTTTTTCAACCTCTTCCGCTCAGCCCTCTCTAACTTATCCATCGGCTTCCTCTTTGCTTTTTCCTTATCCTGGTAAATCTGCACACCCACCATTTTCTTTTCCTCGGCATTGAGCTCGGCACGGATGTTCTCTGCCAACTTTTCGTCCAACTTGCCGTCCAACTGGTACCAGAGGTAGAAGTGCGACATTCGCTGGTGGTTGTCGATAATATGCAGCATTCGTTTCTGAACCTCTTCAACAGGCTTGAAGCTGTTAAGAAGAATTGTTTTGAAACGAGTAGGAACCTGGTGGAGCATGAAAGATACTGGGGTGTACTTTATTTCGGGCTCGACTGGTTTTTCCATTGGTTTTTTTGGTTTTCGGGTAGGTTTTTTGGCTTTTTTTGCCGCCGCTTTTTTCCTTGTAGTGCGCGCTTGGGTTTCGTTGGTTGCATTATCTTCGTTATCTTCGTTAACTTCATTATCTTTCGAGGCCTGATCGGGCTGAGTTTCGTTTTCGCCTTCTTTCTCTTTGTCATTTTTTTCCTTCTCCTCCTTCTCTTTTCTTTCCTTTTCCTCCCTTTCTAATCTTTCCTTTTCCTCTTTTTCCTCTCGTTCTTTCTCTTCTCTTTCTTTCTCTCTCTCCTCTGTCCACTTGGCCAATTTCTCCTCATACACGTCTACCTCCTTCTGATTGTGAATCCACAAAAATGAAATCACCACATCACGCGGATCATCATAGCCCTCCTGCTCCTCGTCGTCGGGAGTCTCCAAACGCCGGAGACGTTCCTTCTGCTCTTCCTCGCAAAATTTGTTTTCCTCGCGTGGAACAATTTCGCAAATTGCCCATTTGGGAATCTGGAACCGAGCATTCTGATTTTCCGCAAATTCTATGAGTAAAGTGGCATCCTGCAAGTACCGCTCTTGAAATGCGGTAAGTTTCATATTTGCAGCCAATTTCCCCTGTGGGATTTTTTTGGGCCCCTTCTTCATAGGGACTTTTTCCTGCGGCGTGGGCTCTTTTGGCTTCTTGTACTTGAGGTGCGCTGGAGGCTCGAGTCCAGCATTGATGTAGAGCTGCGCGTGGTGCAGCTGCGGGCCCATTTCACGCGCACGCTTGATGTACTGCTGGAAGGTAGCAATCTGTTGTGGCGAAGACTTGCCCAGCGCCACAGTCTTCATCAAGTCGTTAAGAAACTTGTCGGTGCTGGCGATTGTGTTGAGGTTGGAGATCATGATGGAGTTGTCGATGGAGCTGAGGTCCGGCGATGCAGGCTTGCCAGTGCCCGTCTTGGTAGCGGGCGGTTTGGGCTTTGCTTCAACGGTGTTTTGCGTCACCGTGACACTGCGCGCAGTATTGAGGTTTGCATTTCCTGCCCCCGCGCCGCCCGCGCCGTCCTTGCGAATGTTATTTTCTATGCGCATGCGTTCTTCGCGTGCACGCGCCTCCTCGAACTCACGCATTTTGATCTCCTTCTTCTTTATTTTCTCCTCCTTCTTTTCCTCTTTGGTCTTGTCACTACGCCCGTCCTTGGCAATGAAAAGCCGCACCTCGAAAAAATGCGGGCCAATCGTCATCGTTGCGTCACTGAGCTTGACCATGACGTCACGTGCGCTCACATCCGGTCCCAACACGGGTTCTCGGTTGCTGTAGAAGTCATCGCGGTGGCTTTTCGGGAGCGGTTTGTCCAATTCCATCAATTTTTTGGCGTATGACGATTGCTTGACCCAGTGTAGTTTGAGCATGGGGCACACGTGGAGGTAGTTGAAGCGCGATTTCATGAGTGAGCGGTAGAGAACTCCCGAGTCTTTCACGGTGAGTGGGTTTTGGAGCACATTCTCGTAGTTTTCGGGCTTGCTGAAGGAGACCGGGAGGTCGTTGAGGACATCGAATGGCCGGACGATTGTGTTCAGGAGCTGTTGCTGTTCTTTTTCGATCTCCTCACGACGCGCCGTGGTGATGCGGCGTCTCATACGAGGGGGCATGATGGAGAGCGAGGAAGAAAATGATATAGACTGAATAAACAAGTTGATTCAATAAAACGATATTGAGGAAAAAGGAAAATGATTATGTAAGCGCTGAGTAAGAGCTGGAAGAGTGGTTGAATAGGTTGGTAGGAGTTGAGATGGGTTCAAGTAAGTTCAGGCTAGTAAGTATTGAGGTTGTAAAGAGAGACATGCGTAAGCATTGCGCGTTGAGCATGGGTTTAAGTAAGTTTTGTGGAAATTCATGTTTGTACACGTTAGTTCAAAATTATGGGTGTATGCTTTTTAGTGAGTTCAATCGGCAGAATTCCAAAGAATTAATGGGAGGATGTTAGGGCTCAATTTATGCAGTTACGAAACGATAGAAGGATGATGAACAGAATTAATACAGTGCAAGGCAATAGGAAAATAGGCTGGAAAAGTAAGGATCTTCAGAATCGACTGTAATAATAGAGTTGAGGGAATTGACAATAATTTGCGTTCTGCTAATACCCGATAGTAATCATTTTATGGAGGGTAGATTTAAAAACTTGAACAAGTTAAAAATGAAAACCAAGAGAAATTAAATGATTTACAGTTGAATGGTTTACGTCGCAAGGGCATAGTTAGTTGGACTAAAATTTAGTTCAATTAAATAGGCACCCGAATCTATTCTTTTTATAGTTACATGACATAATGGGTGGTATCATGTAGTCGGATTCTTTGTTCAAGAATCCACATACACAACTTTTCAACAAGTCCCAGCCTACTATTTTTGAATTCATATAATGAAAGAAGCCTATAATTCAGAAGTGTTGATCAGCCATAGAGACCAATGACATATATAAATTGTATGCAGGAACATGGCTGCAAAAAAATATGAATACAGCAACATTTACCACGATACTTGACAACTACTCAGAGTCGAGGTCCTTCAATAATGCTTACTGACTCAGATAGAAAGATTGGATTGTATAAAATAGTTAAAATTGAGACGGTCTTTAATACTAAAATTATCATACCCAGTGAATTAACAACCTTAATGTCAATGTAATGTATTTGAATTCTAGAAAACAAGTTTGAGTTTGTGCCCACTCATGGAAGTGTTATATAGGTATGTTTTTGAAATCTTCAGCTTACAGCCAAATATAATTTCAAATTCACAGCTAGGAAATAAATAATCGAAGGCTTCGGTACTCGTTTTACAGTGGTTGAATAAAAAAAAGCTGAGTCTAAGTATGATGAAGTCAAAAAAGCTTGATCCTACTGTCGAATTGAACTCTATGATTCCAATCCTAGTGCTTAAGATAGAGTCTCAATTCTTAAAGTGTTGAGAAGTTCAGTGGCTCACCAATGAAAATTGACTTAAAAGGGCAAAATTGTTCTCGAAAAGGCCGGGAGGTCCATTAAAAAAGGAGATACTATGAATGCGGAGTTTAACGGGGTCTGAAAAGTTGGGGTGCACGATTGTAAAATTGATATCGTCGTTATTGAGTGTTAATTTTCTTTGAAATATTACTTGTATGAGGGTGCAAAATGAAAAAATGAAAAAAAGAATAATTCAGAAGGGTATTATTATGGGTGTCTAGAAATTCTGGTAAAAGCGCAAACCATTGTGTTTTGGGTATGTTTTTGCATTTGGGAGAGGCTTCTTTGTGAGTTCCGGGCACTCTTTTTGTACAAGTTGGACGAAATGCAAGCTAAACTCGGATCTTGCGCAAGTTGCACACTAACTTTATTGGGAAAGGTAGTATTCGCACAATTCCTTTTGGTGTGTTTCAGTAACTTTTAGTGCATATGTTTTTTTGATCTGATTTAGTAGCTTTCTATTCTGGAGCATGTCTTTTGCTTCGTTTATTTACTTTCTGTAGTGTTTGGTCTGTTTACAGTATCTTTTTGCAACTTTCTGGTAAGTTGTTAATTTGGAGTGTCTAAGAAATTGCCTCCTAGATATCAAAGTAGATGATTGATGCGCATAGCACACTTTTGTGTCTATCTCGTACATTATCCTCCATTTATGCTGAATATTTCGGTAATACGCGGGGAAACATACCCTAAGTCCGGACCGTTGAACGCCGTATCGGTTGGAGCATATGTTTCTCTTCACGCAGTTTTTGCACGGTCTGTCATGTGAGCACTGAAGATGTTTTGTGTGGCAAAAGGTACACGCGCGGGACGTGGGCTTCCTTCCTATCT